>CM077633.1:24241850-24841850 GCA_039660915.1 Euphorbia tirucalli
AAAAAAAAACCACTAACCTCAATTCTTTTGCTTTCTTTTCAAATCACAAGGAAAGAAGGAGGGAGGAAAAAGGATGAGCACATCACTCTAACTCGGAAGATTGCAGCAGACTACCTTAGTTAGAACTACTCTACTAACTGGTTCGTTTTGCTAAGCTATTCTCTATCATGCTCCCAGGATTAATAATATTCAAACCAGAGTAAAATCGATAAAGGATATTCATATCCCCTTTAACCCACACACCAACCAAAACAGGCAAAACCAAACCCCCCTCACCCCTGCCAAAGGACCCTCAACCCGAGAAATAACCGAGAAAGAAAGCTAAAACTCAGAAAATATCTTCCCTTTTTTATTCAAAGCTTGTCCCAAAAAAAAAAAAAAAGAAAGAAAGAAAGATTGTAACAACAAAATCTGCACAACTTGAAAACAAATATGTAACAAAGATAGATCTCATTAACTAATTCTGAATTTCGAAAAGATACTAATTCCACATAAACCAACAATAGGGCAATGGAAAATGTTTCTTTCCCTGTTTCCACAAAAGCCAGTAACATAACTTAAGAGGAAAAACAGATTAGGTGCAAGACATCTTCAGCAACAAAGTTGTGCTATAGGAAAGCGATGGAAATCACATAGAAGCATTTAATAGCCAAAGCAGCTAAGCTGGCAATAGGATTCCAAAAAAGACTACATGAGCTTTATAAGAATTAGCTTTTGAGCTCTTACACCAACGAAAAAATGAAGGCAAAATTGTTGCATACCTTGCTATTGCTGTCTTTCTGTTTCTCAGCCTTCTCTTTTTCAGCCTTCTGCTTCAATTTCTGCAGCCTCTCCCTCTCCATTTTCTTGAAATAAAAATCCAGAGGTATCAGTAACAGTCAAATGTGGAGAAAAAAATAAGGAAACAATATAGGTATTGCAACCAAGTGAGACATTGGAAATCAAAACATTAATCATCTTAATTTGGAATTAAAATGTCATTTATTTTAATAACATGAAGCAACTAAACAGAACAAGTAATATATAATCTATAAATAATTACTTTTCAGAGCATCACATAAACCAACTCCACACTTGATTAACTTCTGTTATTCCATTTCCCTTTTAAAACAAAATCCGTCAACAATATTATACACATAGCAGACGATGGAACGACTTTCACAGACATTTTCTACCAGAACAATTTCACTACAAGAAAAATCTATGCATCTATAACATCTCTCTACAAGGAAACAAAAGAGTTTGAAATATATCAAAATAACAGAATATAAAAGGCATCCTAGACCTAGATACTTCGATCAAAGCATGTCTAGTCATCTTCGTTCACCTTCGTTCTCTTTTATTCTATGTCATCTTCTTCTACTATCAAAAATTAGTTCGGGCGTCTAGCAGTATATTTATAACTGGAAAATCGAAAACAAAATCGAAAGAAACCTGGATATAAACGTTCTCAGCGGCGCGTTCCTCTTCACTGAGGATGCGACCCTTGTCGTCGCTGAAGTAACGA
This sequence comes from Euphorbia tirucalli, assembly GCA_039660915.1. Lineage (NCBI taxonomy): Eukaryota > Viridiplantae > Streptophyta > Magnoliopsida > Malpighiales > Euphorbiaceae > Euphorbia > Euphorbia tirucalli. The sequence goes on from CM077633.1 coordinate 24,243,358, forward strand.
GTGGCCGGCCGAGTTGACCGCATCGCGCGAGTGATAGTGAGTCCGTTGACTGAGAGTCTTGTTGCCATTTCTGGTTTTAGAGTTCAAAGGATTCTTCCAACTAATTCCAGAAAACGAAAACGACTGATAGATGGTTTTAAAAGGGGGAAAAAAAGCGGGTAATATTATAATTCGGTTCGGGTCTCACAGCCCAGGTCCACTTTCAAAACCGGACGGGAATTCAGCGGCGCTGTCGGTTTCATTAATCACAACACGTCGGACTGATTTGGATATAAATTAAATACCTGAATAACTATTTAGTCATTAAACTATTACCTATTGAACTAATCCGTCCTCTAATTTTAACAATATATTATCACAACCCTAGATTTTTGTTTCCATTAACTGTGAAGTCCATGATCAAATTTCATCATAACGTAGAAATAAAAGTACTAAAATATCTCAAACATAAATTTTTCTCTTTCCAAATGAATATTTTCAACACATTATGATAAATAGAACAAAAAGTGAAGAACAAAAAAATTTTAGAGATATTTATCTTGAATTTAAAAATTATTTATATGAAGAAATTTGTCTACCATTCTAAATTTTAGGTTATTTGACTAACAATTGGTTGGCAGAACATTGGATGAATTATGAATCGAAGGACTAAATAGTTTATAGAAATAAAAATCAAATGTTCTATATGTATACATTGTAGTTTTTAAAATAGGACTGATTAGTGTGGTATAAAAAAATTTGGGGCTAATAAATTATCTATCCTTTTTAACTGGCGATTGGTTTTCATAATTTTATTTATGTTTGCTAATTTTTACAGTATACTTGTTTAAATAAAATGCTTTCGAATCAGGTAAAATCAATTGATTTTTTGTTCATTTATAAGTAGGTGTTTTACAACATTAAGGAATTTAATCAATCAAATGAATAAAAATAAAGAATAAACATTGAAATAATAAAATATGAACGAGAGTGTTGGTTATGTCCTAGTCCCGAGGTATTAGTCTTTGTTTTTGTATCATATATTTGTACTTTGATGTGAGTTTTATGTATTATACAACTTATGTCATTAAATAAAAGCATCAATCTATTTATTATATATCTTGTGATATGTTTTAAATAGAGTATCCAATGGACATATCCATATCCATATTGACAAGTGTCATACACTTGACAGTAAGACCATAGATAGGGAAAACGATATGAACATAAAGTCATCTGTAGTCTGTTCCATTCATGGGAATGAATGGGACTAAAGACTATCATTAACGTGGTTGAATGGCGTGTCTTACCGGTCTTTGAACATAGGATGTCAAATAGGTTAATAGCTTCATGGTACTTGATAGATTCACTAAACAAGAAATCCACATGGTATAGTATCACAAGTGATTCTCATGTGGTACTTGTATGAATCCTTTAACCTGATCATATTATGGTGCTGCATGTGAAGTGGCATACTTTGGTGTACGCCTAACAGGTCTGTAAAAAAGTGCCAAGTATGGGTACTGTGAGCAGACGACCTTTTTCGGAACGCGTGGTGAAGCGGGAACCGGAGATTTTCTTTTTGGGCGTTGATGTTTTGGTTTTAAAAACGGGTTTTTAATCTCTCTTAAAAAAAAAAACCTTTCATTTTATTGAAAAAGTATATTGTAGAAAACTTAGTTGTAAGTGTGAATTTTAGAAAGATAGGTTTTTAGAAAATCCCGTTTTAACTTAAAGATCTTGAAAGGCGACTTTTGAGATTAGATACAGAGTCGCCAACCGGATCAGCTCATCCAGGAAATTCCGGTACAGCTCCCTACCAAGTGTAGACGCAGTACCTAATCCAGAGATTCGAGGTTCGGGCAACATATCTACTAATCCTCACTAATTTTTAATCATTATTTCGTAATATGACATTTTATTCACTTAATTCTACTCATTTTATCCCTTCTTTTATTATTAGCCAATGCTCATACATATGACATAAATATAAAACCAAAATAAAAATACGGAAAAGTAAAAGTGCGGAAAAGTAAATCAGAGGCCAAATTATACAACCCGAGAAAAAGAAAAACTCTCATCCTCACCTTTTACAATCGCCTATTATACACGATGATCTAAAAAAATTACAATCGCCTAGATACACGATTTAATCAATAAAATACATTCAAAAATAATAATAACACAAAAATAAAAGCTGCATCCAAATACGATTAGCACAGATAAATAAATAACAATAAGGACTCATATAGGACGAAATAGGGGTATTTTAGGAAACGGGGATCATGCAAAGGGGGTAACCGAGTCGACCCGGCCGGTCGGTCCGGTTAGACCTAGAAAACGGTTTTTCAAACTCCCTGTAGGTTTTATGGATGAAAAATCGGTTTTAAAAGCGGTTTGGCTCATTTACATGCATTTATCCAACTTTAGCGGGCCGGATATCCCAGGACCCGGGGGTCCCGTTCGTATGTGGGCCTAAAACAAACATCCATCTAGGGTCCAAAAGTATGCAAACACGCCAAAATTCATTTTTCAATGGGAAAAGAATGCAAAATTACAAGTTTGGGGCCCAAAAGGGTAAAACTGTAATTCTGCCCATATTACAGCCGCGCGGCTGTAGGTTACAGCCGAGCCCCTGTATCTTACAGCCGGGCGGCTGTAATGCTCTAGAATCGATTCCAACTTACTTTTCGCGTTTCCAAAGATCGTTTTGCAAAGTTTGATGATTCTGGGCGATCTGGGATTTCTGGAAAAATATTAAAACCAACAAAAGAGACCCGAAAATGGGCCAAATCGAATCCGGAAATCCCTAATCGTCCAAAACCATCAAATTCATCACATCCACCTATAAAAAATGAAAAACATGGAATCGAAGCATGCACGGATGTGATTGGATCGATAACAGATATGAAAAACACATTTAATTGAAGAGTGGGAGCGTTATAGATCGATTTGGGCCGATGAAGCTTCGGCCTCTGTAGGTTACAGTCGCGCCCCTATAGATCACAGCCGCGCGGCTGTGATCACATGGGGCGGCTGTAATCACAGAAAACTCAAAAAAATATAAAAAATCCAATAAAAAGCATTACAGCCGCGCCCCTATAAGTCACAGCCGCACGGCTGTAGGTTACAGCCGGGCGGCTGTAATCACAGAAAACTAAAAAAAACATAAAAAAATCCAATAAAAAGCATTACGGCCGCGTGGCTGTAGGTTACAGCCGAACGGCTGTGATCAGAAAACTCCCACAGAACAGAAAGAAAAATGGAAAAGAACTATAGCCGCGCCCCTTTAGGTCACAGCCGCACGGCTGTAGGTTACAGCCGAGCAGCTGTGATCTTGGGTGGGGCGGCTGTAGCCCAAAAAAAAGTCAACCAAACGCGAAAAACTCAAATCATGCAATTGAATCACAACCAAGATGAACAGAATGGATTTTTAAAGCCTCTCAGAAAATTACCTTCTATGTGTTCCAGCGCTTGGACCATAAAAAAGAGATTTGGATGCCAGAAAACATCCCACAGTCACGGACAACCCGAGCAAAGTGTGTTTTCCGAACCCCGAACGGAACCACGAGGAAAATTCAAGGATTGATTTTCGAGTGTTCCCTCTTCTTCTAACCTTCTTCTTTTTTTTTTCTTGTCTCTCTTTTTTTCTTTTTTATTATTGTGTTAAGAACTTTAAGAAAAACTATGTGATTTCTTTTTTTTTTCTTTTTCTCTCTAAGTTTCTCTCTTTTTTTCTGCTTTTTTCTGCCTCCTGGTGCCCTAATTCCCGATTAGGATCTTTAAATATCTCCTATTTTGGTATTAAATCGGAATTAATTGCTGATTTCATCAAAAAAGGAAAACTGGCGATTACAGCCGCACGGCTGTAGGTCACAGCTGTGCCCCTGTAATCTACAGCCGCGCGGCTGTGACTTCAAAAATTCCTATTTTGCTCAAAAACCGAATTAAATGCTGATTTTGCCTAAAAAGGAAATAAAGAGATTACAGCCGCGTGGCTGTAGACTACAGCCGGGCAGCTGTAGCTTACAGCCGAGCGGCTGTAATGCCCAGAAAATTACATTTTCACTTATTTTCTTTGGTTTGTTTTTCGGTTCTCTTAAATATCCGCTCAAATTTTCCAGGGTTCCATACTAGGACTTGTCACACACCTCCGGGCTATCCGGGACATTTTTTACGTCATCCTGGTCGGTCCAAATCTGCTTCACATTTATCCGTGAAAAAGGTAACAATAGCTTTCATCACCGAGGTCGGGAAAAAAACCCGTGCTCACAGGCTGCCCCTTGCGCGACCAAAGTTGACTTGAACGGGTGCTTGTGTCCGATTCGAGTTTGGTCTTGCGATAAGGAGTACGGTGAGAAGGAAAAGAGAACGTACCTGAGGGGTTCTCCTCATGTCGACTTGTTTGGATGTATATAGGGACTTGTCTCAGTTGCTTTTGAGACAGTGGTCTTGCCTAAATTGATTTTATTTTTTTCAGGGTCATGCTTCGATTCTAATACGAAGTATAGGACTTTGCCCGAATTGTTCCGATGTTATCTAGGGTCATGCTTAGACTTCATTGCAAAGCAGAGGACTGTGCCCAGATGTTGTTTGATTTGCCAGGGACATGCTTCAACTCCATCGTGAAGTAGGGGACTTGCCCAGATCGTGTTCGATTTGCCAGGGACATGCTTCGACTCCATTGTGAAGCAAAGGACTTGCCCTGATCGGATTCTTCTTGCCATTCGGTGTCTGCGAAAGGGAAGGGTATTTTGGTGATTTTACAGCTTTGGGGATTGGCATTCCTTGAAGTAAGGAGACGTTCGTCGTTTGGTCTTTTGTGGTGCCTATATCACAAGAGAAATGGGTTTTTAATGTTCTGGTGTTCCCCTTTTTATGGGAAGGGGTATTTCGGTCATTTGACAGCTAGGTGGCCGACAAAATGAATTTTGGCCATTTCACCCTTAATGGAGCCTGTGTCATTAAGGGGAGAAATATTTCAATGATTTAGTCTCCCATATAGCTCATGTCGCTAAAGGGAAAATGTTTTAGCCATCCGGTGATATGGTTATTAACCGAAGGGCGTTTTGGATATTTCACTTCTTGTGAAGCATGTGTCACTTGAAGGAAAGGATAATTATGTCGTCACGGGGCTCATGAAGCCGGGAAGATGGTTCTTTGGCGGTTTGAGAATTTTGGTCAACACTTGAAGCTTTGAAGTCGTTTTGGGCTCATATTCGTTTATTGATCGATAATTTTGGAAACAAAAATTTTTGCCACTTCGATCAAGAATGAATGTGAGCCTAAAATCTTGTTCCTTGACACCTGTAAAACAATAAAATTACCTTTCTCGGGGTCAAATGGACATAAAAAAAGTTTCGGAAAAGAAAAAACGAAACAAATTTTAAAAGAAAGGAAGCTACAGCCGCTCGGCTGTAGTGGTAGGTGAGGAAAAGTGCATAAAAGCTACACAATGTGGCAGCCCCCATTCACCGATTTTTGGAAGAAAATACTCTCCTTTCTGGCGATTTTCTTGCTCCCAAACTGAAACCGTGAGGCGAAAGATGCGTAGAGTCCTCTGTCCCGTCCCGGCTGCTCAACCCGTGTTTCAAACTCGGTTTTCCATCCCGGAACGAAACTTTTCTCTACCCTTTGAACCCACTGAGTGCATTTATGGGTTAAAAGAGGAGGATGCATACTGTGGAGTAAAGATCGATGACCAGGTGCCCATTTTACTCCAAGTTTCAAACCATGCTTACACGAATCCGGTTAGTTTTCTCAAACTTTTCCACTTTTTCCAAGTTTCCAATTTCTGCAAAATTGAGGAAAATATGTGAAATTGATGCATGATTTAAGTAGATTATGCCCCTAGGATGATTAATTGTTGGTTTGGCTTGAGTTAGGACGAGATTTAACCGAAAAAATGAAAAAAACTGAAGTTGGCCGAAAAAATGCAGCTACAGCCGCCCCATGTTTGATCACAGCCGTGCGGCTGTGATCATGTGGGGTTACAGCCGCGCGGCTATAACCCTACAGCCGCGCGGCTGTAGCCTTCAGATTTAAGGCCACCCCATTTTTTTCAATTCGAATAATGTTTCTTCGATTTTTATGGTGTGTATGCATTCTAAAAAGCTCATAAACTTCGTGATTATTAATTTTGCAGTCGAGATCCGGCCATTGTGGTAGCGGATCCATCACAAAGGCTTTAAAGTGGTATACGCGTCTCCCTCAAGGGGTGAAGGATATTGTGAACTCCACCGGCCTACACCGACTGGTTCGCAGCATGTCGATTACCACTCCTCGCACGAGTCGGGGGCTTTTGGCTGCACTTTTGGAGAGGTGGATGGACTCTACCCACACATTTCATTTCCCTTCCGGGGAATACACTGTGACCCCGGAGGACATCGTCCCTATTACAGGCCTTCCCTTCTCGGGCCAGACGATTCACTTTAATCAGGTCTTCGCGCATGGCGGCTATCGTCAGGAGTTGATATCCACGCTGATTGGGATTAGTTCTCCCGAGAGCCGGATCCAATGTAGTAGGATCCGCGAGTACTGGCTCGGGCGGTAGCGTGCGCTTCCGAAGGGAACCACCTTTGATGCTGGTGATGAGAGGAAGTACGCTAGAGTGTACCTGTTGCATGCTCTCCACCACTCTTTTCCCCACGGGCCGGAGCAATCTGAATCTGGCTTTACTGCCCTCACTGATAAACCTGGAGTCTGTGAGGACCCTTAATTGGGCTCGGGCTGCATTGGCCCAACTTTATTATGCTCTAGATCTCTGCTGCCGGGGCTCCCACAAGGAGTTGAATGCTTTTTGGATTCTGTTGCACGTGAGTGTCTTGAACATTTTCTCTTTTTTTTTTTTTAACTGACTTGCTTTAAATTTTCCCTTGCAGATTTAGGTCTATGAGTACCGCTTCGTCCCTCCCCCGATCATGCAGATTCCTGAAGGGGTCGCTTTGGTTGAATTCCCTCGCCTCCACCATTACATGGGATACGTCTTGAGCGAGGTTGACAAAAACCAGGCGGAGTGCCGGCAGGCTTTAAGAGATATGACGTTCGGGGGGGTATAATAATTTTTTTTTTAACAACTGACTAGTTCCTCAATTTTAGATTGTCAAGGCCCCTTGGAGTCGGGAAGGGGAAAATTTTCCCCAACAGCTTGTTGATGCACAGGCGCTTCGTGATGGAGTGCCCCTTCGGCCAGGAGTGGTTCTTAGGGGAGAGGACTTACGACTGGCGTTCTGGTCCTAGGGCACGTCGGATCCCGGCTGCCCTGCCAGTAGGGTTATTCTGGCCTCACCTGCTATCTCTTGAGTTGCATCCGGACCTCTATGGTGTAGGATATGAGGCCGGCAGTGTAGATGGTGATTATAGCCGCTTCATCACCGTCCATTTGCTCCTACCATCCGCTGATGCTAGTGCTGGCGCTGGGGTAATTAAATTTCTTTTTTTTTTTTTTTTAACATTGTGGTGTTTAATTGACCCCAGCCATCTTCCCAGGGTGGACGGGTACGCGCTTCTTCATCAGCTAGGGGAAGAGGAGGTAGGTCACGTCCCGCTGATCCCAGGGCCGCTGGTGCGGATTCTGCCACCGTTGCAGAGGATATTCCCATTCCTGATTTCCAGGCTCCTCTGGCTCCCGAGGTGGGATATGTGCATGGTCGGCTTGAATTCCCAATCGAGGACTCCATTCAGCTGTATGATGACTTCCAGCAATCTTATTGGGCTGATCTGCATCTGCAAGACCATAATTTTCCCCCGGCTATTCCTTCTGACACCACACATGTGAGTATATCTTTGTTCATCTATTTTCCCCTTCTTCCGTCATTAACTGATACTCTAAATCCCAATCTTTGCAGATCACGGTAATACAAGGTATGTACATGGGTCAGGACATTAACGCACTGAGGGCGCTCTCTTTCCAAGACAATTCTGCTAGGAGAGTAAGTACCTGCACATAATGATATGCTTATGTCTGGATGTATGTATGTATGCATGGATGCATGTGTAATGTGATATTCCTCATGTTTTGTCTAATGCAGACGGCGATCGGGATGGAGTGCCGTGAGTCCGCTCGCTTGAGGGTCAAGAACGATTAATTGCGGCGTCGAGTCGCCGAATTGGAGGTCATGAATCAGACCTTCAGAGACCAAGCAGGTGACTGGAATGTCCAGATAGGAGATGCAGACGATGACGACGACGATGATGACGAGGCAGAAGATGATGAGGATAACGATGATTCTTCTTAGCACATATCGGGTCCTGGGGTGGATCTGATTTAGTTTTGTATTGGATATGTCTGATGTACATAACTTTTATATGACACTTGTACTTCTTATCCATGTATTTTCTCACCTTGTCTTACATTTTATCGCTCTTTTGTTCAATTCGGTCCGCTCCAGGACGCATCTTGGTGCCTTTATACTTTATTTTCTTTGAAAGGCGATCTTCAGAACCCTTATTTTCGCAATCATAATCATCAGAAATCATAAAAGGCCATAGACAAAGGATTATCTGCACTACAGCCGCACCCCTGTAGCCATTACAGCCGCCCCACATACTACAGCCGCGCGGCTGTAGGCTACAGCCGCGCCCCTGTAGCAACTATAGCCGTCCCATGCCAAAAGGTCCATCCCACATCGATTTTCAAGCTTCCTTCATCACAGCCGAGCCCCTGTAGACATTACAACTGCCCCATACATTACAGCCGCACCCCTGTAATCTACAGCCGTGCCCCTGTAACCTACAGCCGCGCCCCTGTAGCAACTACAGCTGCCCCATGCCAAAAACTCAATCCCACATCGATTGTCAAGCTTTCTTCAGCACAGCCGAGCCCCTGTAGACATTACAGCCGCCCCATACATTATAGTCACGCTTCTGTAGGCTACAGCCGCGCCCCTGTAGTAGTTACAGCCGCCCCATGCCAAAAAGTCCATCCCACATCGATTTTGCAAGCTTTCTTCAGCACAACCGAGCCCCTATAAATATTACAGCCGCCCCATGTGTTACAGCCGAGCCCCTGTAGCGCATTACGGTCGCCCCACATACTACAGCCGCCCCACTGATTCTTGAGCCCTTCTTCTTCTTTCGCTTCTCTTTTAGTATGGCTCAGCTTAGATGATGACTCCGGGACTACTAGGGTACAATCGGTTCTTCAAATTGGGCCCTACTTGCACCCTTTAGCTTACAGTATCTCAGGTGTTACATCGCTTTGACCCCGAACCGGGTATTCTTGGATGCAGCTGTCAGCTTTTGGGATCCAATGGATCATGTGTTCCGTTTCTCCGGTCAAGAGTCATGCCCCTTGATAGAGGAGTTTAGTGCCATTCTCTGTGTTCCTTGCCCCCGGGGGGTCCGGCTGGCTGTTCCCGACCCCGATTATGATGATGCCCACATATTCCTAAGCCAATTCGCTCCTTCTGTGGCAGGCATAGGTCGTGCACTTACTGGTAGGTCTACCTCATCCAGACTTAGTCTTTCTATCATTGCTGACTTGTGTTTTGCTTTATCTCCCACTGCCCCTGGGTGGGCTCCGCTGATGAGTCTGTTACTGACGGCTTGCTATCTGTGCGAGTCCTAAGATGATACTTGTAGTCTTAGGCTGGCTTCAGTGATGACTCAGGTGTCTCAGGGTGCATCTTTCATGGGGGTTGTTCTGGCTGAGACCTTGATACACTTAGACTCCATCCATTCTGATTCTCATATCGAGAGCCGTGGGTCTCCCCTCCTGCTTCAGGTATGCTTCAGTTCTGCTTTTTTCTGAATTCAAATATTCATTGCCCCTTCATCTTGACTAAACCGCCTGCAGATTTGGCTGATGGAGAAGCTATGCCTCTTGAGTCCTCCTCCACTTCGTCCGAGATATGCTCTAAAGCGCTATTGGTCTCAGCACATTGAGCTTCCAGATTTCGGTTTCATATCCATGGAGCATTGGTTCGACTGGCTAAGGAGGCGATCCGACACCTTAATCCGATGGGTCTGCCCTTGGTGGGATATTACTGATGTGACTACTGAGACCTGGGCCGGAGGTGTTCAGTTGCTTGGGTTGACCCGTGTGACTTTCTACTCTTCTGGTCGGCTGTGTAGGCAGTATGGGCAACTGCAAGGGGTTCCTCGATCTTTGTGCACTACTGAATGCGGGGTGTTTACATCACCGTGGCCTCGGCATGTGCAACACCAGTGGATGCATCCTACTCGTACTGAGGTCCTGAAGTATGATAATCTTGCCTCCATGGAGACAGATGCTTGCTACAGGGCTTGGTTGGCAGATCTGGTCGGCTGTCCCACCCGGCGAGGACGTGAGGCACTGACACTGCGGTATCTTGGCCTCTAGATGATTAGGATTGACTACTGCTGTATGATTTTTTTTTTTTTTTTTTTTTTTGCTTGTCCTAATTTTTGCATAGGTAACCCTTCTTGGGTTTTCGGCATATCGGACTGTCTTTATTTTTGCCTGAACTACCCTTTTTTTGGGTTTTCAATTCAGCAGACCTTACTTTATGTCCTATCTTTTGCATAGACCGCCCATTTCGGGTTTTCAATCTATCAAACTCCCTTTTTTTTTCTAAATGCATGTGTTCAATCTATGGACGTGAGATATGTAGAAGATATATAAAGATAAATATGCGCAGAATAATCTGAATTACAGATGAACTTGGCACATTTAAGCGAACAAAACCGAACATTCATTCATTCATTCATAAATAATGTTTTAGCACAATGTACACCGAATGATGAAATGAACTATGGACAGAATTATCGATGGTATAAGTCTCGACTGAAGCCATGCTTGCCACCAACCAGTCTTTGCAGATTTTCCAGTTGATGATCCTCACCTCTCTGTCCTAATTTCTGCATGGATCGCCTTTTCGGTTTTCGACACATCGGACTGTCCTAATTTTTGCGTGGACCGCCTTTTTGGTTTTCAATCCACCGGACCCTTTTTTTTTGTTTACACGTAGTAGTGTTTCAGCTTGTCCTGATTGATGGGGTTGACGAATTCGTTCCCGTCCATAACCATAATTTTTGCAGCACCTTTCGAAAGCACCCTCTTGATTACATACGGACCTTCCCAGTTCGGCTTGAATTTCCCTCGCACATCTGTGTTGGTCTGTTTCATCTGCTTGAGTACCAGATCCCCTGCCTTAAATGGATGCTTCAGATGGCGGACCTTGTTGTTGTATGTCCTAGCCATCCGCTGTTGGTACATTTGCAACCGATCTAAAGCCTGAAGACGCCTTTCGTCAATCAGTGCTAGCTATTCATATCTCGACTGAAGCCAATCAGACTCCGGCAACTGTGCCTCCATGACCACTCTTAACAATCTGATTTCCATTTCTACCGGTAACACTGCTTCCATCCCGTAAACCAGTGAATATGGAGTTTCTCCACTAGGGGTTCTGATGCTTGTCCGGTATCCCCACAAAGCCAATGGTAATATGTCGGCCCAATCTCTGTAGGTTACCACCATCTTTGACAGAATCTTCTTGATGGACTTATTGGCCGCTTCCACCACCCCATTGGCTTGTGGGCGATACGGGGATGACTTGTGATGCTGGATCCCCTTCTCTTGGAATAACTGTGTCGTTACCCCTCGGAATTGTACCCCGTTATCGGTCACGACATGATGAGGGATCCCATATCTTGCGAAGATGTTCCTTTCTATAAATTTGGCCATCTTCTTGGCAGTGATGTTCGTAAATGATTCTGCTTCAACCCACTTAGAAAAATAATCTACAGCCACAACGATGAATCGGTGCCCATTTGAAGCAGGCAGCCTTATCTCTCCAATTATGTCTATACCCCAAGCTGCGAACGCCCATGGAGTCGAGGATACTTGAAGTTCAAGTGGGGGAAGATGATTGAGGTCTCCATACACTTGACATTCGTGGCATTTCTTAACTTCCTCGATACAATCGGCTTATAGAGTGAGCCAAAAGTATCCTTGCCTTAGTATCTTCTTTGCTAGAGCCAAACCATTCATGTGCGGGCCACAAGCGCCGGAATGTATCTGTTTCATAACCACGACTGCTTCTTCCTCCGTGATACACTTTAGAAGAACTCCGTTAGTTGTCCTTTTGAAAAGTTGCTTCTCAAATATCCGGAACTGTGCTGCTAACCTCCTGAGGGAAACCTTATCAGATTCATTAGCGCCTTCAGGATATTGACCGTTCTGGATGAACAATAGAATATCATAATACCAAGGGCGTGCCTCAATAGTCGCAACCGTATTGACTGACAAATAGCATGGGTTCTGAGCGATTTCCAGGACGACCGGCTATATTGGTTGTTTTTGGGGGCCTTCCCACATTGATGACAATGTAGCCAAAGAGTCTGCCATTTGATTCTCCTCCCTCAGTACATGTCGGAATTCACACTGACTGAATACCCTTACCCTTTCCTAAACCAACTCGAGATAGGGTAGAAGTGATTCTTCCTTTATTTCCCAGTCTCTGGTTACCTGCCGAATCACCAAGGCTGAATCCCCGATAACTAGTACTTCGTTTGTCCCTAGCGTGATCAAGGCATCGATACCAAAGAGACATGCTTCATATGCGGCCCCATTATTGGTTACTGGAAAATCAAGTCGCCTTGCCAGAGGAATGATTTCTCCTTCGAGTGTAGCAATGATTACCCCCAAGCTTGCGCCGTGTTTATTCACCGCCCTGTCGAAGTACATCACCCACCTATTCTACTCCTCTTCCACTACCGCCAGCTGTTCGTCGGGAAATTCTAAGTTCTCTACATAGATGAATCTATTGGTTGGTTAGCTAGGAATTCTGCTACGTCTCTTCCTTTGATTGTCTTCCTCGTCACATATTCTATGTCAAACTCTGACAATAAAAGGAACCACCTAGATAACTTTCTCGCTAATACCGGAGCTTGGCATAAGTACTTCATGGGATCCACCTTGGCCACCGCCTAAACCTTGTATGACTGGAAGTAGTGTCTTAACTTCTTTGTCAACCATACCATAGCAGCACAAGTTTTCTCTACTATCGTATACCTAGTCTCATACTCTAGTAGCTTCTTGCTCAAATAATAGCTCGCATGCTCATGCCCATCCTCTTGCTCTTGTACTAGCATGGCTCCCACAGAAGTCTCTTCAATGGCTAAGTACAGAATCAAAGGCTTGTCTGGTATTGGAGGTTTTAGAACTGGGGGATTCATCAAATAAGTCTTAATTCTATCAAAGGCTATCTGACACTGATCGTTCCATTTCACGGGCTGGTTCTTCTTCAGCAGTCTAAAAATTGGCTCGCAAACTGTCGTCAATCTCGCAATAAACCGACTGACATACGATAGTGACCCGAGAAACGACCTTACTTCCTTCTCTGACTGTGGTGCTGGCATATCCCTGATGGCCTTAATCTTGTCCGGATCCATCTCAATCCTTTTCTGGCTGACTACATGACCAAGCAACTTCCTTGAAGTGACTCCAAATACACATTTCTTCGGGTTGAGGCGAAGATTGTACTTCTCGATCCTATTTAAAAATCTATCCAGGATGGCTGGGTGCTCCTCCCGGGTCATCGATTTTACCAACATATCGTCCACATAAACCTCGACCTCTTTATGGATCATATCATACAGAAGTGTCATGACCGCCCACTGATAAGTTGCCCCGGCATTCTTCAAACCAAAAGGCATAACTCTGTAGCAGTAAACCCCCCATTCTGTGATGAAGGCTGTCTTTACTTTGTCGATCACATTCATTAAAATATGATTGTATCTCGAAAACCTATCCATGAAGGAATACATAGCTGCCCTGGCGGCACTGTCAATCAGAACGTCGATATGCGGGAGCGGAAAGTCATCTTTGGGAGACGCCTTATTCAGATCGTGGTAATCCACACAAACCCTTACTCGACCGTCTTTCTTTGCAACTGGTACGACATTGGCCAACCACTTAGGATATTCTACCACTTCTAAGAACTTGGCCTTTATCTATTTGGCTACTTCTTCCTTAACCTTTTCAGCCCATTCTGGTCGAAGTCGTCTGAGTTTCTGCTTAACCAGTTTCATCTTCGGATCTGTCGGGATTCTATGCTCTGCAATTTCTCTGTCAACCCCAGGCATATCGTCGTAGGACCAAGCGAATGCTTTGACATGTTTTTGTAGGATTTTTACAAGTTCTTTTCTCTCATCAGGTGTGAGGTCTTTCAAGACGGATACCATCTTTGGTTCATCATCTGTCCCTAGGTTCATTTCATGCAATGATGCATTATGTATGCTAAAGACATTAAATGAATGTTTGTATGTATGCACAGTTCCATCCGGAAAAACATCACACAAGTAAGCAAAATCAGATTTTATTGCATTGTATGCCTTGTAGGCAGAATTGTTCACATCGAGAATAGAAAAAGCAGATAAATTCAAAAAGTTTCCATCCTCCACATGCGGAGGGCCTTCATCAACCGCAGCACAGTCGACCTCTTCGAACAAGTATCCCAGGTCTCCTTCCAGGTCTTCTTTCTGTTTGTCAGTCAGCTCTTCCTCTGTCATTTGAGCCTTACCTCTCATAACAAGCTTAGTGAGTTCCTTTACCACTTCTTCCACCAGGTCTTTATGTGTTTTTTCCACAGGTGATGTCTTCTCTTCTGCACCCTTGCTTGGTTTCATTAAGGTGGACAGTGCTCTCGTAATGGCCCCCATAGCCACTTCCATCTCGCTTCTCACCAGATCCATCTTCTTGATAGCTTTTCCCTTATTCCCGAATTCAATCCTGACTTGGTCAACATCTTTCTGATTCTAAACCCCCTTGTTTCCAGTTTCAGCTTCAACACGCAGCATGTTCACAACCGGCTCTACTCCATACTTGCTGAAATCAACCACATCAGCAAAAATTTCAAACCCAGGGAGCTGACCACCCTCTACAATTACCGGTTCAGGAGTCCCATCATATACTGATTCTGTGGCCCAGACAAAAGTATCCACTAGATTCACACTCTTCCTTTCTCGCTTGGCCCTTCCTTCTTGATACCTCAGCCCGAATTGTCGGTACTTCCCAGCCTCAATGTTAAACTCAGGGATTCCTTGTTGCTTAGCCCCTAATCCCTTTCCCGGCTTATAATTTTGTTTAGCAAAATACCTATAAATCCAGTCTAGAAACTCAGGCTTGTCAGCAATCACAGCAATCTGAAACCCAGTCATCGGCTGCTCGATAGCACTCAATGCGGCTACCACAAAAGGCTCATCAGCTTCCACCATTACTATTTTTCCTCCGATTAAGAACTTCACTTTCTGGTGCAGAGTTGATGGGACTCCTCCTAAAGCATGGAACCATGGTCTCCCCAAGAGTAGAGAGAAGGTGACAGGAATATCGATCATGCTAAACAACACCTTCGATTTAACCTCCCCTACTTTGACTTCCGTTTCGAAGGTCCCCAAGACAGCTCTTTTACTATCATCATAAGCTCTAATTACCGTGTTGGACCGGCAGAGAGCTTCAGGGCTTACCCCTAGGAAAGGTAAGACCTGAGAAGGACAAATGTTCAAGGCCGAACCATCATCCACCATTACGCTGGACATTATTTTATCCATGACTTCCACCCTTAAGTACAAGGCCCTATTGTGATTCACACCTTCAGGTGGGAGGTCCTCTACCCCAAAACTGATCTCCGGGGCCTTGTTAACCTTCAACTCCGCTCCCCTTATCATTGCACACACCTCATCGGGGGACATGGTGGGGTTAGCATCCATCTCCATTAGTTGTTTTACCACCTCCTCTCGGTGCCTCTTGGATTCCATAATCAAGTGCCACATACTGGCACGGGCCGGTGTCCTCTTCAGTTGGTCCACAACCATGTCTTTTTCCCTAACCACCGGGCTATTATTCTGCACCGGTGTTGTGTTCCTTCTTGGGGGTGCTGGAGGTGGTGCACTAATGGGTTGATAAACCCTGCCGCTCCTAGTGATGTGTATCACCGGCCCATCTTTCTCTATTACAGTCCCTCTTTTTGTCTCCACCGGGTAAACTGGCTTCAACTCTTGCACTTTGAGCTCATCATACTCGTCTTCTGCCTCAAAGTCATCCAAATCAATAGGACCCATTTTATCCCTTGTCGCCGTAGTCTGCTCTTCAAACACCTCTGACTCTTCTTCCTTTTCTACCAGTACAGCTCGCACACTCGGATTCGCCTTAATGATCTAGGCGAACACATAATTGGCTGGCAGGCCTGACTGTACCATGTTCACCTGGCTACCAAAGGTGGGGAGTGGATTCTTCTGCACATTCGGTTTCAGAGCCGGCTCTACTATCTTGCCATCTATGACCAGCTGTTTGATGGCTTTAATCAATTAGGTACACTCGTTCGTACGGTGACCCGCCATTACATGGTAGGAATAGAAATTATCTTTATCTGCCTCTGCTGGAGGCTAGAATGGCCTCAAACTCTGCAGCACCCCTGCCTTCCTACACTTGGCAAAGATTTGACTGACTGACTCAGCCCATGGACTAGTGATTCTTGGAACATTTGCCCTCCCTTGATTCACAGCAGCTACTTCTTCTTCCTGAGTTTCAATAGAGGCTGCCTTTGGTGTCGTCCTTGAACTAGGTCTTGTCGCAGTGGTCTTGGAACTTCCACTCTTGTATCCTTGGGAGTACCCCTGATTGTTTCTATAGGAGCTTGAACCCTGCTTACCTCTCTGCTCTTCTTCTTCGTACCGTTCGATACGCTTGGCAAACTCCACCACCTCATTGAAAGAATGGAACCTCTTAAGCTTCATTTTGTCTTTATATTGGGGCAAGCTGCCATCCACAAGCTTCACAATCAAAGATTCCAACTTCGGTGCCCCATCCACCAAAACCTGCACATCCATCCACCGTTTGTAATATGCCGGGAAAGACTCATTCGGCTTTTGGTGGATCCTCTCCAAATCCTCGAGAGTTGTCTCAACTTGGGTGTTGTAGGCATATTGCTTCACAAAAGCATCAGCTAAATCTTCCCAAGTGGAACGGGTATATAATGGTGTCTTCATGTACCATTTTGCTGCAGCGCCTCTCAAGGTAGTAGGGAACAAATTTAGAAGATGACCCTTTCCAATCCCCATACTGGTCATCAATCTCACATAGCTATCCAAATGAGCTTCCGGTGTAAGGAGGGAGGTATGGCATATGAAAACTAGCCGGGAGGGGTCCTTCCGCATCAGCCACTGATGTCGTAGGATCAGCACACTTGATAGGGTTGAAGTGGACCATTTCTTTCAATTTGGGCATCATAGCATCTATATCTGAAAATTTCTGGTTGAGCCGTTTCTCCAGCATCGACTCAATCGAGGCTTCCCTTGCCTTCTCAAAAGCCCCATCCTCTTCGGACTGACGGTCCGGCTCTCTGTGATTGGCAACTCCGCCAATCCCACTAGGAGTATTCCCCCCGGTTCCATTAGTGGCTTGAACAGGCTGTCATCCTTCGTTCCCAATCGAGGTTGGGCTGGTTGGACAACCGGAAGAGGGAGGGTAGTCATCACCTCCTGCACCTGCTCCCTAAGGGTAGCCCTGGACTCATCTGAGCTTAAGAAGCTCCTCATAAAGGCAGCCATGTCAAATGGTTCCACTGCTTCCACTGTTTCCGTCAGCCATGTCTGTTCTATCAACCTTTTCTAACAACGCCTGACTGTCAACCGGTAGAGTAGGCAACTGAACTTCGACTTCCCTGTCTGAATCCGACCCTGAACTGATTCTTTCCATGGTGACCGGTTCTGATCGAATTAACTAAACTGGTGTGCTTGGTTCTGATTCAACTCGAATTAGCCTTCCCGAGATGCGACTCCAAACTGCACAATCAGCATAAGGTTAGAGTTTCAGATGGATGTCGTGGTCCTAGACTCGACACTCTAAATGGTACTTTTATGCCCATGTTTGGATGATGTCTCATGGACGTGGATGATGCTAAAGATGGTTTTAGTGCTTTTCTTTCTTTTTCTTCAGATGTTCCAAGCATACCCTATGCTATACACAAGACAATGCAACAACGTCACGTGCGAGCCATCACATGGACAGAGGTTCGGTGCCTTTGGGGCACCTAGGGGATGTCGTGAAATGGTCGCATGTGTGCCGACACACTGACAAAAGTTTGACACTTTATAGGTCAATGTAATGACATGAAATGTTCTTGAGGGAACCGTCCCGCAGATAGACACTCGATGCTTTTATAGCATCTTAACATGAAGTGATGTCACATACAAGTCACGTGCGAATCAAAACACGGACAACATTTCGGTGTTCGTGGAACACCTTACATGATTTAGGGGTGCTATGAAATGTCTTAATATGAAAACTAGCTCGGTACTCGTGGAGTACCTCAAATGAGTTGTCGATGTTATGTAACAATCCGATATGGATTGGGACACGCAAGCAAAACTAAGGCGTCTCCATGACACCAAACGTGAATGATCTAGATGCGATGATTTCATGTGGTCCATCACACAAACGCAAGCCTAAGACCGTTGTGGTCTTCTAATAATGTAATGGGACGGCCAAATGCAAACTAGTGCACAGGGGGAGTACGGGTAGCCTTGGGGACTCCCGCTATGTTATGAGATGAAATGGTCGTGAAGGGCATACTTAGAACTTCCCTACATTTTTAATGAAAGGAAATGATGTGGATGCCTATGTCATACAAAAATGCATATGGCTGCACAAAAACGTGGTTAGAATGTATGACACGCAAGATGATGTCGTGTATGCTTTATGAATCCATGAGCACACAAAATGAATGTGGCATACGGAAAATGGTTATGGCTGCACGAAAATATGGTTAGTACAACACACACGTATGAGGATGCTCTAAAATGGCTGCACAAAGAAAGTGATTAGAATATGGCATACGGATGATGCGTGTTTATGTTGTATGAAAAGGTTGAAAATAAAACAACCATAGAGCAAACGTTAGCACACACACAAAAATATGCTCACCCTTCCAACCTTATTCCTCCATTCGATTGGTCTCGCATTCTTCCTAGGTATTGGGTCTCTTTGGCATCAATGGGGGATACCAAAGGCGTACTCTCGATGTCCATTTTCAAGTGTATGGTTTTGGTAATCCTAAAGGGAAGTTGCTAGGCCATTACATGAATGTATGAGTCAAGCTAAGGGTCGTACAGGTTCCCATAGTGAAAATATACTCCTCACTTCTCCCCACTCAAGGGTCCAAACGAAGGGGTTCGTACAAGGCTATGGATGGTTTACCTCCTCAGGTGCCTCCAATCCAAGCGGAAGAGGTAGGTCACCTTTAGAAATAAACCGGGCTTAAATGAGTGTTGGAGGGATTTAAGAAGAGAAAATGTCATGCTTTATGCAATGTGAATGAAATATTGAATTACGATTTAATAATCAACTATAAGTGAGGATATACTTCAATTGTTGCCTAAGTTCCTTAAGTTTTTTTTTTTTTTTTTTTTTTTTGTGAAAACTCTTTTGAAGAAACCGTTAATCCCCAGCAGAGTTGCCACTGTGAGCGGACGACCTTTTTCGGAACGCGCGGTGAAGCGGGAACCGGGGATTTTCTTTTTAGGCGTTGATGTTTTGGTTTTAAAAACGAGTTTTTAATCTCTCTTAAAAAAAACCTTTCATTTTATTGAAAAAGTATTTTGTAGAAAACTTAGTTGTAAGTGTGAATTGTAGAAAGATAGGTTTTTAGAAAATCTCGTTTTAACTTAAAGATCTCGAAACGCGAATTTCGAGATTAGATACAGAGTCGCCACCCGGATCAGCTCATCCGGGAAATTCCGGTACAGCTCCCTACCAAGTGTAGACGCAGTACCTAATCCAGAGATTCGAGGTTCGGGCAACATATCTACTAATCCTCACTAATTTTTAATCATTATTTCGTAATATGACATTTCATTCACTTAATTCTACTCATTTTATCGCTTCTTTTCTTATTAGCCAATGCTCATACATATGACATAAATATAAAACCAAAATAAAAATATGGAAAAGTAAAAGTGCGGAAAAGTAAATCAGAGGCCAAATTATACAACCCGAGAAAAACAAAAACTCTCATCCTCACCTTTTATAATCGCTTATTATACACGATGATCTAAAAAAATTACAATCGCCTAGATACACGATTTAATCTATAAAATACATTCAAAAATAAAAATAACACAAAAATAAAAGCTGCATCCAAATACGATTAGCACAGATAAATAAATCACAACAAGGACTCATAGAGGACGGAATAGGGGTATTTTAGGAAACGGGATCATGCAAAGGGGGTAACCGAGTCGACCCGGCCGGTCGGCCCGGTTAGACCTGGAAAACGGTTTTTCAAACGCCCTGTAGGTTTTATGGATGAAAAATCGGTTTTAAAAGCGGTTTGGCTCATTTACATGCATTTATCCAACTTTAGCGGGCCGGATATCCTAGGACCCGGGGCTTCCGTTCGTGTGTGGGCCTAAAACAAACATCCATCTAGGGTCCAAAAGTATGCAAACACACCAAAATTCATTTTTCAATGGGAAAAGAATGCAAAATTACAAGTTTGGGGCCCAAAAGGGCAAAACTGTAATTCTACCCATATTACAGCCGCGCCCCTATAGCTTACAGCCGGGCAGCTGTAATGCTCTAGAATCGATTCCAACTTACTTTTCGCGTTTCCAAAGATCGTTTTGCAAAGTTTGATGTTTCTGGGCGATCTGGGATTTCTGGAAAAATATTAAAACAAACAAAAGAGACCCGAAATGGGCCAAATCAAATCCGAAAATCCCTAATCATCCGAAATCATCAAATTCATCACATCCACCCATAAAAAATGAAGAACATGGAATCGAAGCATGCATGGATGTGATTGGATCGATAACAGATATGAAAAACACATTTAATTGAAGAGTGGGAGCGTTATCGATCGATTTGGGCCGATGGAGCTTCGGCCCCTGTAGGTTACAGCCGCGCCCCTATAGGTTACAGCCGGGCGGCTGTGATCACAGAAAACTAAAAAAAAAACATAAAAAATCCAATAAAAAGCATTACAGCCGTGCCCCTATAGGTCACAGCCACGCGGCTGTAGGTTACAGCCCGGCGGCTGTGATCACATGGGGCGGCTGTAATCACAGAAAAGTCAAAAAAAAAAAAAACATAAAAAATCCAATAAAAAGCATTACAGCCGTGCCCCTATAGGTCACAGCCGCTCGGCTGTGATCAGAAAACTCTTACAGAACAGAAAAAAAATGGAAAAGAACTACAGCCGGCGGCTGTAGGTTACAGCCGGGCGGCTGTGATCTTGGGTGGGGCCGCTGTAGCAAAAAAAAAAAAAACCAACCAAACTCGAAAAACTCAAATCATGCAATTGAATCACAACCAAGATGAACAGAATGGATTTTTAAGGCCTTTCAGAAAATTACCTTGTATGTGTTCCAGCGCTTGGACCACAAAAAAGAGATTTGGATGCTAGAAAACGTCCCACAGTCACGGACAACCAGACCAAAGTATGTTTTCCGAACCCCGAACTGAACCACGAGGAAAATTCAAGGATTGATTTTCGAGTGTTCTCTCTTCTTCTAACCTTCTTTTTTTTTCTTGTCTCTCTTTTTTTCTTTTTTGTTATTGTGTTAAGAACTTTAAGAAAAACTATGTGATTTCTTCTTTTTTTTCTTTTCCTCTCTAAGTTTCTCTCTTTTTTTCTGCTTTTTTCTGCCTCCTGGTGCCCTAATTCCCGATTAGGATCTTTAAATATCTCCTGTTTTGGTATTGAATCGGAATTAATTGCTGATTTCGTCAAAAAAGGAAAACTAACGATTACAGCTGTGCAGCTGTAGGTTACAGCCGCTCCCCTGTAATCTACAACCGCGAGGCTGTAGGTTACATCCGGGCTGCTGTAACTTCAAAAATTCCTATTTTGCTCAAAAACTGAATTAAATGCTGATTTTGCCCCAAAAGGAAATAAAGAGATTACAGCCGCGTGGTTGTAGACTACAGCCGGGCAGCTGTAGCTTACAGCCGAGCGGCTGTAATGCCCAGAAAATTACATTTTCACTTATTTTCTTTGGTTTGTTTTTCGGTTCTCTTAAATATCCGCTCAAATTTTTCAGGGTTCCGTACTAGGACTTGTCACACACCTCCGGGCTATCCGGGACATTTCTGACGTCATCCTGGTCGGTCCGAATCCGCTTCACGTTTATCCGTGAAAAAGGTAACAATAGATTTCATCACCGAGGTCGAGAAAAAAACCCGTGCTCACAGGTACGTTCGTGTATGTCAATGGACATATTTGTGCTATGGATATGCAGATAGGAATGTCACTCAGTAGTCCACTGAGAAGATATCATCGGTCTCTTGATGAATGCAACTGATAAGAGTGTAGCCACACCCAAACAAGTTAGAACTTGTTTGTAAGTATCAGTTTATTCAGGATCAAGTAAATGTCCAGATATAAAAGAGGGTGATCATTCCATGCCTCTGTGTTGGATACCGATATCAATGACTTGGGACATACGAGTTTAAACTACAGGGTTACGGTTCCAGTTGGACTGCTATCTCCATCTTAATTGGGGGCTGCAGTGGCTTACTAGCGTCCACCTACAGTCTGTGGGCCATAAGCCCACCGCCAACATAAAGACGGACCCACAGGATCGTACACATTGAACGTCTAAACTTAAACTAAAAGGATTTAGTGTGTATTTAGAGTATACATGCTGAAGAGAGAAAGTTCTATTAATTATATTACATAAATCAATTGGATTGATTAAAATAATATAATTAATATTTTTTTAGGCCTTCTTTAATTAATTCAATGAACTAATTTGTGAGATTATTTCCTAGGTAGAAATATTTTACATGTATAGGTTTACATGTATTTCATTTTACGAATGTCTAATTTAATTCCTCGGTTTAATTAATAGGTCAAATTAATTTTAATTTAAATGTATGTAATATATTATATAGTATAATATATAAGCATACATGTTGAATTAAAGTTACATTTGAAATTAAATAAAACAAATGAATTAAAATGGATTTGGGCTTAAAAAAAATAAAAACCTACATAGAATGAGATGTATGGGCCGAATTTTTGGGTTAGAATGGTAAGTCATCCTTTTACATAAGGATGATGAGTCATTCTTTCCAAAAATATGATGAGTCATTCTTTTGACTAAAAGGAGAAGAGATGACAAAATTGGATTTTGCTTCTTAAAAAGCTCATCTTCTTCTTTCTTTTGGTTAGAAAATCATTACTACTTTATCTCCTTTCTTCTCTTCTTAAGAGTTTCCTTCCGCTAGCACGTGTTTAAGTTCCATAGCCGTTTGTGTATGTCACAGTGGAGGAAGTTTAGTTTGATTTCTGCAGTAATCTCTTTAAGAGATATACTGGTGAGAATCTAACTTTCTTCTTATTGTTTTGGTTTTGATTTCCACATCACTTGCTTATGGCTACGGATTTAAGGAAATCAACGCGTTCTTCCGCTTTTATCGGTTGATTTCTGGTGAAAAATCTCAACAGAGAAGACTTATTTTTAACAAAATTCAAAAAGTGCAAGATATCAAATAATAATGTACTACATATATATATATATATATATATATATATATATATATATATATATATGTCATTTTAATTTTTAGAATTGGGACATATTTAATCAATTAGATTGAAAAACTTATTTTATAACTAATTAAAATACAATTAAAAGAAAAAGGCTGAAGCAAAGCATTTACCAGTAGGTAAATGGAACTCCTTCCAACTTTGGGGAAAAAGTTTTATACCTTCATTCATTTGTTACGCAACCAGCATGGCTTTTCTTTGATATTCTTTTCAGCATAAAAATTAAATCTCAATTTTAATTGTACATGTAACATAGCTACCTATAAATCCTACTTGTGCATATTTGCCAAACTTGATTATTATTTTTAGGCCAAATACATACGTGACCCTTTCAATTTTAATTTTTGAACTACTTTGCCCCCGTAACTATTTTAGCGATATATCTAGCTCCTCATTTAAAGGTAAAATACATACGTAACCCTTTCAATTTTTATTTTTGAGCCTTTTGGCCCTCTCAACTATTTTAGCAACCTATCTAACCCCTCATCTATTTTAAAGTGGCATTTTTTAACCTTTGAGTAAACATAACCAGACACAACAGAGTACCTTGCATTACACGCGTCCGACACTAAAGACATGTAGGACACACTCTGGAAACTATCTTCTATTTAATTAATATTACAAACTATTATAAAGTGAAGATTTTCCAGCAATTAATTAAACTCAAGAGGAGGAAGAAATACTATACATCAGCATTTAAATATCTAAAAATACCACTTTAAAATAGATGAGGGGCCAAGGGGCTCAAAAATAAAAGTTGAAGGGACTAAATATGTATTTGGCTTTTATATAAGAGGTTAGATAGGTCGTTAAAATAGTTGAGGGGGTCAAGCGGCTCAAAAATTAAAGTTGAAGGGACCGCGTATGTATTTGGCCTAATTTTTAAGAAAAATGGTTCTTTCATGCAATCTGTTAGTCTAAGGTGAAAAGAAATAACAAACTGGAATATCATAGGATCAAACAAAATAATCAAAAAGTAGAAAAAAATTAAGCCTTGATTTTTCTCAATTGAATTATTTGTAAGTCCTCGATATATATTCTCTCACAATAATTTGTAGCAAATAAAAACAGTTCGAAACTAAATTTATTACATTTATCTATATGAAAAAAAAAATGTCAAATAAACCGCGTATCATGCTGGCTAAAAGCTGGTTATCATCATCACTAGAACCAAATACTGTAGAAGTAAAAGAAACAATTCCATTGACTAGATGTGACTGAGACATAAAACAACAAGAAATAAAAAAGTAGTGTGACAAAAAAAAAAAAAAAAAAAAAAAGAGAGAGAGAGAGAGCTTTCACACCATTGAAGATATTAATATCTGCCTTTCGAAAATTAATTATGGTTTCCATATACGTTGGTCACGTTTTGATTTGTATGTTGTTAATATTATACACCTGTGTACCACTTCACAGCTCGTATAAGTTAGTTTTTCTTTTCTCTAGCTATGTTAATTATAATTATAACAGCATAATTATCATTAATTGTTTCTCTTCCTTCTACTATATTTGGTTTTGGTTTTGGTTTTGGTTCTGATGATATGCATGTCTAGTTCGTGGAATAAAGGGTAAATATAATAGTTATTCTACATGGAATAACTATTCCAATATGTAATTCAATATTTGGCTATGAAATGATTATTTTTCAGAGTAAAGGACAACAATTATTTATGAAAGTAAATAATAATTATTTCATACTTCACTATAAGTCGTGCATTACACCTGGCTACTAACAAGTTATGAGTAACATTTTTAAATTTGATGGAACAAAGACCATTTAGTAAAATAGCAATAGGCATTTATATAGATCAATTTATTGAAGAGTAGCTCAAACAACATTTTACTGTGTAGAAATACCAAAACGAAATATGTATTGGAACCTAATATCCTTGGTAAAGTTGCATATTTATATTATTAACTCTTCAACACCGCGATAGAGTTAAAACCAATTTTTAACGTGATGAAACAAATAGGTGTTAGAACAATTTTATCCTTAACACAGTAGTTTCCTCCTCATGCTGAACTCTAATTATAGTGAGAGATTGGGATCGAGAGTCTCATGCCCCCCTTGCCTTATATATATATATATATATATATATATATATATATATATATATATATATTTATTTATTTATTTATTTGTGACAAAAAATTTAAAGATACAAAGAGCATTCAAATACATATGGAAGTGAGCAAAACTACCTTTTTAATCTCTGTACTATCAATTAATTGCTTTTTTATTCCATGTTATTTGAAAATTACCTTTTAACCCTTGTTTTATTCAAACCATATTCAAGTGAATTATAATTGGCCAGTTTACCTTTTATTTTTAATTCTTTCTGAGGACAAAATGGTCAACAATTGTTTAAATAGATATGATTTTGTATAACATGGTTAAAATGACAATTTTAAAAATGACGGAAACTAAAAGGGCAATCAAGTGATACGACAGAGCAAAAACATCGTATTGCTTCCAGGGGCGGAGGGAGGGGGGGCACGTGTAGGTAGCTGCTCCCTCGGCCATCGGAAAACACCCCTAGTAGGGGTGTTTCCGAATTAAGGCCAGAGGCTCTAGCTTTGCCCTCCCAAAACCAGAGATAGACGATGACCTTTGTGTTTTTTTTTTCCCAAGCAAAACTAGATTTATTTATTTTTTTTAAAAGGCCAGGCAAAACAACATCATTTTGCCTGGCCTTTTGAAAAAGAAAAAAGGATCAGATTATCTTCTCCTCTGTCTCTTCTCTGTTTGCACGCAGCCCCCTTCTTCTTCTTCTCATATATCTTCTTCTTCAATTTCTTCTCTCCACAGCTGCCGCTCACTGAAATCCACCGCTCTCGCCGCCAATCGTTGATTTTCAACTACCGTTTTGCGTGATTCTTCTTTCCATTTGGTTAATTAATTTTTCATTATTTAATTTCTAAATAATATACAGTTTTGCTCCTAAATTGAATTTGGGAATATATGGTTATTGTTAGTTATGAATTAAATTAAATTGATTGAAAATTGTTATGATGTGTGTTTTTAATGATTTTGCTATCATTTGATTCAATTATTTTTTATGAATTTGATAAATTGATATAGTAGGGTTTTAGGGTTTATAATTTAAGTTTTAATAGTTGGATTATTTATTTACATGATACTAATTAAGTTGTTAAATTATTAAAATTGTATATATTTTGATTGAATTTAGTTAATTGAGTTAGTTTTAAAATTTGAATTGTGATTGATAGATGTAGAATTTAGGATTGTTTTATAATTTAGATTAAATTGAATTAATTGTGAATTTTGAATTGTGTTATAATTTGGGATTGTGTTAATAATTTGATTGTGTTACTATTTTAGGAATAAACAAAATGGACAAGTTTTTTAGTAGAACTAAGAGAAATTTGAGTTCAACTCCCGAACCATCTTCAACTGGTAGTGTAATACATTTTGATCAAAATAATGAGAAAAGACCTTGTATTGAGGTAAAGGTTTCAGATGATGATATCATTGGTGATCCAAAATTGTAGAAGCCAATTAATAGTTATCCTTTTGAGATTAGAGATTCATTAAGGAGGAGATACTTAACAAAAGGCCCTTGTAAGCCAGTTGGGCATCAATTTCCATAAACTGATTATAAGGGAGTCAAAAGGAGGTTTCAAAGTTTATGGTTTAAGAAATTTGCTTGGTTAGAATACACTGTCTCTAAGGATAAAGCATTTTGTTTATATTATTTTTTGTTTGGTAACAGTAACAAAAATGGAGGAAATGCTTTTACAGAAATTGGATATAATAATTGGAAAAATGCCATAACTAACTTTGTTGCACATGAAGGAGGTTTAGGTTGCTCACATTCTTTGTATAGAACTAACAGGGGTTTATTGGATTAAAACTTTTAATGACTTTTACATACTTTTAAAATCCGGAGGTATTCAATTAAGACTTTTTATGAGTCTTTAAAAGTCATCAGGTATTCAATTATGACTTTTTAAGAGTCTTTAAAAGTCATCAGGTATTCAATTATGACTTTTTAAAAGTCTTTAAAAGTCATCCTGTATTCAAAAAGTCATTGACAATTGATGAGAATGACTTTTATAGACTTTTTTTACAAAATATAATACAAAATCGTTAGAAAAAAGTCTTGCATCTATACGCAAGACTTTTTATTTATCATTTATCGTGAAATCCATAATCACCCGCCCTTTCTGTCTCTGGAAACGATCAATCACCACCATCTTCGACCTCCATAATCACCCGTCCTTTTTCGTTACCCTTTTCGACCTCCATAATCACCCGCCCTTTTTCATTCTGCAACAAGCACGAGCTGTCATTCTCTCTATCACCAAGTTCAAGAGGTACGATTTCTTTTCCGTTTATTTTTTCTCGTCGATCTTAGGTTTTCTAGTGTGAAACTGGAATTATTTTCCACTGAGATCTCCATCTACTTTTTCTATTGTGGAACTTATTAATTAATTGAATCATCAATTATCGGTAATGAGAGTTATCCCCCCTTCCCTTTCCCCCTGCGGACAGCTGCCTTTTATACTGGTCAGTTGCAGGCACAATTTAGCTTTGTTGCTTCTTATTTCTCTATTTTGGGATTGGGCAAACCATGATACTAGGGGTGAGCAAAGCATGGTTCGGTTCAAAAACCGAACCGAAAACCAAAGTAGAAGAAAAATAGAAACGAAAGCCAACCAAAGTTCATATGGTTCGGATCAAACCGAACTGAACCAATTCGGTTCGGTTACGGTTTGGTTCGGTTAAAATCGAATCAATAAAAATTTTAATTTTTTAATTTTTATTATCATTATTTTTTATAAATTACATGTAAAGTATTGCTTAAAAAGGATTCACAGGATTTTAATGGACAAGGTCGACATCCTGAAGATGCAAATGAGTTATTTAATCTTCGTCATGCTTCTCTGAGAAATACAGTTAAGAGGTTATTTGGTATTTTCAAATCAGGATTTATCATCTTTAAGACAGCTCCCCCGTTTCAATTTGACACACAAACAGAGTTAGCCTTGGCTTGTGCAGGATGGCATAATTTTCTTAGAAAGGAGTGTCGATTAGATGAATTTCCAATTGAACAAATAGTGAAACTAATTCATCTACACCAATATCAATTAACGAAGAAGAAGATTTTGAACTATTTGTTGGAACACAAGAGCAACAAAAAAATGATGCTAATGAATGGAGAGCTAGAATTGCTACTGACATGTGGAATAATGTTGAACATATGGATGATGATGAATATTAGAAATTTTATAGCCAAATTATAATTTTTTAATTAACATTACTACTCAATTTTTATATTACTATTTCATATTTTATTTTTGGCAATTGTTGTGGTCATTTATGTGGTGTATTATCATTGCTCACATGGAAATTATTAGTATTTTCTAATAAGTCTATAAAAGTCTTTAAAAGTCTTTAAAAGTCTATAAAACTCTATGAAATAAACTTTTTAAAAATCATCAATACTTTTAAAAATTCTCTGCAAGATATTAAAAGTCACTGAAAGTCATTAAAGTCTATAAAAGTCATTCACTCAAAAAAAAGTCTATAAAAGTCCTAATCGAATACCACCCCCTAAGGTTGACCAATACCATAACCAAAGAGAGAATGTGGATTATGGTTTTATCAGAAAAAAGTGCTGCTTTAAAAGGTGAGTATCGTACTCGGTTGACAGTGACTTTAGATATTGCTCAATTTCTTTTAGGGGAGGGTTTGGCTTTCTGAGGATAAGATGAGTCTCCTGAATCACTGCATTAAGGTCATTTTCTTGAACTTATTAGTTGGTATTGTGAGCGTAATGTAGAAGTGAAGAAGGTAATACAAAATGCTCCTAAAAATAATATATTGACTTCCCTATCAATTCAAAGAGATATTATTGAGTCATATGCAATGGAAACGAGAAAAGTTATTTTAAGTGAGATAGGGGACAAGTTCTTTTCTCTTTTGTTTGATGAGGCCCGAGATAGTTCAGTGAAGGAGCAAATGGCTATAGTTTTGAGATTTGTGGGAGATAATGGAGAAGTTAATGAACGGTTTCTTTGAGTGGTTCATGTTAGTGACACTTCCACACAAAGTTTAAAAGATGCCATTGATGATTTCTTTGCAAAGAATGGATTATCCCTTTCAAGACTTAGAGGTCAGGGTTATGATGGGGTTTCTAATCTGCGTGGCAAACTTAGTGGCTTGAAAGCACTTATTCTAAATGAATACAAGCATGCATATTATATCCATTGTTTTGCTCGCCAATTTCAATTAGCTGTTGTATCTGCTGCATAAGATAAAGATATTGGGAGTCAGTTTTTTTATTATGTTTCTATGATTGTGAATATGGTTGGAGCTTCATGTAAAAGGAAGGATGCTCTTCACCAATTACATCATGAAGAAGTTATCAGCAAAATACAAAGTGTTGAGCTTTCAACAGGAAAGGGTCAGATTTAATAAATAAGCTTAACTCGACCAAGTAATACACGTTAGGGTTCTCACTATAAAATATTAATCCGGCTTTTTGATATGTGGGATTTAGTGGGAGAAGTGCTCAACTCAACAAACACGGATGGTACTGATGCAAAAATGCCAGGCACCGCTAAGAGTTTGGATGAAAAAATGTTCACTTTCGAGTTTGCATTTGTTGGAAAGTTGATGTTGTCTATTTTGGAAATGACAAATACTTTGTCACAGATTCTACAAGCAAAAGATCAAAACATAGGAAATGCCATCAGTATGGTTGAAGTGGTGAAAAAGAACTTACAAGCATATAGACAAGATGATTGGGAGAAATTGTTGATGTCACTAAATTTTATGAAGAACAAGAAATTCATGTGCCTAATATGGAAGATATTATTCCATGTCATGGTAAAAAACTTGTTGATAGAGAACCAAAGACTCATTTTCACCATTTTCGTTCAGAAATCTTTATAAAGGCACTATATTTCTCTTTATTTTATCCTAATTGATATATATCTTTATTTTATCCTAATTGATATATCTATAGTATTTCTCTTTATTTCTCTATAATTTGTTTCTCTAAATTGCTTTTGTTCATATAATGGTAGGTTATTGATCTTGTTGCTCAAGAATTGAAAATCGTTTCACAGAGTCAAACACTGATTTACTGAAGTGTTTAATGTATCTTGATCCTACAAACTCATTTGCTAATCTTGATAATGAGTGACTACTGCATCTTGCTGGGCTCTACTCCGAAGATTTCTCTAGTGCTGAGCTAGTGGAGCTTGACCATCAACTTCAGCTCTACATTTCTCTTATGAGATCGCAAGAAGAATTCTCTCAACTTTATGACATTGGAGCTTTTGCAAAAAAGATGATGGAAAAGCAGTATCACATTTATTTTCCATTAGTGTATAGACTTATTGAGCTGGCTTTTGTCTTACCTGTTGCAATATCTACTGTTGAAAAATCTTTTTCTGCAATGAATCATATGAAGACTGATTTACGCAACCGAATGGGAGATGAATTGTTGTTGGATTGTTTATTATGTTACGTTGGAAAAAAAACTTTTATTAGCGTTGATAAAAAACTTAACGGAGCATAATTTTTTGTATCATTTAACTTAACGGAGTATAATTTTTAATCAAAAAATTTTTGTAGGAGTTTTTGGCTCCGAAATTGGACTTCTGGATTTGCCGCTGATTGCTTCCTTGTTGTCATATATAGTTCGACATATTTATATTATTAACTATCGACAGCCACACTACGAGTTTGCTATCCCCTATAAGTATTATTCATTGGATTAATAAAAGAGAACAGCAAAAATATAGAAAATTATTTGTGGAATAGCCGAAAAATAATTAAGATAAATAAAAATAAAAGGAAAAAACATAATTTAGTAAAAAGAAAACATTTCAATTCACGGGACGAAGCCGCCAATAAAAGCAAAATCGTGTCCAAATGAAACTCTGCTTCGTTGTATATGATAGAAAAAATAAAATAAAAGAAACTGTGCTTCGTTGTTGTCTAGCAAAAGTCCAAAATAAACTTAAAAAAAAAAGTCCTAAAATATTCCAAAATCTCTTTCTCTCTCTCCTTGTAACTGTACATAATTACAACCATGCCCTTCCTTTTCATATAATTATATAAAAATCTCCTCAAATTTCCCATCAAACCCAATGACCAAAAAAAATCTTCAAGAAAGCGATTACAATGTATCAAGACTCCTTCTCTACTCAGCCGTCTTCTCCGATGAGCGCTTGCTGGAACCGCCTTGAAGACAAGAAGTTTGAGAGGGCTCTCGTGATGTTTTCCGACGATTTGCCTGATCGGTGGCAGCTGATTGCTGAACATGTTGGGAAGCCGATTCGTGAAGTAATGGACCATTACGATGATTTGATCCATGATATTGATGAGATTGATTCCGGCCGAGTTGAGTTGCCCAGCTATAACGATGATTTTTTAGTTTCCAGCTGGGAATCTACTGCGCCGTCGAATGAGATTTCGTTTGGTGCCAAAGCAAAACAGGCCGAGGCTGAAAGAAAGAAAGGAACTCCATGGACCGAGGAAGAACACAGGTAAATTCGCTATTTTTATCTTTCACTTTTATTTTTATTTTTATTTTTTTGCCAATTTATTTGCTTAATTGAAATTGTGACGAAATTTGCTGTATTTTCGTTTGCTGTGAATGATCCATTGTTTTAGTGGATTTTATTTTTTCAATTCAAGCACAAAAAGTCGTTTCTGTTTGCTGTGCTGATTTAGGGATAAATCAGGGATTTTGAATTTTAGCAGGGAGAATCTAAGGAAGCTTCCTCTTTTCCTTTTTTGTTTTTTTGTTTTTTGTTTTTTTTTTTTTTTTTAGTTTTTCTGTTATTTATAAACCCTTTATTTTGGGTTTCATTCAAAGTACAGCTCATGATATAAGATTTTGAAATTTATTCGCTAAATTTACCGATTCTCTGGATCGACTTTTCTTTCTCTTGATTTGTCAACAAAATTGGAAATTCATTATTGTTTTGATTATTGTTATCCATTTCTTTTTTCCCATACCTGTTTTGAATTTCTGCAAATCATAGGCAAATGTTCTTCATGGTCTTTAAGAGCATCGTTTCCAATAAATTGAAGTTTACACAATGTTTATGTAATTTGCGAAAACAGTTAATTGTCTATTTTCATGACTAACAATTGACAGATTATTAATCTGTTTCGAAACCGAATATTGGATGTTCATGAATATTGTTTTGGTAAATTTTAGTTATTCAGTCTTAATACAATATATGGCTTGCCATTTTGATTCAATTTTTTGAAATTTTCATGTCTATAAATTGAGTAAATGTGTAGGATGTTTACAATACTTTAAGCCATATTAGTCGGACAGATTCATCTCAAGCTTCTTAGATTCAATTTATGCTCTAGGGTTTTTTTTTTATAACAATTGACGTTTACTATTAGATTACTAATTCAGGAAGTTTGGAAATATGGTTTTCAATCATATTCACTTTAGTTCTAGTTCTTGAATGGTAATTGCTATATTGTTAGTGAATATCCTGAACATACAACACACTACCAATCATAATATTTGAGGATTTCCAATATATTGAAGTTCATACAATGTTAGCATCTCCTATCAGTTTTTACTATGACTGGATTGCTATTTAAGAGCATCATTTCCAATAAATTGTAGTTTATACAATGCTTATGTAATTTGGTAAAGTCACTTTCAATTGTCTATTTTTAGTGACCAACATTGACAAATTATATATGTTTGGAAACCGAATATTGGATATTCATGAATATTGCTTTAGTTATTGGGTCTTAATACAATATATGCCTTGCCATTTAGATTCATTTTTATTAAATTCTGTAAATTGAGTAAATGTGTAGGATGTTCACAATATATTAAGCCGTATTAGTCAGACATAGTCATCTCAAGCTTCTTTGATTTAATTTATGCTCTAGTTCTTTTGTTCACTTAATTCACGCTAGAGAGAGACTTCTTTTTTCCTGAAATTTTTACAGTTTGTTAACTATTAGATTAATTTAGGAACTTTTTGAAATATGTTTTTCAATCATATTCACTTTAGTTCTAGTTCTTGCTTGATGTTTGCAATATTACCAGTAAATATCCTGAACACACAGCACGTAGCCCATCATTTGGTAGTTGGAGGATGAAGTGTGAGAACATGTTTGTTGATGTTTTAATAGCTGTAATTTTGTTGTTTGACTTTGGTTACGATGTTATTATAGGTTGTTTTTGATCGGGCTGAGAAGATTTGGCAAAGGGGACTGGAGAAGCATTTCGAGAAATGTGGTGGTGACAAGAACTCCAACGCAGGTAGCTAGCCATGCCCAGAAGTACTTTCTTCGCCAGAATTCTGTGAAGAAAGAGAGGAAAAGGTCAAGCATTCACGACATTACTACAGTGGAGAGCAACCCTGTTGCTCCGCCTATGGAACAAAATTGGATCCCGCAACCAGGAACTCAAGTTCAACAACAGTCTAGTTTGCAAGACATGCCTGTGGTGAGCCATCTGCCTAATCAAGGAGTTTCGATGCAGTATCAAAACTATAACTTTCCCCCAATGTAAAGATGCATGATAACATAATATCTGTATATACACAACCAGCAGCAATTGAAGTCCAATTTGTACAGCCTATTAATGTTCTTTTTAGCTGCAGAATCATTAGAAACATAGTGAAGGAAGTGGGTTTTATAGCAGGGATTCTGAGGCAATTTGAAATTTAGAGAAATGATAAATAGAAAATTTAGAAATGAATTCAACTAATATAACAATTGAAAATTTTCGCTTTGATGCTTCATCAGCTACATAGCCTCCATGTTACAGGATGACCTTTGTAATGGTTTCTTTTATGCTCTTAAATTTATACAGCTTTGAGTTATTATCATGAATTATAGTTTTGATTAGTTACTATTCCGAATGTCTAATTGTTTGAAGTTGATCTTTCTGAAATAGTTGGAATAGACTAAAGCGGGAAATTGCTTTCTCATCCATTCTTCCTTGTCAACTTAACATAGGTTGCATTCTCGCCCGCTTAGATGGTCAATGTCCTCATTGAGCTAGCATGCCATCTGCTTCGGGGACCTTTGTGTCTAATACTGAACTTGTCGAGGTACAATTCATTTCGGATGTCCGCCAAAATGAAAATTTCTGGAGTCCCTATCTTCCCCTCGTCTCGAATATCTATGAATCTTGCATCTTCGCTTTGTCTCAAATTAATCACACACTCTGAAAACAACTATTTGAACTCATTCAATCTTCTACACATTTAGAACTTTGCACCTTGATCACGTTCTTCCATTCTCGTGATGCTGTACCAAACTCATGAAATTGCCACGGAAAATTCTTTCTTACTACTCATGTCTCAATCTGAGCCTTCCATATCTTTGGATTCTCTTCTATTATACTCCTTTTATCATATATCAAATCTTGTCCGCCTTCTATATTTTTTCGTCGCTATTATCATTGTACTAGGGATATCGAACTCTTCACATCTATTATTTGCCTTTTCCCCCACTTGATCCATCATTGTCCCCGATGATGGGGTGAAAATGCGGGATATTGATTTTTTTATGGCACAATTTCAAAGTTATTACAGATTTGTGGTTGGAGAAGTGAAATTTACGGGTTAGTGGTGTTTTTATGCACATCCGCTTGTTTGGATAGCGGACAATCATATTTCTGTCTTCCACAGCTCGTCCGCTAGTCAAAATAGCAGATGCTGACAGTCCACTCTTCACGACATCAGACAAGAGTTAGCCGCACTTCACAACAGCGAACAAAGAGCCTTGATCCGACGTGTTTTCTGTGTTTTTCTGGCACCGTAATTTCGCTTTTTTTGAATAGCGAGAAGATCCGCAGCCCCTTTTCCACCGGTAAGACTAGAGGACGGAGTCAGAAATTTTTCCAGCCCGTTTTGGAGAAAAACAAAAATTTTAGGAGAGAAAAAACTCAACCAAAAACAAGAGATTTAAGAGAGAAAAAATTTTACTAATTAAATTGAAATTTTTTTTCTTGACCCAATTTTCAATTAGGCTTAAACTAATTAAATTGAAATATTTTCCTTGGCCCAATTTTTCAATTACATTGGTTAGGTTGTATCGGTTTGACAATAATTAATGGCAGTTGGTTTGTTTTTTATTTTTCAATCAAAATAATTTAGAGTTTAACTTATTGTTTCTTTATATTAACTTGATAATTAACTCATTATTTATTTACCATCTTAGTCTTGAAATATATTTTTTTTCTTCAAAATAAAAAAAAGGTACTTGAAGCTATATAAAATTAATTGTAATAATATCAAACCTGAAGCTATATAAAAAATTTACTGCAGCATTGATTCATAAATTAAAAACAAAGATAATTCATAAGTCTTGGAGTTCTTGTAATTACAAGAATAAAGAAAACATAAAACCAAATTACATGACAAATCAATTTTGACGTCTTCCTTTTTGTGGAGGCTGTGTCCGTCTAACCGATTGTGATGGAATTGTCTATGAGGAATCGTTTTGAAGTGTGGATGCTGTTCCATGATGGGGTTGTGTGATGCCTTGAGATTGGTAAGATGGAAATCTAGACAAGCCTGGATAATGTTCTACTGGTAAATGTCGAAAAATCATATTAGCAGGTGTTTGAGGCGTACCGAACTGAACTGTATGTTGTGGTTGAAAACCCATACTATGTGTAGCCCAAGGTGATTGAGTAGTTCATGGTGTAAAAGGATTTTTTGGAATACCCAATCCATACTAAGATGATCCTGATGGATGGCTTATAGATGAAGAGGCTCCATGGACATAAGTATTTAGTACAAACGGGCCCGCAAAGAATGAATCTTGAGCTTGAGTTGGCTGCGATGTATCTGCTTCATGTGAACCATGTAAATGATAGGTGACCGAATGCGGGACAATGTCACATGAAGAGGTTAGTGGTTATGGGATCTCACGCCTATGTGGTGCCTCCCATAGACGTTATATACCAGTGGAAATAACAGGTTCAGCTTCATCCACAGCTATTTCAGGATACGTAGTTGTTGTAGCTGGTTGAGGTGGTGTACTAACAATATAACGTTTTTCTTCTCCAAGTGCACCATATATACTCCTTCTGATATTTTGGAGACTATCCACATCACTCATTAGTGCCATTCTCTCGAGTCCAGCTACCTGCACACATCGTATATTCTTGGCATTCTCTCGAGTCCAGCTACCTACACACATCATATATTCTTGGCATACACTTAAAAAAATGCAAAGATAATGAATTATACAAAAGATATTAGTTTCTTACACAAGCGCCATAAGAACTACTTCTAATGGAAATCTATCTCCATGTTATATTCCTAAACCGTTCCATATATTGGGAATGATAATGGAGTGGGGCATTAGAAGGTTCAACATTAAAAACATAACACACCCTATCATTCCAAATTGCAATCCAATGCGTTTATTTTGACATAATTTGGTTCTTGACTTCCTTCAAGTCAATGGAATGCAATGCATCAGTCTTACAAGGTTCATGTGGAATATGTTGTTTCAATCCAAACTGGCGAAGAACTTTATGAGGCTGGTGCCATTCTACAATATGCATGCATATCATTGGCACAACATCTCTTCATATTTGCTCTCCTTGGAAGAAATATTCTGGCAAAGCTGCTTGAATCTCAGGAGTATATGGATCCCAAATGAGTTGAGACAAATATTTCAAACAACATAATACTAATAAGCAAATAAATTTGACAGTTGTTTATATAAAATTCAAATAAGTTTACTACTAGTTTATATTAAAAATCAAATAAAAGCATAATTAATATCAAAATATTTATTATAAATGCGTGTCAAAATAATATATCATGTAACTTAAAACATATTTATCGGCTAGATCAAGCGCCTAACGTATATGTGAGATACTATGCGTTACTATTTCAGTGGTTGTCCTAGGGGTAATCCACCTATCACATATTAATTAATTAGATACTATCATGAATGATATAACTTTAATGTACCAAAAAATTACAGTTTATGTAACATACCGATGACCAAGTGGTATGCTAGGTATAATGTCCCTATGTCTTCACCAAGATGATAAAAATTTTAATCTATCTCATGCCCAAATTTGCAACAAAAATAATGCACCACCAATTTATGCGGTCCCTGGGTTTGTGGCATTACATAATTCCCTATACAAAAATGCTAGACAATTTGCTCCCCAACTATATGTAGTAATTGCATTAATATTCTCTAAAAGAGGTAGATACACAAGGTTCAAACTACCTATGCTTTTTGTACAAAACAACCTATTAATTAATTGCAATAAATATGCACGTGTGTAGCATTCCATTATGATTTCATCAGCATCAGCAGGTATATGAGTAAAGTCAAAATTATCCACCAGCTAAGTACGTTTCAAGTACATATTTTAATACAAGATCGGGGAGGAAATATCCCAATTTCTAGAACGAGGGCAAATCAATGCATTACCATCAATTTGTAATCCTGTTTGTATAGCCACATCTTGTAATGTAATTGTAGCCTCACCTTCAGGAAGATGGAATGTATGTGTCTTTGGTCTCCATCTCTCCGCTAATGTTATGATAAGATGATGAGCAAGCTGAAAAAACCCTAGTTGAGACAAACCAAAAAATCTGGTTTGTCTTAATAAATGAATAAACCTCTTATCAGTAATATCAAGATGAATGATGCTCGCTTTTCTTCTATAGTTCAGTATATTATTGTCATCCTAATATACCAATTCAAAACAAGAAAAAAAAAACAGATGTATTATAATAAAACAATATTGATAACCGTGAATTTATATTTATTAACCTAATGAGAAATCAATATGATCAAGCTAATCAAAGAGGATTAAAGAAAAACAAACTTCTCAATAGAAATGATAATAACAAGATATGAATAAACCTCATATAAATTAATTTATTCTCATAATCATTGAAAGATAAAGAATTTTAATACAAGCATTTGATATAACTAAACCTCATCTAAATTAATTAGATATTATCATGAATATTTATCATGAACATTGCATGATAAAGAATTATAATTAACACCATAGTAATTAAAGCTAACAAAAAGAATAATAACATTACTTTATGAAAAATTCAAATAGTACCTGGTCATATCAAACAACTTCCAACCTATGTAATCATTGTAGACAAAATATAGTTGAATTAATCGGTCCAGGATCTATGTATGCATGTTGAGGTATACGATCTGACATAACTACATTGATGAAATTATATTAGTATTTCATACACATAAACTTATTATTGTAACAAATTTTTATGCATTCAAATTAGTATAAATATTTCACAAAACCAATATAGTAAAATATATTAATGCAAAAAATAATACCAATAAGCCAATGACAATACAATGTTCAAAGTAATCAAAATACATAACATAAATTGCCAAACACTACAAATTACATAATAATCAGCCATGTTTGCATGTCCTAGTGTTATGGCCGGATCTTCCACATTTACTACAAAAACTTGAAGTATTATCCTCGGTAACTTTCTAGTCCATCTCATTTCGAATCTGGGATGTCTTTGGTCTACCCCTTTTCCTCATCCATTCTGGATTCGGTACAAGTGGTAATCCATCTGATGTTGGCCAATAGTCACGATTACCTAATGGGACAAACCACTTGGACCATCATTTTATGTCATTTTCCAATCTATAAACAAGATCAATAAAGAGCATCTCATCAATGTTGTGTTTTAAACATCCTGTAAGTGCACGAGAACAAGGGATTTTAAACTGTTGGAACTTTCTACAAGTGCAACTCTTCTCACTTAAGTTAACCACTTGCTTCTAGCACCCTTTCCTAAATGAATTTCTCCTTACTGTAGTTATCTCAAATATAACCCCTTTTTTTGTTATACCTTCGTACATGATGGCCATTTGCATTTTGATGTCTCTTCTTCAATGTGTCAATTACAAACTCAGTAAATTTGAAGCCTTTATCCATTTGGCTTTGGTATGCACTTCTTTTTTTCTTTTCTTTTTTTTTTTTTTGTCAAAAAGATCAACAATATTAACATATATCATCCCCATCATTGTTGTGATAGGCATGCATCGAGGTTTTTTCAATAATGTATTAACGGATTCAACAATGTTAGTTGTCATACTACTCCTACGATATCCATCATCATATGAATAATCCCATTTATGCTTTGGGATCTCCTCCAACCACTTAAAGCTATCAGGAATTTCTCCTCAAGTGTCTTTATCATCTTATCGAATTTTATTTTTTGACT
This sequence comes from Euphorbia tirucalli, assembly GCA_039660915.1. NCBI lineage: Eukaryota > Viridiplantae > Streptophyta > Magnoliopsida > Malpighiales > Euphorbiaceae > Euphorbia > Euphorbia tirucalli. Next base: position 24,283,110 of record CM077633.1, read on the forward strand.
TTAATTTGTAAATAACTTTTACAAATTACATTTATATCATTTTATTAACGTGTTCCCTCTCCCTCTCTCCAAAAGATTTCTCTATATGTTTCTCTTTCATCTTCTATAATTGAAAAAAATTTCTTCATTGATTTCTATATCAATTCATTTTTTCTTCATTCGATTTTAAAAAGCTTTTTCATTTCTTTCTTTTCGAAATGAGATTAATATCTATATAATTTTTTTTTTCTTTTTTCTCATCTTTTTTTTACACTAAATTTGCAAATATTGCATATACGTCGTTTTTATACTGATTTTATATTGACTTTTCCTGTTTTTTGGACATATATCGCTTTTATATTGATGTTTCACAAATTTCATACTAGTTCGCTGCGATTGTACTAATTGTATACTATGAAAATAAGATCTATATTTATATTTGTTTTCTTTTTTTCATCTTTGTTTTAGTACTAATATTGCACAAAATCTTCAAATAGTGCATAAATGCAGCATTTACAGTGATTTAATAACTTTTTTACTCTTTAGCATTTCTTTATTTTTTTTTCACATATATCACTTTTATATTGATTTTATACCGATTTCATATTGTTTTTATATTACAATTATACTGATTGTATATACTATTAAAATATTATACAAAAAATTGACAAATTATGTTGTTGAATCAAGTTTTAATGATCACAATACTAAAAGAAGGAAGATAAAAATAAAAAAATATACTAAAGTAATTAAATTAAGATTAAATAAATAAATACCTTAATTAGAATTACATAAAGATATTTCATTATAAAGACTTCCATTAAAGTCAAAGAGAGGAAAGAAGGAAAGAATAATATATATTTTAGTGATATGGATTAAATAAATAATGATCTTAAATTACAAAGAGTATCGTATTATTAAAGATGAAAACCTACAACAAATCTTGAAGACAAAAGAAAGACTATTATAACCTACAAAAGGATATTATGCTTCGGGTTACAAAAAGGGGCTCTTATAATCACAAAAGGTGATACACCCACAGGAGCTTGTGCAAAGTATAACGGCTACCTAAGCAGGCTATGCACTGTATAATAGTCACCTACAGGAAGCTGTATAAAGCATAATGGTTACCTATAAGAGGCTCTATAAAGCATAATGGTCACCTATAGGAAGCTATGCACTGTATAACGATCACATATAGAAGGCTGAAGCAAAATCAGCATATTGCTACCAAAGGCTACACATTGCATATTAAACTCATATGGAAGGTTATAGCAATGTAAATTGGCAGCTTTAAGGCCTGTAGAGTCTTGAATAAATTGGAACAAAAAGCTCCATTACCAATGCTTGTAAGTAACGACTCTACAACAGCTATGTTTGCTTCTTCACCTATAAATAGAGAGCAAATCTATCATTTACAAGTGCAGAAGATATTTACCAAAATCCCATCTATAAGCATACAATTGAGAGTCTTTTCCAACACAAGTTTTCAAAGAGATATTCAAAGAATTATAGTCTTAATCAATTCTCAAACAACAAATTTATTTATTTAAAAGGAAATTGTAATTCACAAAAAGGGTTTTGTGTAAGGGGCAGCTTTGTTGTGGTGATTTCAACAAAGCATTGTAAAGTGTCACACTTGATCTCAAAAGTGTAGTGATAATTTGGTTGTTAAGCTTGAAAACAACAGTTGTAAAAGTTTGATGTTTAATCTTATAAAAAGAACCAGAATAGTTGTGTTGAGCTATAAAACAATACCTATAAGTAGGGCTGTTCAATGAATGGCCCAATAGCATTTGGGTGGTAACCCAACCCAACCCAATAATAAAAGAAATCCATGGGTTGGTTGTTAAAAATCTATCCAACCCATGAATACTCACATAAGATTGGGTTGGGTTAGGTTGGATTGGGTGGAATATTATTCATATAATTACATAGTTTACTAGATGGAAATAGGGATGAGCAAATCCAAACCACAACCCAAAAACCGAACCAAACCGAACAGAAAAAACCGGACCGAACCAAAGTTTGTTTGGTTTGGTTTTGATTTTTGATAGAAAAACCGAACAAAAACCAACCGAACTAATTATAAATATTTAAAAATTAATTATATATAAATAATAATAATTTAATGATAATAATAATGATAATTTATTTAAATTTTAAAAATTTGGAAATTTTTGTCTGGAACCGCACCAAACCCAAGCTGAACTGGTTCGGTTCGGTTCAATTCAAACCGAATGCATATTGGTTTAGTTTTAAAGTTCCAAAAAATTAAGCATAAAATTTAAAGTTCCAAAAATAAAATTAGTCAATTTTTTCTACATTACTTATATATATATATCTGCATTACATTATACCATGAATCAGAATAATAATTGAGTAGAATAGTATTTGACACAATAATGTAAAAAAGAAGTGAACATTGTTCAGCTTTTTTAATTAAGAAAAATAATAGATTATAAGTGTAAAAGAAATAATGTAAAAAAGAATTTAACTAATAATTAAAATGAGTTAAGTTTTAGAGCATACGAGTTGTAATTTATTCACAGATTATGGATTCAATTTATGAACATGAAATTGACAAGTGAAAATTTTTAAAGGGATAAAATTGAATATTGATGAAAAATAGTACAAAGAAGTGAAGATTTTCAAAGGGAGAAAATTGAATTTTACATGTGACGTTTAATTTGTATCCAACCCAACCCAAACCAACCCAATTATTTTTCCCATTTCATCCAACCCAACCCAACCCAACCCAATGAATAACCATTAAGATAAAGAATATATGGGTTGGGTTGGATTGGGTTGATTTAATTCATTGGGTTGGGTTGATTTTGTACACCCCTACCTATAAGTTTGACACTAGAGCTTGTAAAAAGTGTCAACAGAGGTTTTGATACTTTTCCTGAAAAAGTATTGAGTTGGTTACTTGAACTCGTAAAAAATAATATTAGGCTTGGTTCTTGCCCATAAAGGAATCCTTAGTGGAAAATCTCAAACATTGTACTTGGGGACATGAGTATGCCAGTTGGGTCAAACCTGTATAAAACGTTGTGTCTCCAATATCTCTATCTATACTCTCTCTATTTATTACTATTTACATATTAAGCATTTAAATTAATAACATTAATATTATTTAGAGATATTACTTAAATTAATCAAAGCGATTATATTCACAAGTTTTACGAACTATTTAATTCCGTACTTTAAGTAAAACTTGTTTTATTGGGTAAAATTGTGTTTATTGAAAAAGTAAAAAAAATTTTATTCGGTAATACATACTATTCACCCCTTCTAGTATGTCCGTAGCCTATTTTGAAGCCAACATATGTCATCATGACATCACCATCAATATTTTAATGAGCATGTTTCTCTCTGAAAAAAAGTAATATCTTGTAATTTATCATTTACAAAAACGCTAATTTTGTACTTTATTTTTTACGATGCTTATTTTAAATTTTGTAAAATATTTCTTGCCATTTATGTAAGAACTCCAAAAACAAAAACTTCGTCATTTGACATTTTTTTTAATTACTTTCATGAATTATTTTTCACTGATGGTAATTTTGTTATTATTTCCTAAATTATTCTTACCACTTTTGTTAAAAGTCTAAACCATATAGATGGATTAAATTGAAGGAAAAGAAAGCATGAAGATTAAATTTTTAATGCTAATTAAGATAGATAATTGGTTGTTTGGGTTGGGTGTGAGCCCTGATAATCTATTAAACCAATATGAAATTTAGAAGAAATTATAGAATATATCTAGCACATCACGTTATCGAAGTGTCAAACTAATAAAATCATAATATAGTTTAGGTATCTAAATTAGCCTCTAGGGTATATATTTTTTAAGGTCTAGAGTTTTTATTTTAAGATCTAAAAATTTATTTAAATAATTAATTAATTTTTACACTCTGTCATTTTTTTATTGGTTGAGGTGTGACTTATCATAATATTATTGACTTGGCACACTGATAACGCAGCGGACCAGGTGTGTTGTATAACTTTTTAGTAAAATGTCGACATTGCTACTTTACTCAAATATTGTCAAATATAGAGAAGTTATTTGGAAATATATATATATATATATATATATATATATATATATATATATATATATATTTTAACTTTCATTTCCAAAATACTAAAAAAAGTGATATTAACATGTTTTTTGTTGACAAATTATTTGGTATAGCACGTCTCACGATTAAACGCATTGTTACACAAAACTGTATAGTACGACTTTGATATATGTATGATATGTGTATGTAACTTTTTTACATCACACACAATAAGCATGCATACCATTTTGCAAGAAGTTCCACATTGAAAGGAAGAAGTCTGAAATCTAAACCACCATTCGCATTTGGAAGACAAACACGCCTCCCATTTTGTCTAGTGAATCTTTTTATCTTCTTTTGTACTTCCCCAACCAGAACTTGGCCATAATGTGCTGCAACATCACAAAAAGACTTTGGAAGAAGGAAACAACTCATAACATAGATATATGGATGACTTGCTATAGGCTTGATGAGAGCCTCCTTTCCTCCTCTTGGGGTGGTCTGTCGGCTTGAGTCTGTGGGGGTGTCAACCTAGTTGAGATTCTCCTTTCTCTTGCCGCTCTCCTCCCCGTATTTCTTCAAAAAAAAACTACCAGCTTTATTTGATAGCCAAACTAAATAAACAAGCCACTGTTTAAAAAAAAAAAAAAATTATGCCCAAAATTGATGTGTATTGACGACGAATATATATATATATATATATATATATATATATATATAAAGATTTACAGTAATGGGTAATAAAATCAAACCTACAGAAATTTACAGAACTATTCTTATAAAATTTAACAAAGAAAAGTAAAAAGGGAGTAATTTGTAGAATGTAATTAACAGCAAAAACTAATAAAAACAAAAAAACTGAGAAGAAATTTATGTGAAAATTATTTCAACGAACGGGCAAGCTCAAGTCTTCAATGAAACCAATTGATCATTGGTCACGAAAATAATAACTTTAATCTATCCAAATAAATCAGCTACGGTTATAAATAAGTTACTGGTAAACTTATTTATTCTCTTACTGATTAGGTAACTATTTGTATTTAATTAAAGGAAAAAGTATAAAAGAAATATATATGGTTTGCTAATTTTGCAAACTCAAATATGTGTTTTAAAAGTTGATAAAGTGAGGTACGAGATTTTTTTTTTTTATTTCCAACCAGATACCTCGTGGTTAACAAATATATTCTTACATCTAATACATGCTTTAAAAACTGTACAATCTTTTAGTTCTTTAATTGAAATTTTGTACGTTGGTTGATACAAATATAATAAACGTTACTAACAAAGCTCTGAAATTTTTGATACACATAAATATTTTTTTAATTAAATAATTGAAAAAAAAAGTAGATACATGCACAATAAATATTCAAATTTTGATGTATAATTTTTAAATAACATAGGTAAACTATTTAGATTGTAGATGATAAAAAAATATTAAGTTTACCACAAAGATCAGGTTAGCAGTGTGAACACAAGTACTTTTGACCCGATCTCCATGCAAACCTCAACGATCTCTTTCGTTTATCCTCTTAATATTTTGCTTATGCTATTTGTGAATTTCCTATCAAAATTTGAATATTTTCTGACAATAACTTTAATTTTTGTATTTTTTTAGAAATTTTTTACATTAATTACTTAGAAAAATACATGCATTTCTCGAAAATTATAAAGTTTCATTACTCATATCTATTGTATTTGTATCAACAAACATATAAAATTTTAGCTCGAAATTCAAGGGACATATACTCATGTTGGATGAAGATTTCTATTTGCGAGTTTGTCAACTTTGAAAACACAAATCTGCACATGTAAATCAAACAAATCATAGGTATATATATATATATATTTTTTTTTTTTTCAACTTTTCCCTTAAACAACTCTAAATTAACAAGCTTCAAAATTTAGTTTGACAAAAAAAATTATTGCTTACAAAAAAAGATGTTAATTCTACGTAATGGTTTCTAACACAAAATTACTTAAAAGTGTATCAATTTATTTCAAAACATGAATAAAATACTATTAATAGTGCCATATACCAAATATCAATTCAATTCACAACTAACATTAAACGCAATGTAAATAAAAAAATAATGAAACGTAATTTTGAATATTATATTATAAAGAGACCATTAATATTAGGATACAGTAAAAGTTAATTAGAATAAAAATATTAATGAGCTCACCAAACACTTCTTTTGGGATTTTGCGTTGAAAAGAAAGTTCTACCGACCCTATCTTTTCCACGTATTTCCATGGAAATTTCTCGCCCCAATATCAAATACATTTTCTGTCGTTTTCAGATGACAATCAATCAATACATATAAATGCAAGTATATATATTAATCAAGTTGAAAGAACGGAAAAATCAAACTCAAAATTAAAAGAACTAAGATGGTTTTTCTAAACAAGTCGAAGATATACAAAAATACATTATGCCTCCTTTATAATTTATAAAAATTATAAATCACGTGTAGCTAAATCTGCCAAAAGAAAATAATCATGGATTCAAACTACGATTCCAATTCAAATTTCCGTTTTTTAAAATCTTATGATGCTACTAAAAAATAGATGTACTTTCTTTTTTTTTTTTTTCATTACTAGTTTACCATCAAAAAATATTTTTGGATAAACTCCATGATTTATTGCTTAATCTATGAATAATATGCGAGCAATAGTTTTTAAACAAATTTGATTACTTTATGAGTTTGCATATGTTGTTTTCTTTTTATCATATTTTGCTAATTAAATGTAAAATTAATTTATTAAATTTTTATATGTACACTCAAAATATAGTTGATTTCAAAAGAAAAAAAAAACTCAAAATATAATTTAGCTAATTAAAAATTTTTTCCATTCAAACCGATCTTAATTAATATTGTACCTTAATTTAACATTATTTCTTGGTATTAACAGGAAAAAAAAAATGCAGAAAGATTTTAATAGGCTAAAAACCCAGCTTGCCCTTTAAAATATTCTTTAAAAGTTAATTTAGTCCATCAACTCTCAAAATCACTAATTTAGTCCCTTATTTATTAAATTTTGAGCAAAACGCTCCCCATAATGGATTCCGCCCAAAGATTACAAGCTACATGTGTTATAAACATGTAAGCTCTACCCATAAGCTATAGAATCTTTAACATAGGGTAGAAAGTTTGAAGATGTCCAAGACAGAGCTTCAGTTCCACAATTTCAAAATCTAATTACTTTCTTTTTCACCCCGCCTCTGTTTTACGTAGAAGAAAAAATTATATCCATATCTTGTGAAATAGAATGATATGAGATTATTAGGATTTATAGAGTTCTGCAATATTTATTTTTTCTCTCTAATTTGGAAGTGAGATTTTCTTGTTGCGTTATAATTGTTGATTTTGTTAATCACTGTTATTGGGTTACATTAATGCACCTATTATATCCATTACAAGAGTATTCAGCTCAACATTAAATAAATGAGGGATTAAATTAGTGATTTTAAGAGTTAATGGATTAAATTGACTTTTAAAAAATAGTTTAGATTCAAATTGACTTAAGGCAATGTTATTAACAATTACAATAACAATAAATCTAGATGATTACGGGGAAAAAGTAAGAAAATGATATAAAGAACGTGAAAGTGGGCAATTCCAGAAGAATCGTGTCTGTAAGTGACAAATGCTCTTACGTCGTCATATCCTCAACAGTCAACACCCACTAAGCAGCATCCGAATTTAATAATGTAAATTTTCAGCTATAAATACGCCTTAATACTGGCCATGGTTATATCATCAAACAGCTTTGTCTGCATTCTGAAATCCGTGGAGATCTACTTTGAACAAATCGTTGATCCATGGCGAACGAGGTGACTCTTTTAGATTTCTGGCCAAGTCCTTTTGGGATGAGGGTTCGGATTGCTTTAGCTGAGAAAGGAATCAAATACGAATACAAGGAAGAGGATTTGCCTAATAATAAGAGTCCTCTGCTTCTGCAAATGAACCCAGTTCATAAGAAGATACCTGTTCTCATCCACAATGGCAAACCAGTTGCTGAATCTCTTATTGCCGTTCAGTACATCGATGAAGTTTGGCCTAACAAATCTCCTTTGCTTCCCTCTGATCCTTACCAGAGATCGCAAGCCAGATTCTGGGCTGATTTTGTCGACAAGAAGGTATTTTCTGTCTTCTTTTTTTCTTATGTATATAATCAGTTCTTATTATACGGTCTTAAATAAATGCAGTATCAATTATTGAAAAATAGAATGATTTGAGATTTATGAAGAGCGATCACTCCAATATTTTGGACAATTTATTAGATAATACTCTATCCATTCTCAAAAGATAGTAAATATTTCTTTTTTTATGGGTTCCAAATTATGGAAAATTTTAAAATACCTTTTGGGATATGGTACTTCTTAAATTAAAATAGATAATCAAAAAGAACTGTTATAAATATTTTAGGAATACTGTAGAATTTATCAAATTATAGTCCAGTTTTTAAAAATACCCCTACCCAATCATATAATAAAAATATATTAATGTCTACTTACTAGTATAAATTGGCTAATATTGGAAACTGATGTGTAAAAATTTCCTTAAATTATATTAACTATAGTTTTTGAAGAGTAGGTGGGTAGTCAAACTAGACTATTGTTTTTTCACGATATTGAGTATTATGTCTCAATCAGTCATCATTCATTTTGCATTTAGTATTTCATATAGCTACACTGCAAGGCTAAGATTATTAATATGACTTGTGATAACGAGATGATACTAATGCAATCAATATCTAAGATTTGTTTCTGAAATGAAAATGATGTGAAATGGGTGCAGATATATGATTTAGGGAGGAAGATATGGGCAACAAAAGGAGAAGAAAAAGAGGAAGCAAAGAAGGGATTCATTGAATGCCTAAAGCTATTGGAAGGAGCACTAGGAGAAAAGGCATATTTTGGGGGTGAAAGTTTAGGTTTTGTTGATGTTGCATTGGTCCCATTCTATTCATGGTTTTATGCGTACGAAGTTGAGGGAAATTTCAGCATAGAGGCTGAGTGCCCAAAGATTATTGCATGGAGTAAAAGGTGTCTCCAGAAGGACAGTGTTTCCAAGTCCCTTCCTGACCAAAAAAAGGTGCATGGCTTCATTTTGGAGCTCAAAAAGAGATTTGGAATCGAATGATTTTAATTCGTGTCTTTTCAATTTATCTTAATTATTATTTTGCATGTTTCAACTTTATTATAGTTAAACACTTCTGTTTGTACGTTTTTTTGTAGCGCTTGATGTACTATTTCAATAATATCGAATAAAGACTTTTCTTTTTAATATCTTTTTGAGAATTACATTCATGTCAAATGAGGAAACAAGGGCGGATGTAAACCTTTACATTATTTTTGGTTGAAAGGATGAAAGAGGAGAAGGATGGAATGAAGTAAGTAGTAAGGAAGGAATAGATGTATGATTTCCTTTGAGTTGTTTGGTTGAATAGGATGGAATGGAAAGAATATAAACCTTTCCTTTGTTTCCATTGTAGTTTAGAAAGGAGGAAAGAAATGTTATGTACAAAATCAATAACGTTGTTACACATGTTGTTATTAAATCATTTACTAAGAAGATTACAAAAAATAAAATTCAGTTTAGATTTAATTATTCTATTATAAATTTCGTAATTAAATTACTACACTTATTAATAATGTAACTAATAGCAATTACAATAACATAATCCATTTATTTGTTAATTATTTTATTGGGAGTTCAAAGTTTTTTTTTTGCATTTCCATAATTAGGCTAATGTGTCATCACTCATTTTGCAACCAAACAAAAAAAAACTATGGATGTGCTGGATTCGGTAGAAAACCTCTGTAGATCCGGATCTGAGTTGCTCTGGGTTGGATCTTCTCGTATTTCTGCAAGACAGAAAGAATGAGACACCGGTAACCTTTGGATTACGCTCTGATGTTCAAGTCAGCCTTGATTATATCAATCTCTGACTATATTAGCTTGATTAGAATCAGTTGAATCTTTACCTCTACGCTCTCTCCTTTTATAAGGTCAGTAGTAGAGTTTACTTTGGATTACAAATGCCATAGAGCCTTAATCTCAGTCAAACTAAAAGACCCTCCTAGACTCCATATAAGACACGAGTCCTCCTTCAATCACAACACCACAGGTAGAGTCTGACAAGAACTCTATCACCTATCTTCCAGAAGACTTTCCCCAACTTTTGGTAGGAGTGATTTGGTCTGGATCCGGTCTTAACCAACCTGGTCATATGCCTACAAGAGAACCGGATGACAAACTTGGCATCACGATATTCGGATGTCATCAAAAGTCCCCCACCAGCTAAGAGAACTCTTTAGGGTTCAAATTTCCAAAAAACCCCTTCCTTGAGTCGCGCACCTGCTAACTCCTCACCACATGCCCAGTACCTGAAGGGACTTGACCTTTGGCCATCCTATCAGTTTTCAAAGATTACAACCCTTAAGTTTCCCCCCAGAGTACTATTAATTCACTCATTTGGCTCCTGTAGACGTCAACTTTTCATTCAGCCCTTCTACTCAGTTTCTTCAAAGCAATAAATCAATAAGTTCTTCTCTTTCCTTCTACATTTTCCTTTTTGATTTCTTTTTAATTTTATGTCTTAGAGAACTGCATTTGTGCCTAAAAACCCATTACAAACCTGTAACTTTTCCAATGGAATCCCCCAACTACACCTGGTCCTCAAGCCTTGATAACCGCCTTCCATCACCCGCAATAAAGGTGGACTCCAATATTACTAGGTTATCCTCGTCGGAATCTTCAAAAAGAACACCGTCCGCAGAAGAAACCAGTGCACCAGCATGCCGTCCTACAACACGCCAACCAGTCAGAAGCATGAAGGAAAAAACCATGACCCCTCGGATTGCAGACATACCATCATCTGTCACAGAAGGAGAGATACGCTAACTACAAACCTCCTATACATGGCTAGAGGCTTGTGAGTGGCTTCAACCTTCCCCCAACCAAAGAGTCCATCAATCCCTTAAGGGCTTCTTCTCCATATACCTTCACCATATCGAGGGTGGATTCACCTACCCTCTGCCGGAAGAGATCTGCAGCATCCTGAACCAGTACAACGTATGTCCGTCATAATTACGTCTAAACATCATTAAGGACATCTATGCATTATACTAGTTGTGTTGCAATCTAAGCATCTGGTTGACAGGTACAATGCTCGCCATACCCGTCCTCCGGGACACAAACATCGACCACCTCATTCTAGTGAAAGGCCCTGACTTCTAGTTTTTCACAAGCTGTACCTCATCGATCAAAGGCTTCAAGAAACTCTTCTTTTTCATTAGGTGGAAAGATGATGCTCCCGCATTTCCCTTTGCCTAGTCCTTTCAATGCACCGTAGAGTTGAAGGGGGAAAAAGACTAGCTTTTTGCCCAGGAGATAACCGATTTGGAGCTACTGAGCTTCGTCCCTACCAAGTACTGGAAGCTCCCATAAGTGATTAAGGCCCTTCGCCTTAAGCTACCCTTAGCCGCGCTGGACAATCGGATAGGACTTCTAGTTTTCTTTAATAACCCCCTAGAGGATCATTGAGGTACTAATTTTCGTTTACTCATTCTGTACTTGTATTTTTGGTAGGGATATCACTTATTGATATTTTTGTAGCCTGGAAAACCTAGAAGATGGGGTCTAGATCTGTGACCACTGTTACTGCCGTACCACTGGTTCCTCCCACCGTTGCACCGCAACTCTCAGAGCCGGTTACCATTTCCGGTGGAAGCACAGAGCATGCTCCCGGAAGTAAAAAAAGAACCATTGCCACCGCCTCTACTGTGGACAAAGGCAAAAAGGTTCATATGGTAAGACTCTTTCCCCTCCACCATGTTATTTTCACAAAACATACGGTTAACCCCAACCATTTTTGCAGGACGTCGTTCCTGACTTCAACCAGTCTCCAACTGATGATGGCCCTATCATAATGAAAATTTTGGTGTTAAAGTTTGGGGAAGAAGCAAGTCTGACAGATCCCCGAGTGCAACTGGAACTGAGCATTGCGATGAATCTACTGGCTGACATAGCCCGGATATGAGGTTTAAACAACCGTACCATTGGAACCCTGGTCCTGAGCAAGCTCTATATCCTAAGTCCCCTTAACTCCTCCTGAGCTTCAAAACAATCAAGTGACTCCTTCCTTTCTTGTAGGCCATTCCCTTCCTCTATTAGGAGCTAAAGCAAGTTGAGGAGGCATATCGCATCTATAACCAACATCTGGCCGGGGCAATGGATAGAAAGAAAATGGAGAAGCTGCTTGTCGATGCCGCTGAGAAAAATAAAGAGCAGTAGAAGGCCCTAGACGAGGTGAAGGCTGAAATTATTGCTCTGAAGTAGTCTTAGGCTACCTCTGAGGTGGCTTTGGAGAAGGAAAGGGAAAGCCACCATAAAGATCTGGCTACTGGGGAAGAGTGGTTGAAGGAGAGGATCGTGACGTACTGGCGATTGGACCTGCTATACGGCAAACATATCCTCCAAAAATGCGCCAAGGCATATCCAGATGTCTCTTTTGAGGAGATTGATGCGGATTTCCCTCAGGAGACTAACCTTTCTCCCCTCTCTTTGCCTTCTCCCAAAGTTGAAGACCATACCTTACCCGAGACAGATCCAACCACATCAACTTGGGTAATGGTAGGAACAAATAAGGTGATTCCTGGTCTGACGAATGCACCAACTCCCGAGGAGTAGCCAAGGCCTTTTTTTGTGATCTTGGTTCAATGTAATTCACATTCCCCTTTGGTGGGGTATTAATGCAAATATTATTTATCTTTTATTTTGATATATTTTAGATACCTGATTACTTGTTCCAGGTCTTTTACTTTAGTGCCGACTGAGCCACAGGAACTAATTCATTCGAAAGCAAATTTGTAATTATGTAAAATCGGACAACTCTAATAAAACATTCGAAAGCAAATTGTTATTAATATAAAGCCGAAACGGTACAGCATTAGGACACCCTTCTAAGTTGCCTTGTTAATAGCCTCAACAAGGAAAACCCTGTGGGAAAACTGTTGATGAGGGAAAAAGAGTGCAACATTTACAATATGAAAGTTTAGTTCTGATGGTATTTCCGGAAGGCTATTGAATTCCATGTGCACGAAACCTCCTTTCCGTCCAACTAGCTCAGCATGTAGGTGGCCAGACCCAGGACCTTCTCAACTTGGTAGGGCCCCTCCTATCGCACTGCTAACTTTCCTTTGCCTTCCCACGCTTGTGAAGCCGCTGTATCTTGAAGTACCATATCTCCCGGTCGAAAAGCCACTATTTTGACTCTAATGTCGTGATAACTCGCAATCCTATTTTTATAAGCATCCATGAGAATAAAAGCCCGTTCCTATCTCTCCTATAACGAGTCCGGATGGAAACGGATGTTGATGTCGTTATGTGCTTCATTGTAGTATACCACCCTGTCACTGGGGGAATCTATCTCTGCGGGAATTACGGCCTCAATAGCATATGTCAGGGCGAAGGGCGTCTCTCTGGTCACTCGTCTTTAAGTGGTTTGGTATACACAGAAAATGCTGTTGAGCTCTTCCGCCCATGTCCCTTTGTGTTCTTCCAACCTCCTTTTGATTCTGTCACATAATATCTGGTTCTTGACCTCAATCATACCATTACTTTGAGGATGGGCCACCGAGTTGCATCTGTGATTAATGTGGAAGCCTTTACAGAATTCAGCAAACTTCTTAGAGGTGAACTGGGTGTTGTTATCCATGATGATGACTTTTGGTATGCCAAACTAGCTGAGAATGTGCTTTTGTATATAGTTTATCATTTTCTTTGTAGTGATGGTAGCAATGGTTTCAGCTTCCACCCACTTGGTGAAATGATCTACCGCTATGATCAACCATTTTCATTGCCTGCTTGCTTCCGGCATCAGGCCAACGAAATATATTCCCCAAGTGGAAAAAGGCTATCAGTTACAATCGGCTTTTGTTCTGTTGGGGGCCGATTTGTCTTCTTAGCGTGTACTTGGCACTGGTGGCATGCTGCGACATAGTAATTTGCATCCTCCTTCATTGCTTCCCAAAATTACCCTATCAACATCGCTTTCTGGACTATAGCTAGAGTAACTTGATGAGACCTGCATATCCCTTCGTGGAGTTCCCTTAGCACATAATTTTCCTCTTCTGTTGAGATGCACTTTGACCATGGGTGACTAAATGACTTTTGGTAGAGCTTTCCTCCAATGATTACATATCTAGCAGATTTCCTTGAGATTCGGCTTGCCTCTGCATCTCTTTCTGGCAACTTGTCTTCTATAATTTCCCTCTTTTGTGGTGGGCCTAAGAGGAGCTGTAGGTTTGAATTATGGAAGAGAAGTCAAAGCTTTTGGCTGGGATATTTCTTTTGTTTTGATGACTCCTGATCCTAATAGGAGTTTTTTAAGTTGTTTTCCCTAAAGAGGATTGGAGGATATTATTATTACTATTCTTTACTCTTTAGTTTTTAGGTTTTGATGAGAATTTCAGCATTAGTTTGAGAGTTAGTATTTTTTGTCTTTTTCTAATTTTCTCTCTAGGTAAGAACGTCCTTAGAGAATGTGATTTAGAGTTAGGGTTTGGGGAGCACTTCATCTTTCCGCCTCAATGATTCGTACACTTCTCCCTCGTCCATCTCGACTCTAGTTTTCTCTAAACCTTCTCTTATTATACTTTCCTTGATTTTCTTGTTTGTAATTAGTTTAGTTATGAACTAATTCCACCATAGCTAAGGCTATGGTGGATCTTAGCAATTTTTTCATGTAATTATTTAATGGTTTAATGCAATTTAATTCGTATTATTTTCTAATGATTGTGTTGTGTATGCTTAATGCTTTGAATGCGTGACCATCAATTTCAATGTTCATAGTTAATTTATAATTGATCAAAGGACTAAATTAACAAAATCATACAACACAACATTTGCATGCCCATTGATCTTGTGGCTTACTAGTTAGTACTAGGATTTCTTAGACTTAAAGCATTCTAGCTTGATCACTTAGAACTGAGAGGTTTAAGTGTTTAGGCTAAGAATTAGAGTTGATATCCCTAACCGGTGTTAATTATTATTGGAAATCGCCATCTTGGATACTAATCGAGTTAGTTGCATTACTTACAATATTACTAGGATTAGTGTTAAGTGAAACCGAACACCTTAGTTAGCCTTTCTATCGATTTTCTCACATCAATTTTATTTCATTCTTAGTTTTAATTAATTTATTTAATTAGTTTGCTACTAAAAATTTTACTTTATAACCAAAAATCAAAGATATATTATTCTCTCCATCTAGATTAATAGAAATCTGACTGTGTTTAGGATTAACATATTCAGTCCTTATGGGATCGACATCCTTCTTACTCTATATTACTTGAGCGATGAGTGCACTTGATTTAGATTGTGTGTATTTATTATGCACCACCTGTCCTCATTCACAATTAAAGTTTCTAGCTGTTCGGTACTTAGGTGGGATTGCACTTCATACGGGCAGTACAAGTGCTGCCATTCCATTTGGCCTGAGTGGCTTTGGCGAGTTCATCTGCTATGCTGTTTGCGTCTCGGGGTATATTCTCTATCTTCCAAACTATTCCTTGGAACTCAACTTTCTTTAGCAACGCTTGGACTTTCTCTAAATATCTGCTCATGGATGGGTCTCTGACTTCAAAATGTTTGTTTACCTGGTTGGACACCAACCTAGAAACGCTAAGTGTCCGGACTCTTTCTAGTCTAATTTCTTTAACCAGCTCTAACCCTTTTATTATGGCTTTGTACTCCGTCGCATTATTGGTGGTGGAGAAATCTAATTTGACTGCATAGTGCAATTGTATTTGGTTCGGTCCCTGGATGTATATTTCGGCTCCCACCCTTTCTTGTGAGGACACCCCATCCACGAAAACATCCAATCTTCCAAAGGTGGCGTTGTTTCTGGTTCTAAGTCAGTAAATTCTACTACGAAGTCTACAAGGACTTGAGCTTTCAAGTCCTGCCTCGGCTCAAACCGGATGTCAAACTCTCCTAGACGTATTACCCATTCGGCCAGTCTTTCGGATATCTCTGGTCTTTGCAACACCTTTTTTAGTGGGAATCCAGTTCTGACTATGATTATATAGGCTTGGAATTACGGAAATAGCCTGTTGGCTGCTGATAGTAAGGCCTGCGCCAACTTCTCAATACCTAGGTATCTGGTCTCCGCTCCTTTCAGTACCTTACTTATATAGTACACTAGGAACTGATTTTACGGCCTCATCGATGGCCGCTAAGCACATGTATAGTTTCTCTCTTTCGAATGGCCTGGTAAACAACAGGGGAGAGACTAGAAACTACTTGATTTAATCGAATGCTTCATTATACTCCTTGTCCCACTTGAATGCTCAGCCTTTCTTCAGCGCTTTTAAGAAAGGCATACATCTCTTGACCGAGAAGGAAATGAATCTTCCTACGGATGTAATCCTACCATTTAGTTTCTAGATCTCATTTAACATTTTAGGAGCGGTCATTTTCAATACGGCTTTTATCTTTTCTGGGTTTGCCTCTATTCCTCTTTGTGAGATCATAAATCCTAAGAATTTTCCCCCTTTCACCCTGAATACACATTTCTTTGGGTTAAGCTTGAGTCTATACTTCTGAAGGATGGAGAATGTCTCCCTAAGCTCTCTGGGGTGTTCGGCTAAGGTACGGCTCTTGATAATCATATCGTCTACATAAACTTTAATTATTTTTCTGATCTGTTCCTTGACCATGTTTTTCACTAGCCTCTGGTAAGTTGCCCCTGCATTCTTCAACTCGAAGGGCATGACCTGATAACAGTATGTACCCTTGTAAGTGATGAAGGATGTTTTCTCCTGGTCAGCCAGGTCCATGGGAATCTAATGGTATTCGGATGCAACGTCGAGGACAAATACACAGTGTATCCCGCCGTGGAATCTACCAACTGATCTATGTTCGGTAGTGGGTAACTATCCTTAGGGCATGCTCTATTGAAGTTCGTGAAATCAACGCACATACGCTATTTTACATTTTCTTTTTTCACCATCACCACATTTGCTAGCCATTTCGGGTAGTGGACTTCTTGGATGTGTCCTGCATCCATAAGTTTTTGGATTTCTTCCTTTATTGCCCTCTGTCTTTTGGGTGCGTACTTCTGTTTCTTCTAAATTACCATGGTTGCCTCCGGATCCATATTGAGGGAGTGTTTCATGATCTCTGGTGGTATCCCTTCGATGTTGTTGATTCTCTAGGAAAAAGTATTTTGTTCCTCCTTTATTACTTGAATGATCTGCTCCTTGAGGTCGTTATCAAGCTCCTTGGAGATTCGGATGCACCTACCCCGATGCTATCGTCAGCGTTTCTAGCTCATCCACAGGCTCTGCCTTTATTTCTTCCTTAATCTCTGGATAAGATCTTTCAGGTTGTAGGGATGCCAAGTACGTCCTCTTGGCTACTTACTGGCTTCCTTTTGCCATTGCCTATCCCGTGGGGGTTGGTACTTCTAGTGTTAGGCACCGGATGGATAACACTACCTCCGAATCTGAGAGGAATGGCCTTCCCAATATGGCATTATACGTCAATGGGAATTCTATAATTGTGAAGTCAACTTTAGATCTCCAGACGTGTTTCTCATCTCTAATTTCAAGGTCCAACGTAACTTGCCCTACAATTAGAACAGTGTACCCACTTAGGCTGACTAGCGGTGCATAAAATGGATGGATCCGGCTAGGGGTGACTTTCAGTTTTCCTACCACGTGCCTCGTGATGCTATTGGTAGAGCTTCCGTTGTCTACCAAGATACATTTGATGGTGTATCCCTCTATCTCTGCTTCTATAACTAAGGCATCTGAATGTCCTGGTTGTACCTGGCTTTCGATTGAGAATGATAGGTTAGGTTTACTGCTTTCTCCTATTTCTTTGGCTCTTCTAGCCTTTTTGCTTAGCGGATCTCCTTCAGCTATTACCATTACCACACCCTTCATCTTTTTGGCAGGGTTACTTTCTCTTGAGTCTTGTTCTTTTGGTTCTTCCTTACTTGTTTTATTATCTACAAATTTTTGGAGTCTACCTCTCTTGATAAGTTCCTCAATATCTTCCGTTAAATGCATGCATTCATCCTTGCCATGACCATTCACCCGATGGTATGTGTAATAGGCACTTTTATCTTTGCCCATTATTTGTCCTTTCCTTGCTTCGGGATAGGATAGGTTCTTTCTATTAGAGCTTTTCTCGACCGCCACCAATACCTCGCTAAGCGGCTGGTTTAAAGGGGTGAATCCTTCAGACTGTATGTAGTCCCTTTTATCCCTCTTGGATAGTTTGTCCTCCATGTTTCTTTCCGGTTCCTTGCAGCTCCTGGCCGACACTCCTACTTCGTCTAGCTCAATGAAGGTTTTGGCCATGGAGATCACCTGAGTTATATTTTGTTGTTTCCTCAAGACTAGGTCAGGCCTCAACCGTTCATTGGTAGTGTTGGCTATTAACGCCTCCAGCGCTATGTGGAAGTCCAACTTCCTGATCTGTACTGTTGCCAACTTAAACCGGTCCACGAAGTCCCTAAGGGATTCTCCCTGTTGCTATTTCACATCATGCAGAGTCCGACTGGCAGTTCCCATAGGCACACACCCATAGAATTTCGTGCAGAATTGTTCTCTTAGCTGCTCCCAGCTATTAATTGATGCTGGCTCTAGGGTTTCAAACCAGTAGGAAGTTGGGCCCACGAGTGTTGATGAAAAAAGTCTGCACATCAAGCCTTCATTCGCCCTTGCTATTTCCATCCGGTTTTTCAGTTTTTCTGTTGTAATTCTCGAAATTAAGCTGTTTGAACTTTGGGTCGTATGGCATTTCTAGGATCTGGTTTGTGAAGTAAGATCCTCTACTCTCCCCTAGCGGCTCTTGGATTGGGACTGAGAACTGGGAAAAGTAATGCTTGAATAGTGCCATCATCTTTGGGTTGTCTGCTCCTTATGGTACAAACGCTGCCGTTCGCATTGTTGGTGGCCCCAACATATACCTATGGGTAGGATGGTAGCTGGGAGTAGGTGTCTGAATCAAGGTTTGATAACTGGGGAGTCTTGCCTGTGATATTGCTGGGAGGGCTGAAGGATTGGACGGCATTCCTGTTGTCAGCGGTTGTTGGTATGCCTCTTGGAATTCTCTATGCCTTGCGAAAACGAGATTTAGCTGATTTATCTGCCTCGTACTCCCCGGAAAAGAAAAAACCGGCGGAGTCATCAGGTATTGCGCCATATGGTCTCCTTCAAGTTGGGGCTACGTGAAGAGGTTTCTGGCTGCTCCTGATCCAAGACCACCTGTTGTGCTCATGATCAAGGGGGAAATGCTACTGCTAACGGATGGACCTGCCATGTCGAAATTCTAGATTTGAAGAACTGCCTGTCTGAGGTCTCTGGTGTCATCGGCAAGGCTAAGGCTGCTTATGATGCGGTTGATCACCGCTGCTGGAAGGGACACTGATGAGTTTAATGCCGTCGATGATGGGGTCATCATGGCCATGGGAGAGCCATCCGTGGTGGCCTCTGAAGTTGTCATACTAGCGAAACCAACGAATTCATTGTTCAGTTCGTCCACGCTCACTTCATCAAATGATGGATTCGGGAGAAATCCCTCGGTAGATCCGGATCTGAGTTGTCTTGGGCCGGATCTTCTTGTATTCCTGCAAGACAGAAAGAATGAGACACCGGTAACCTTTAGGTTACACTCCGATGCTTAAGTCAACCTTGATTATATCAATCTCTGACTATATTAGCTTGATTAGAATTAGTTGAATCTTTACCTCTACGCTCCCTCCTTTTATAAGGTCAGTAGTAGAGTTTGCTTTGGATTAGGATTGCCATAGACCTTCATCACAGTCAGACTAAAAGACCCTCCTAGACTCCACATAAGACACGAGTCCTTCTTCAATCACAACACCATAGGTAGACTCCGACAAGAACTCCATCACCCATCTTCCAGAGAGTGATTTGGTCTAGATTCGGTCTTAATCAACCTGGTCCTATGCCTACTAGAGAACCGGATGACATACCTGGCATCACGATATCCGGATGGAACTTAAAATTTCCTTTGCCTCACATCTTTCCTTCTACTTTTCTATCCTAACAAACACACTGTTTAACTTCTTCAAAAATGAAAAAGCAAAAAAGTCGAAACCCCTTCTAGGTTTTGACTCTTCAAGAGTTGCATTTTTTTTCTTGTGTATACTTCCTTCATTACTTTGACACACTCATTATTTATAACCTTGCCAAAGCAATATGATTTCCGTACATACACCAACTTACCGAATACTGGTGGTTGTCTATAAGTCTTTCTTTGCTCAATGTCTATATTTTTGTGAGAGATGTAATATTAATAATATGAAATGCTCAATTCATTTGACATTTATGATACAATAACCGAATCGACTCAGTATTCCAGGAGGTATTTAAAAGATGAAAACCGGTAGAAGGTTGTTTGAGGAGAACCTAAAGGGCCAAATATATCGAAATATAAAAGGTTAATTAACTATAAAAAAGTAACAATTTGTAACGGAAACATGTATAATACTTTACAAGAATATCGAAGTAATATATTGTTAAGAAAATCAATTTTCATATGTAATATAGGATTAGAAGTATATATTCTTACATTGTTAAACTTATAACACTAAACACAATATTCTATGGTAAAAGTGAAATATACAGTAGGAGCTAGGAGAATTTTTCAAATGACATTATAAAATTATATATAAAACAATATAAATCGAACGAAAGGAAAATTTGTAAAAAAAAAAAAAAAAAAAAAAAAGGGAAAACAGAGGGGGCATGGCCCCTTTGGGCCACAACGTGGCACCACTCCTACATGAGAATTGCGTATCTCTTGTGTCCGTCCTAGGCTTTTTCCTTAACACAAACTGAAAAATTCCACTAAATTGGAGTATATTTTCTCTTTCTTGTAAGCCGTCTGTTCTAATTTGCACTGACATGACCAACCTAAAAACATAGAATAGACTACATGCGCGAACAACTTTCGACAAAGCTGTTTCAATCAAGACCTACACAACTACTTCAAAAATATGATCACATATTTCACATGATGAATATCACAATGTGGGTTATATATAGAAAAAAAAAGTGAGGAATTATCCACTAAAACAAAAGAGCTCACATAGAAGGACTACTGTACTATACCTACGGCCCATAAAACCAACACATTAATGATCAATAGAAGAAATCAATTACATTTTTCTTCGGCCTTCGTGATATATTAATGACGTGTTTAGTCAAAACTTCAGAATCGGAACATAAAAAAATGAGAATGATTTTTTATTTTATATTTATAGAGAAAAAAATGTTAATTTGACCCCACCAAAATTATTTCTAGCTCTGCTATTATTATATGTTGACTTCAGTTTTGATGATCATAAGTTGACATTCAAATTAAATGAGCATCTTTAATCTTTGAGTTAAAGAGCTTTATGAGTTGAGAATTAAGCATTATGAGTTAAAATGTTTTAAAGGTACTTTATAGTGTCATAAATAAGATAAATACTTGAAATGCCTTATGAGTTAAAGTCTAACTCTCTCGGCCATATAAAGTTCTTATTATATAATATTAATATATGCTTATGAAGTGAAAGATATTAAAAGATATATGCTTATTAGTTGAAAGATATTGGTTTATGACATATTCACAATATGCTTTAGCTTATGAGCTTAAAGTCTTGAAGGTAACAGCTTACTACTTGAGAAAACTTGGCATATTTAAGACCTATATCAAACGGCCATTGTGAACACGGAATTTTCTGGATCTTAAAAAAAAAAAAAAAAAGAGCCGTGTGTCCCACGACTGTAATTACAATCGTGGGCTTTTGTTACAGTCGTACGACTGTAATTGAAATTACAGTCGTACAACTGTAATATCGGAGCAGGTTGCAGGAGCCCATACCTTTCAATTAAAAAATTGGCCAAATTTCAGAGCAATTAATGCTCGGTTATCTCCAAGAAGCAAGGTAAGATAAAAAGCAGAAAACAAGAAAGAGAATGGATTTTTGGAAAAAACAATAATTGAGAGAAAGTTTTGAAAGAGAATTGAAGGAAAAGAGAAAAAAGAAAACCCAAAACTCCATCTTTTCTTCCACTCTTTTCTTTTGCATTTTAAAGTGTTAAGGCCTAAAATTTATTAGAAATCGTAGGTTAAACTTGTTACACAAAAACCAAATCAATTTCAGACCTTAGATTTACATAAATTCGTGACTTTTTGGAGATCTTCAGTCCCATTTCGCAACCTTGACTCATAAAGGAAAAGAAGCAATCCGGAGCCGATTAAGGTGTTTCCAGTGGTCAAACCAACGGTGGATTAGCGCTACAAGGGTAACTACACTCAAAACTAGTGTTTTGCTTCATTTTCTGGGTGTTTTGGTTGATTTTCGTGCATAAAACTCATATTTTTTTGGCTTGCTATTTCTGGAAATTAAGAACAGTCGTACGACTGTTCTTGTGAAAAAGAATAGAGGCACGACTGTAATTACAGTCTTACCACCCAAATAATAATCGTACGACTGTTCTTAGTTTTTTCCCCGCTTTCTTCTTGCATTTAAATAATTTTGGCGATTTTCTACTAAGGGATGAACTATAGTCGCACGACTGTAATTATAGTCGTACGACTGTAGTTACAGTCGCACGGTTGTGATTACAGCCGGGCAACTGTAATTTTCGTCTAGTAGCAGAAAATTCAGAAAAATCCACAAAAATTCCGAAAATCATAAAAATTTAGAAAAAAACCAGAAAATCACAAAAATGAATTTTGTTGTGTGCATTCACGACCTTAGATTTAATTTCTGAAATTATTGCACTTAGAACAACGCAACGACGAAGATCCAAATCTCCCGAAAACCGATCACTTCATATGCTAAATTAAAGTCAACCGGAAAATGTTTTTCAAAATGTGTTTTCTCACAAAACAAAATACAGGGACGTTTTAAAACTGTTTTTCAGGTATAATCAGGCCGGCAAGCCGGGTCGAGCCGGTTATCCCCTAAATGCATGCCCCCGATCTCTAAAATCCCCAATTCTATCCTATTTGAGTCTTATTTCTGGCGTGCTATAAATTGTGCTAACCATTTGCTTTGCAGCTTTAATTTTTTTTTTATTTTTATTTTTAATGTAATTAATAGCTTAATTCGTGTATTTTAGGCGATTGTAATTTTTTTAGATTCTCGTGTATTTTAGGCGCTTGTAATGTGAGGCCGAGAGTTTTTATTTTCATTCAATCGGGTTGTAATAATTTATTTATTTACCTACTGCTTTATTTTTTATTTGTGTGTACGTTGTGTGTTTTAATTCAATAAAATCAATCTTTAGAAATTCAAAATGTCATCAATGAACATTGGTCATTTTTATTTTGATTAGACATGAAATAAAGGACTTGTCCGAACCTAGATCTCTGGAAAGTGTAGTAGTCCTCACCTTGGTTCAGCTACACTGTAATTTCCAGGTCGAGCTGAGCCGGGTGGTGACTCTTACACTTTTTATCGAGATTTAGGTCTCGATTCTTTTACGAAATAATTAATTTTCTAAAAATTAATTTCCAATCCAAAAACCCCACGCGAAGAAGGGTTGCCCGATCTCGAGGCTCCCTTCCGAGAGAGTCCGCGTTCCGACGAAAACATCGTTCGCTCACAGTGGCGACTCTGCTGGGGATTTCTTACAAAAGTTTTTCTTAAAACTTAAAAGAATTTGACAAGCCCTGAAAAGTTTCTAATCAAAATAAGGCGGATGATTCTTGCATGGCATTTTATTTTGCATTTTTAGTTAGACATCCTTGCATTAGGTTAAGTATCCATTATTTAGCCTGGTGAATAGTTAAAGTGTCGCCTATGTTCCTCTTGGTCTTAGGGGCACGGATACGAAACACCACCCATAGCCTCGTACGAACCCTTTCGTTCGGACCCTTGAGTAGGGAGAAGTGAGGAGTATATTTCGCTATGGGAGCCTTGATGTTATCCCGACTTGGACCGAACTCATACAGACAACCTTAGTTGGATTCCCTAATGATACCAAAATAAATTGCATGAATATTACGAAATAACGCCTTCATCATCCCCGGTTGATGATCGAAGTGAACCCCTCCTAGGACTCGGTTAGAATTTTCAAAAATTGACCACGATTGGAGGAATAAGGTTGGAGGAATACGCTTCATGTGCTATATGCTACGTGCCTCTCGTCCCTGCATAACATACCATCATCAATATTTTTCACGAACATGACATACCACACGCAAAGCATTTGTGTGATACTAACTCACGTCTTTTGGATAGCCACTTACATTTTTCATGTGTAAATACATTAATCACCCGTGTGACATTTACACTAACCATATTTTTTTGCAGCCATGAATCTCCTCATTGTGTGAAAAAAAATTAATTCATATGCATTATTTGAATGTCATAAGCACTAACCGATTTATTTTGTAGCCATATGGAACGCATGTCATGCATAAAACATTCATGTGGGCCTTGAACAATCCCATAAGGGTCACACACATCACACTGCCTACCAAGTAGGAAATCATTTAGGTGATCCACGAGCGTCGAAAAATTCCATCGCATACACCAAAACATTTATGTGCTCCACGAGCACCAAAAAATTTTATTGCATACATTAAATCATTTAGGTGCTCCACAAGCGCCGAAATCCCGACTGTGTGCCAAGCGCACGTTCATCTCATTTCACATCACAAAACCCCAAAGTGCCCCCGAGCGCTAGAACTCTGCTTGTTCACTAAGAATGTATTCATTTCATATCACGATGTGGAAGCTAAGGTGTTCCCCGAGCATCGAAATTCCATTCGTGTACCAAGCGCGAGTTCATTTCGTATCACAACATTAAAACCCAAGGTGCTCTCCGGACACTGAAATCTCGACCGTGTGCCATGCGCACGTTTATCTCATGTCACAACATGAAAACTCAAAATGCTCCCCGAGCGCCGAATCTCTGCCCGTTCATCAAGAACGTGTTCATATCATAACACAATGGGAAACCCGAAGTGCTCCCCGAGCGCTAAGGCTTCATCCGTGCATCAAACACACAAATTTCAATTCATGACCTACCCAAGTAGGAATTCATGCACCCTTCACTACCCAATTGGTCAGTTGTTCAAGGTTCGCGTTACAAGGCCATTTCATACGACATCCATATATCATTCATTTGACATGCCATGCATACATGCAAATCACCTGGAGTTCATAACTCTTTGGGTGGTCATCTTTCACTAATCGTGGTTCAATATGTTTTGTAGTTTGGCGTAGATCGGGACACAGACTTGTGAGAGTGGAACGTGTGATTCATCATCTAGTGAGTCTGAGGAGTCTGTTTGGTCCGGAGAGGTTGGGATAGAATCTGGGTCAAGCGCTGAATTTTTACCGGAGCTCGAACAATTACAACAAAGCTTTCAGGAAATGGCCATCACACCAGACACTGCTGCCGCCATGCTGGCCACTACCGCCCTTCGGGAGTTCATGAATTCAGATGAATTCAAAAATCTCATTAAGAGTCAGGTTCAGAGTGCACTGTATGAGTCGTCTACTCAACGACCAGAAAGAGATACCCAAGATGAAATTAGTGGGAGTAGATTGAATGATGGGCTGTCAGATGCAGAGGAAGCTCGGAGGGATAATACTGAAAGACCAGTGGAGTCTGCCTTGGAGAAGAAAATGAAAGAAATAGAGGAATTTATGGCAGAAATGCATGCAAGCTCCAAGGCTCAGTCTTCTAAGCGCATTGATCCGACCGCACTCATGGCTGGAGGAATTGAGATGCTGCCGGTGGGCTTCCAGATGCCCAGAATTGCTCCCTTTGTTGGAAAGAGTCCTCCTACAGCACATTTGAATCAGTATGTCCGAATCATGACAATGGCTGGGCTCACGATGAATTAGTTGGTGGGGTTATTCCCCACTACTCTAAAAGGCAGAGCGATCACCTGGTATAATAAATAGCCAGAAAGTGTACAGGGGGACTAGGATGCATTGTCTGACGCCTTTATAAAGTACTTCAGCTTCAACACCCAGCTAGAAGTCAAGCTATAAGACTTAAAAGCTGTGAGGCAAAAGCCTAATGAGTCTTTCTCCGAGTATTACCAAAGATGGATGGATAAGATGATTCTCCTTCATCAGAAGCCATTGGAGGATGAATTGATTGTAAAGCTGATTGATGGTAGTTTGTAGTTTTATCAACATGTGATGAAATATCACAAGTTCCAGTCTTTGGTAGAGGTGCATGAACTAGCCCGGAAGGTAGAGAAGTACGAGATTGATCCTGCCCAGAACAGTTCCGGAGGGGGATATCGAAGCCGAACATACTCATCGGGGTACAAGAGTAATAGCAATTCTGCAGCCTCTTCCTTAACAAGTACTAAGCCGAGTCAGTTTACCACTCTAGTTAAACAAGTAGAGGTAGCAGCTGTAGCACAAGGGGTGAACCAACAAACGACTAAGAAAGGAGTCTCTCCGTGGGAGGATTCTTTGGGGCGGATCTTCTTAAAGTGTAGAAATTTGGGCTTCCTTCAAAGCCTGAAACCGTACACGCCTCCGGCCGAGGCGGAAAAGAACAACTTCTCTTCCTATCATGTTTCAAAGGGGCATCGAACCAATGAATGCTATGCCTTGAAGAAGGCTATACAACAGCTGATCGATGAGAAGAAGATAGAGGAGCCTCGCCCTAAGCCCAATGTCAGAACAACCCCTTGCCTCAATTTGAAAGGAGGGTCAACATGGTACAATCAGGATTGACCACTAACTTTGTTCTTGCACAGATTGCCAAAGCGAACGCGGCGATACAGGTAGTGGTGGGTAAAGAAGCTGAGCCGATTGTAAAGGAAAATAAGCCTGTCAATTTGGATGATATTGAGTTAGATGATGATGCAGACGAATTTGAGATGACGAGTAGGCCCAAGCCAGTAAGCCAGACAAAGCCTGTATATTCCGTTTGCACCAAGAGCGGGATGTACGTAAGGAAAGAAGATGCCCCTGTGAACAATGTCACGAGGAGTGGAAGAGTATACCAACCCGAGCCACAATGGCTAGGGGAACCCAGCAAGAGAGCCGAAGCTCCGGTTCAGGACTATGTGCCGGTTAAGGCGGAGGAAAAAGAAGACTTGGTAGTGGAGCAGCTGAAAAAGATGCCTGCACATGCATCTGTGTGGCATCTATTGATGGAGTCCCAAAGTCATCAAGCCACGGTGGTTAAGAAACTCATGGAGATGGATGCAAGTCCACTGATGTCCCCCGAGGAGGTGTGTATGGCAATCGGGAGTACAAAAGGCCAACGAACCGATAGCCCCAAGGAGATCACTTTCACCAATAATGACCTGCCACCGGAGGGAATTAATCATAATCAGGCACTATACTTAAAGGTCGAGATGATGGATAGAATATTGCTCTGCGTGATGGTTGATGACAGATCAGCATTAAACATCTGCCCCTTGAAAATACTCCCAAGCCTTCACATGAGTGAAGAGGCGCTCTCGAAATCTAGCACAGTGATCCGAGCCTATGATGATTCAAAGCGCACTGTGATCAGAACTTTTGAAGCAGAAGTGGTGATTGGAGAAGTAAAATCTAATGTACTGTTTACTGTCATCGATATTCCGGTGACGTTCTCTATACTCTTGGGATGACCTTGGTTCCACGCACTGGGAGGAGTACCTTCAACTTTGCATCAGAAGGTGAAGATTCTGATAGGCAAGAAAATTGTGACTTTTGAGGCTGATGAATAGTCTATGGTGGCAGCACTGAATTCACTTGAGCAACCCCTGACTGGCTTTCAAGTGGGGGTCATTTCGAAATAGGAGGAAAAAGACCTGGTGTTTTCTCCATGGATCCACAAATACTTCCAAAAGCAGAATTTCATTCAAGGAAAAGGGCTCAGAGCCAACCCGCAAGGGATCACAAAGTTTGACATCGGTGCGGGCCAATCACAACGCGGGGGACTTGGTTATAAAGGAGCTGATAAGAAGGAAGTGCCCCAGTCAAAGAAAGTCCATCTCCTGGATACATTTGTTCGGGCAAGTGACAATCCATATAACGGAAAGCCTGAGCTAATAGTGGTCGAGGGGGAAACAGTCCCTGGGTTTGAGATATTCGTTGATGTTGTTGATTTCTCAAAGTATGGAGTTGGTTCTATTGAAGAAATGGATTTCTCGAAGTATGGAGTTGGTTCTATTCAAGAAATGCTTACGCTCAAAGCAACGATCGAGATCATCACCCCCCCAAGAACCCTAGTCGAAGTAGTGGCCCCTGTCATTTTAGAGGAAAAGCCAAAAGAAGAAGATGCAGATGCACTAGTGGATGCCATCATTAAGGCATTTTCGGCCCTGTTGAAGAAAGGCATGAAGGAGTGCCCTGTGAAAAAGGAAGTTACCTCGGAACAAGCCGAGCTGGTGGAAAAAGTTGTAGCCGAGCTCACCTGGATGATGGCCAAGGGAAAGGTGAAGGAAGAAGAAGTTGTCCTGTTAGAGGCACAGAAAGAGACTCTGGAAGCTGACCTGAATGACCTATTCGAGGAAGGATCTGCTAACCCTAAAGACCCTGCTGCTGAAGACCCTCCGCATGTGGAGGAAGAAAATGACTTTTATGTAAACATTTCTTCTGTATTTGATGTGAACAATTCCGCCTATAAGGCAATGAATGCAATGAAGTTTAAACTTTGCTTATTTATGTGATGTTTTTCCTAATGGCTTTATGCATACATGCAATCATTCAATCATGTGTTCAGCATTCACGACACTGTATTATATGAAATTAATTTGGGTACAGTTGAAAATCCTAAACTGGTATCTATCTCCAATGAACTCACTCCTAAGGAAAAGAGAGAACTAATAAAAATACTTAAAAAACATGTGGGAGCGTTTGCCTGGTCTTATGACGACATGCCGAGGGTGGACAGAGAGATAGCAGAACACAAAATCCCAATAGATCCTAAGTTCAGTGCGGTCAAGTAGAAGCTCAGATGTCTACGTCTAGAATGGGCCTAGAAAGAGGAAGTAACAAAGTAGATTAAGGCCAACTTCCTAGAAGTGGTGGAGTATCCACAATGGTTAGCCAATATAGTCCCAGTTGCCAAGAAAGATGGGAGAGTCAGAGTTTGTGTGGATTACCGAGATTTGAATAAGGCCTCTCCAAAGGATGATTTTCCACTCCCTCACATCGATGTTCTGATCGACAGTGCAGCAAGGGCAGTCATGTACTCGTTTATGGATGGCTTCTCTGGATACAATCAGATTTTGATGGATGTCATTGATAAGGTTAAAACGGCCTTTATGACCGAGTGGGGGGTGTACTGCTACAGGGTGATGCCTTTTGGATTGAAGAATACTGGCGCAACCTACCAGAGAGCTGTTACAACATTGCTACACGACATGATCCACAAAGAAGTTGAGGTGTATGTTGATGATATGCTGGTCAAGTCCATGACCTGGGAAGAGCACCCTGCTATCCTGGATAGATTCATGACCAGGATTGAAAAGTATAACCTGCGACTCAATCCGAAGAAATGTTTGTTCGGAGTAAAGTTAGGTAAACTGTTAGGGGACATTGTCAGTCAGAAAGGGATTGAAATGGACCCAGACAAGATCAAAGCTATTCGAGATATGCCGGCGCCTAAAACAGAAAAGGAAGTCAGATCATGCTTGGGGTCACTTCAATATGTTAGCAGATTCATCGACAGATTGACAACTGTCTATGAGCCTATTTTCAAGCTACTTTGGAAAGAACAACCAGTCATGTGGAATGATCAGTGTCAAGTTGCATTCGATAAGATCAAAGAATACTTGATCAATCCTCTAGTGCTGAAGCCCCTGATTCTGGGAAAGCCCTTGATATTGTATCTAGCCATCGAAGAAACCTCCATAGGGTCAGTGTTGGTCCAAGAACAAGATGATAAGAGAGAGCACGCTATTTACTACCTCAGTAAGAAGCTGCTGGATTATGAGACTTGGTACACCGTGGTGGAAACGACTTGCACCGCTATGGTTTGGCTGACAAAGAAATTGAGACACTATTTCCAATCATACAAGATACAAGCAATGGCAAAGGTTGATCCAATGAAACACCTATGCTCTGCCCCATCTTTAGCAGGAAAACTGTCCCGATGGTTGCTTTTGCTGTCGGAATTCGACATTAAATTATGTGACAAAGAAAGTGATCAAAGGAAGAGCAGTGGCTGAATTCCTAGCAAATCAGCCGCACGAATTTGATTATGTGGAGAATCTAGACTTTTTGGATGAGCAGTTGGCCATGGTAGATGTAGAAGTCAGAAAATGGGTCATGCACTTTGATGGAGCTGTGAACAAAAGGGGAGCAGGTCTCGGAGTAATCATTATAACTCCCGAGGGGGAAATAATTCCTTTGTTAAAGCGGCTAGAATTCCCAGTAACTAACAACGGTGCAGAATATAAAGCCTACTTATTTGGAATTGGTGCTCTTATCACACTAGGGGCAAATGATGTGACTATTGTTGGAGACTCATTGTTGGTAATCTGCTAAGCCACCGGGGATTGGGAAATCAAAGAAGAATCTCTCCGTCCATACTTAGAGACTTAATGGGAGTTGGTGAAGGTATTCAGGCATACTAAATTCAGACACGTAGCCGGAGATGATAATCAGATGGCTGATTCGTTAGCAACCTTATCATCCACGTGGGAAGGACCTTAGAAGGCACCAATGCAGCCGTTGATCCTTGAAACTTCTAGAACACCATTCCATCTTTTTAATGATGTCCTGACCCTAACGGCAGATGATAAACCCTGGTACCAAGACATAGCAGATTTCCTACAAAATGGCCACTATCCTGAAGAAGCAGATTCATCGGATAAGGCCACACTAAAGAAACTAACAGCCCAGTTCAGATGGTTTGATGGACAACTCTTCAGAAGGACTGCCGATAGATTGTTACTGAAGTGTCTGACAGAGGCAAAAGCCAAAAAGGTTATGCAAGAGATGCATTCTGGGATCTGTGGCCTGCATATGAATGGTTTAGCTCTGGTAAAGAAAATCATGAGACAAGGGTACTTCTGGCTCACCATGCAAATAGATTGTGCCGAAGAAGTGAAGAAGTGTCACGAGTGTCAGATCTACGGGGATATCAGCCATCTTCCACCCATGGAATTACAGAATCTCATGACCCCTTGGCCACTCTTAGTATGGGGTATAGACATAATCGGTGAGATTCGGCCTCCAACGTCAAATGGTCACAGGTTCATAGTAGTGGCGATGGATTACTTTTCCAAGTGGGTCGAAGCCGAGTCTTATGCCAAAGTCACGACTAAGAACATGGCTAAATTTATAAAGAAGCAGCGTACCATATCATGTGGTGACTGACAATGGAGTGCATTTTCAAGGAGCCACAGCTGAATTGCTTGAAGAGTACAGTGTAGAGCATCGCAAGTCTTCACCTTATAGGCCACAGGCTAACGGAGCAGTAGAGGCGGCAAACAAGTCAATTAAGAAGATCTTATCAAAGACCACATCGACCTACAGAGACTGGGCAGATAGATTGCCATATGCTTTATGGGTCACATAACCAGCGTTAGGACACCGACAGGGGAAACACCGTATTCACTGGTTTATGGGATGGAAGCAGTCCTTCCCATTGAAGTGGAATTGAAATCCTTAAGGACCGTCTTGGAAGCTCAATTGCCTGAGACAGAGTGGGTAAAGGCAAGGTTTCAACAACTAGCTATGGTCGACGAAAGGTGCCTTAAAGCTTTAGATCATCTACAAATGTACCATCAAAGAATGGCTAGAGCCTACAATCGACGACTTTGTCATCAGAAACATCCTTTGAAGACGGGAGATCTGCTGTTGAAACAGATGAGACCATCCAACACGGATGCGAGGGGCAAATTCAAACCCAATTGGGAAGGGCCATATGTGGTTAAGAAAGTACTGTCCAAAGGTGCAGTGAAGATTATGGACATGGACGGCAGTGAGTTCACCAATCCGAACAACCAGGACCATCTCAAACGCTACCTTGTGTAAAAAAAAGTCTGTTAGGTTGAAAACCCGCAAGGGCGACTTAAGCAAAACTTAAGACAACGAGAGGTTCGTTATCGGTTAGAAAACCTGTACGGGATGGTTGATAACAGGAGTGAGTTCGTTTGAGATATGTACTAATTTTAGCATTTTTAATTGTTACAATAATTGAATTTCATTAATGAAGTGTGTATTGCTAAACATATTGCATGAATGTTTGGAGTATGTTACATGATTCATTGTTAAAACATCCGGATAAATAAAGTCATTTATACCCCTAGGCATGTGAATCGTTAACAAAAAAAGAGGTAATAGAATAAAATATATACATGTAATAAAAAGAATCATTTCTCTCTCATGTCTTTCTCTTCTTGATAGGAAGTGATTTTGCAGCCTCGTAAGAAGTCAGCCAATGGGAAGTCACACGATCACGCGCCTCACGGGTCGGCAGGTCCTTGATCTCCACCAGCCAGTGCTTGTACCAGTCATCCGTCTCTGTAGGACCAAAGGAAGCATAGCTCAACGTCACATGGTGAGTATTGTTAGCCCAACGGGACCTAATGTGGTTTGGCCAAGAAGTAGTGTACTCTTCACATGTGGTGACGCAAGAATGCTGAGGAATATTTTGTGGATGACCATACTACCGAGAAGGCGACTTGGAGAATGAAATGTCACCCTAGTCAATCCCAACAACTGGACACCGTGCACCCACATCTCTATGACCATATGGGTAATCTTCCACCAGGGGCAGACCCATCTGATCCGATCATTAGTCAGGCGAGCTAGCTAAGCAGCCCATTCATCGGCAGACATGTCAGCGTAGCAGTCAACAGAGAAGCCTCTTTCTTTGAAGTTGGTTGGGTGGTACTTCTTAAAATTCCCCCTCGGAATCTTAAGAATTGACAACTTCTCCAATAGCCAGATCTGCAACATGGTATGAAGCAATGGTTACCTGGAGCAGTATAAGATGGGGACCGACATGGAGGGAATTGCTCATCTTGGATGCATGCAAGTTGATAAGGGTCTTGGTCAGTGCAAACGGAGCCAGAGACGCTCCCGCAGCCATCTAAGAGATAAGAGAGACAGTCCTGAAGGAGGCAACCCCATCACTAGAATCATAAAAGTATCGGCTCACCAATAAGAGGCTAACCATACTAGCCCAGCCGGCGTGATCCCTAGGGGCATTGATACACCACTCCAGTATAGATTCCACGCCCAGGCCAAGAGAAGAGGATCCGGTAGAAAGAAGAGCTTGCACCTCGGGATTGGGAAGCCCAAACAAACACACCAACAAAGGAATGCTGCCGAAGGTGAATTCGGGAATTGCAATGTTGATCCCTTTGTGACACGGGATATTCAGGATGGCACTGAATTCCTCATATAAGGGGCAAAGCTCTTGGTGCGAGAAACGGAAGACATTGTCCACCAGATCCCAGTAGCAACAGCAGGCATTTAACAATTCGTTGTTCCATAGATGTTTGTAATAGGATTTAATGTTCCACAACCCGAAAGGCTTCAATTTGAGCCAATCGGAGTCTTGTAATGATTCTAAAAAATTGTAAAAGCCTGGATGAAAGGAAGCAAAAAATTGAAAAAGAGAAAAGAGTGAATTCCCAAAAATAAGCAAAATGAAAGCTTATGATAATAAAAATGAAGTTCATGGTGTGTGCAGAAATTCAGTACAAAAAAGAAAATGTAATACAAAACACCCCATCTAGCTCTCATCCTCTCCCTCCTCAGACGACTCAGACTCACTGGGATGCACGCTACTCTATGGGCGTCGAAGTCAGCCTGCACTCGGTTCAAATAAGCCTGCATCCGACCCAACTGAGCCTGGTAATAAGCCTGCATCAGAGTCAGCTCATGCGTCGCAGCCAGAGCTCAAGCCTTAGCATCAGTCGCCTGCCTAGCCTGCTCTTGCAGCATCTGCGCCCGAGTCTGCAAAATAACAATACAAATCAACATGCATACATACATACATATTCATCCATGCATCGCATAAATCATGTGAAGAAGCAGAGACTACAGGATACTTACAACCCAGGCTGTATTCTCTTGCGTCATAAAGTACTCCAAGCCCAAATACTGTTGTGCCATGTCCTGCACCTGGGCCCGAGGGATCTGTTTAAACAAAAAGGGGGTGAATAAAAAGAGTAAAAAAAAAAAAAGACAAAGAGACAGAAGATTTACATGGGTAGTATTCTCTGGGGCGAACATAATTTGGTGATGACGATAAGCAGGTAGATCCCTGAAAGCGTATCCGCCATCCAGGCCCATCAAATTGAAGCTCATCCTTAGCTCTATCACCAGCCGACCCTCTACCACTCCGGCGGCCTGGGAAGTGGAAGCTGCAGCACTGCTGGAGTACATAGGATGGCTCCTGTCATGAATCGGCGCGTGTCTTCCAATAGTGGTCGCCTCCGTATCCTCATCTCCTGGGGCAACTGCCGAGCGGAACTCAACCCCTTCCGTCTCTTGGCCTGCAAGTGAAAGGATGTCAAAATATATATATATATATATATATATATAATAAAATAAAATAATAATAATAATAATAAAATAAAAAAATAAAAAAAAGAAACAAAGCAACAATGAATAGAAGATATCTGACGGGGAGGAACTGCCAGCACATTACCCAGGATGGGCAGCAAGCAATCACGGATGAAGGCTATGTAGTCGCCATCAGCGGAATCGACAACATATCCGTCTCTGTAAATATCCGGATGCTTAGCGGGATCAGCGTAGTGCAGCCAAAATAGGACACGCGGGAGAGGCGGAGGAATAGCCCGGCCAGCAGGGCTGTCTACCTGGTCTAGGAGACGGAGACGCTCGCCCAGATACCACTCCTGGGACATCGGGCACTCTAGGACGAGCCGGCGGTCATCAAACTGCAAGGAAGTCTGCACGACGAGAGGCAGGACTCCCTGACTGCGCTATAGGAGATGATGAAGCTGCAAAAACACAATCGAAGAAGCAAACATTTCAGCACAGGTAAGTAAATGCTTAATTAAATTTTTTTTACTAAAGAAATTAGTTTGCTTACCCTCTCCCAAGAGACCTCTCGAAGGCCCTACCGAATCTCCCCCAGATTATGACCGATGCCCTGCCACCCCTGTGTCCAGGTATGCAGGACGGTGGGGTGCTCCTCATCCTGAATATCCCTTAAATCAAGTGGCTCCAGGATACAGTGTTCAAACACCTAGATCTGCAATCAATGAAACAGTTATAAAAAAAAAGAGAGAGGAAGAAGGGTGATACCAGTAGGCCGAGCCAGAAGCCCAGAATCTCTTACTACCTCCCCTTAGCACACAGGTCTAGTCCGTAGTATAACTGTCCAAGTGCAGCTCGGGCCCAATCCAAAGTAGGGAAGGCGGCCAGGTCCACCAGCTTCAGGAGCAGAGTCATGTTGCAGGTACTCTGCCTAGTGGGAAAAAGCGTGCTAGACAACAGAACTAGCACGTAGGCCCGAGCGTACCTCTCCATGTCCTCATCCGACGGATCTGGGCGACCAGCCCAATATGCCTCCACCTGGGAGCATAGGACTTTTCGCTTCTCGAGGGAATAACCGATCAATCTACTGACATAGTCCTCTGACAGCTGTTGTTGAGTCAAGAAGCAGTTGAACCGGATCGGGCTCCCGCCGAAGCCAAATTCGGTTATCACCGCAAAGTCTGACGGGGTGATGGTGAGCTCGCCGACGGGAAGATGGAAGGTATGGGTGGTGCAGACCCACCTCTCACACAATGCCGTCATCACGGCATGAGTAGTGTGAGGTGTGCTCTCCGGCAATGATAGAATAAATGCCTCCAGACCCAAGATCCTAACTCGAGCCCTCACAGACTCGGGGAGCCACCCCCACCAAAACCTGGGGCAAGGAAAGGTTCCCGCAACCAGAAATCTCCCTATCCTACACACCCAGAAAGTACAATGCATACATATTTAACATTATTTAACACATACATGCATCATAATAATAATCATCATCATTAATTAATTAATTAAAAAAAAACCGCATGCATGTATCATAATAATTATCATATCATAATAATTATCATATTAATCAACATCATATAAATAAAAAATAAAAAAAATGTTAGGAATGGCAACTTCAGTCGTACGACTGTACGAACACTCGTACGAGTGTTTATGCCACACTCGTACGAGTGTTCATCTTCCCTGCGGGCAGAAAAATTCCAAGTCTAATTTTCATGATTTCTAACTCATTTTTCCTAGATTCTTGTTCCTATGAACTACAGAGGACCCTTAACAAGCATTCTACTTAATCAATTCAACCAGAAAGCAGTAAAATACGCAAATCAAATAAAAAAGGATTCAAAAAGAAAATGTCAAAAAATTCAAAATTTAGGCTCGGATTCGGGTACCAACCTGAAGTGACAACAAGTGGGAGTCCATCTCCAGCAAGATTGGAATTTCCGACCCAAAACGGACTCCAAAATGGTCCATGTGGAGCGGGTCACTGTACCCGTCCGAAATACTCACGAACGAGATATCTTGCACACTGCTGGGTCCCTGAATTTGGTTGGGAGTAAGTTTCCTCAATTTTTTACCGAGTTTCTTCAACATTTTTGCGGATTGGGAAGTTTGGAATTCGGATTTGAGAGGACGATGAAGATAGAGAGTGGAGGAGAAATGAAGGGGGAGAGTGGAGGAGAAATGAAGGGGCAACGCCCCTTTTTATTTTTCTTTGCCGTGAAGTACAACTGTACGACTGTACTTCACCTACAGTCGTACGACTGTACTTGAAATTCAAATACAATCGTACTGTAATGAAAAAAGGGGGGGGGGGAATTTTCTTTTTATTTTATTTTATTATCTTTAAATTCCTACTTTATTTTCTAAACCCTATTTTATCTCCAAATATTTAATATTCCCCATGGGAAGATATTTCAATGATTTTGCAAGGCCGACACGTCAGTGACCAATTTTTCTAACAATGGTCTGCCTCGTCCAAGGGGCACGAAACCTGAGAAAATCATGAAAAATTTATTGTAAGTACAATCTCATGCATCATGTCACTTCACAAAATTCAATCCCGACGTATCCCGTATGCCAAGTCATATAAGATCGTCTCACTTTTCACATATCACAGTCCACCACGACTTTAAAACGGAATCCAAAATTCGATCTCAGTGTCTCCCGTGCGCCAAGTTGCACGCGATTATCACACACTTCACAAATTTAGTCCCACATGACTATAAAAGGTAACCAAAATGCATTCACCCGAAGGGGTAAAAATTTTTGTTTTAAAATTATCGATCAAGGAATAAATACGTTTACCAATTACACACTACAAACATTATGGCTCTGTATGGTAGGTCATACACGACCATTTGACTCTAAAAGTCATTTTTTCCCCCCGACATCATCCCTACGCGAAAATCATCGTAAGGAACCACCTGACTCGAAAAGTCATTTTTCCCTGGTGTCATCTTTATGCGAAATTCATCATAAGGAATCGCTTGACTCCAAAAGTCATTATACCTCGGCATCATCCTTATGCGAAAACCATCGTAAGGAACCGCGCAACCCCAAAAGTCATCTTTCCCCGGTGTCATCCTTATGCAAAAGGCATATGGACCGCCTGACTACGAAAAGTCACATAGAATTAACACAAGAGCCACACACGTGTATTTCACCGTGAAATTCATGTTCTTTGTCGTGTACCTAAATCCGCACCGAAGATCGACTTTAGCTACACGAGGGGCAGCCTATGAACACGAAATTTTCCGGGTCTTAAAAAAAAGCCGTATGTCCTACGACTGTAATTACAGTCGTGGGGCTTTTGTTACAGTCATACGACTGTAATATCGGGACAGGTTGCAGGAACCCATACCTTTCAATTAAAAAATTGGCCAAATTTCAGAGCAATTAATACGCGGTTATCTCCAAGAAGCAAGGTAAGATAAAAAGCAGAAAAGAAGAAAGAGAATGGACTTTTGGAAAAAACAATAATTGAGAGAAAGTTTTGAGAGAGAATTGAAGGAAAAGAGAAAAAAGAAAACCCAAAACTCCATCTTTTCTTCCACTCTTTTCTTTTGAATTCTAAAGTGTTAAGGCCTAAAATTTATTAGAAATCGTAGGTTAAACTTGTTACACAAAAACCAAATGAATTTCAGACCTTAGATTTACATAAATCCATGACTTTTTGGAGATCTTCGGACCCATTATGCAACCTTGACTCACAAAGGAAAAGAAGCAATCCGGAGCCGATTAAGGTGTTTCCAGTGGTCAAACCAATGGTGGATCAGCGCTACAAGGGTAACTACACTCAAAATTAGTGTTTTGCTTCATTTTCTGGGTGTTTTAGTTGATTTTCGTGCATAAAACTCATATTTTTTTGGCTTGCTGTTTTTGGAAATTAAGAACAGTCATATGACTGTTCTTGTGAAAAAGAATAGAGGTACGACTGTAATTATAGTCGTGCCATCTAAACAATAGTCGTACGACTGTTCTTAGTTTTTTCCCCGCTTTCTTCTTGCATTTAAATAATTTTGGTGATTTTTTATTAAGGGATGAACTACAGTCGTACAACTGTAGTTACAGTCGCATGGCTGTAATTACAACCGAGCGACTGTAATTTTCGTCCAGTAGCAGAAAATCCACAAAAATCCACAAAAATTCCCAAAAATCATAAAAATTCAGAAAAAAACCAGAAAATCACAAAAATGAATTTTGTTGTGTATATTCACGACCTTAGATTTAATTTCTAAAATTATTGCACTTAGAACAACGCAACGACGGAGATCTAAATCTCCCGAAAACCGACCCACTTCATATGATAAATTAAAGTCAACTGGAAAATGTTCTTCAAAATGTGTTTTCACATAAAAAAAATACAGGGATGTTTCAAAACTGTTTTCCAAGTCTAATCGAGCCGGCCAGCCGGGTCGAGCCGGTTACCCCCTATATGCATGCCCTCGATCTCTAAAATCCCTAATTCTGTTCTATTTGAGTCCTATTTATGGCGTGCTATAAATTATGCTGACCATCTGTTTTGCTGCTCTAATTTCTTTTATTTTTATTTTTAATGTAACTAATAGCTTAATTCGTGTATTTTAGGCGATTGTAATTTTTTTAGATTCTCGTGTATCTAGGCACTTGTAATGTGAGGCTGAGAGTTTTTATTTTCATTCAATCAGGTTGTAATAATTTATTTATTTACCTACTGCTTTATTTTTATTTGTGTGTACGCTGTGTGTTTTAATTCAATAAAATCAATCTTTAGAAATTTAAAATGTCATCAATGAACATTGGTCATTTTTATTTTGATTAGACATGAAATAAGGGACTTGTCCGAACCTAGATCTCTGGAAAGTGTAGCAGTCCTCACCTTGGTTCAGCTACATTGTAATTTTCCGGTCGAGCTGAGACAGGTGGCAACTCTTACACTTTTTATCGAGATTTAGGTCTCGATTCTTTTACGAAATAATTAATTTTCCAAAAATGAATTTCCAATCCAAAAACCCCACGCGAGGGAGGGTCCTCACAGCCACTTTATCTCTCCATTTACGAAAAAGTATAAAATGCTTATGACTTGAGATCTCTTTATGGATTGATATCAATGGATAACTCAAGTTTTGTTTTTTGAAATCAACAAATGCTTATGACTTACATCTCTCTCTTTGTTAGCTAAGTCAAACGGCTTTGTTACTTGAGATCCACATATACTTGTCATTGCAAGATAAGTCACATGGCTTTATTACTTGAGACCCACATATACTTCTATTTGTAATGTAATTCAAACGGCTTTATTGGTTGAACATATGAGCTAAGACAAATGGCTTTATTAGTTGAAGATCAACATATACTTCTCTTTAAAAGATGATTAAAACGGTCAAAATGTGCTTGTGACTTTAGATTCAACATTCATCTCTTTGTGAAACATTTCAAACGGGCAAAATTTACTTGTAACTTGAGATCAACGCTCACTTCTCTTTGTGAAGTGAATCAAACGGCCATATGGAAGATTTATCCTATAAAAGGAATGAAGATGAAGAAAGCAAAGTAAGGAAGACAAATTAGCAATTCATATATTTTTGAGTATACACTTCTAGTCGTCTAAATTCCCAAAGAGAGTAAAGAGAAAATAGCTATATTTGTTTCATTCAAATCTTTATACATTAGGGAATTGTATTTTCACACAAGGCTATGTGAAGGGAGTTTTATCTTGTTGGTGGTGTGATCAACAAAGACTGTAAAAAGTTTGGTGCTTGAGTTTTGAAAAAGCATCGGTAGAGTTTGTTACTTAAGCTCCAAAAAGTAACGGTAGAGGTTTGATACTTAGCCTGCAAAAGTATTGAGTTTGTTATTTGAACTCGTAAAGGAAACATTAGTGGAAATCTCAAGCTGTTGGCTTGGGGACTGGACGTAGACCAATTGGGTCGAACCAGGATAAATTTCGGTGTCTACATTTTTTTTTTTTATCCTTACTCTCTTTATATTTTATACTATTTAAATTCTTGCAATTTAAATTAATCGCTTCAGCATTTAAAGTTATTTTTATAAAAGCAATTTTATATTCACAAGTTTTATTATATTAATTAATTCCGCATTTTTAATAAAACTTGTTTTTGACAAAAAAAAACTTGTGTTTGTATAAAAAATTTTTTTTTTAAGAAAGTTTGCAAATATATTTATTCGCCCTATAGTACTATTCACCCCCTCTAATATTGTAACTAGCTATTTGGGACCGTCATTATATATTATATTAAGTTAACGAAATCAATTTTACATCTTAGTTTCTTTATCCTTTAAAAAAAGGGAAGAAAAAAGACGTGTAGTTATTCATTAATGAGGTCCAGCTAATTAAAAAAGCACACATAATTTATATTTTTCAGTACTGTTTTAGGCTTTAATTAGCTTACTCTTCTTTTTTAGAAATGAATTAATAATAAAAATCCGTGATTTAATTTTTTTTTATAAATCTCATTTTTCTTAAAGGTTTAATATCTAAATTTTCAGATATAAATACGCCTTAAACTGACCATAGTTATAACATCAAACACCTCGTGTGCATTCTAAAATCCATTGAAATCCATGGCGAACGAGGTGACTCTTTTAGATTTCTGGGCAAGCCCTTTTGAGATGAGGGTTAGGATTGCTTTGGCTGAGAAAGGAATCAAATACGAATCCAAGGAAGAGGATTTGCCTAATAAAAGCCCTCTTCTTCTCCAAATGAACCCAGTTCATAAGAAGATACCTGTTCTCATCCACAATGCCAAACCAATTGTTGAATCTCTTATTGTTGTTCTGTACATTGATGAAGTTTGGCAAGATAAAGCTCCTTTGCTTCCGTCTGATCCTTACCAAAGATCCCAAGCCAGATTCTGGGCTGATTTTGTTGACAATAAGGTATTTTCTCTTGTTTTCCTTCAATGAATTAAGTAGACAATTAATTTCGGGTTACGCTCCTAGTTCATTTTGAACATGCATGACCTTCATTGTGGACTGAGGTTTCATTAATGCAAAATGAACTGTAAAACTTAATTTCTTTTCCGTTTATGTTGGACTTTGATGATTAACACGTAATTAATCATGCACTCATGTTTACTCTAGTTTGATATACGTAAAAAAAAAATAGGGTTCATAACAACGCAAAAATTAATTTTTTAATGACGCTTTTCGGTATCTTTAAGCATTTACCCATACTTTTCAAAGCATCGTAATAAGTATCGTTAAATCGCATGTCGTTATTTTTTATG
The DNA here is from genome assembly GCA_039660915.1 of Euphorbia tirucalli. NCBI lineage: Eukaryota > Viridiplantae > Streptophyta > Magnoliopsida > Malpighiales > Euphorbiaceae > Euphorbia > Euphorbia tirucalli. Next base: position 24,324,877 of record CM077633.1, read on the forward strand.
ATGCATAAACATTGTGTAGGTTAACTGAATTGCGACGCCATTTCATATAGAAAGTATCGTCATGCTAGCAACACTTATATTTCTAGCATCATAAATTTTATCATATTATTTAATTATAATTTTAAAGATTTTCATAATGCTTTATTAAAGTGTCGCAAAACTAGCGACACATTTTTTTATATCGTCATTTCCCTTCTTGAAATATTTATAGTGTCTTGAATTTCGCAACACTTAAATTAAAAAGTATAATTATTTAAATGTTTGCATTTGACTATATTATGAATTCATTGGATCAAATAGGACGACATTTTTTCATGAAAGTGTCATCAGAGTGCGACGCTTAAATATTATTACATCTCCAATGGAACAATATTTTTACACATAAACATCCTAAATAGGACACTGTTAAAAAAATCTCCAATTTTATTACATAAATGTATAAAGTCTATATTTTACAACATAAATAATCCATTATATCGCAAACACAAGTAATATTATTACAAAAAAAAAAAAAAAGGCCCCAAATTCATTGAATTAGTAAATTCTCATACAACATTACATTACACTGAATTCTAACAAAATCAACCAAAACATCAAACTTGCATGATTGGAGTCTTAAATTGGTTAATATGTTTGAAAAAAATTGATAAAGAAACCAATTACAGAATCCATGAAAATTCTCGAGAAGCGTTTTAGCTTCTTATTTTCTTATGGGAAAAGCTATTTGGATAGAATTAAGAAAAACATTGTAAGTTACTTAAATACCCTTTTTCAATAGAATTAAGAAAAACAATCTAAGTTACTTAAATACCCTTTTTCAATGTTATTCTTTTTTTCAAATGGTTTAATATAAATTAATTGCATTTTGGCTTCCCAATTTCTCACATAAATGACTCTGTTTCCAAAATCTCTCCTTAACTTCTTCAAACATTTCATATTCCGTTCTATTACCATTTTATTGCATTATTTTCTCAATTAAAATTATACTGTATAGTATGCTATATTTGTATAGTTAATCTTAATCATTTAAACATCGGAATTTAAAAAAACCCTCGACAAATAAATCAGTTTTCAAATAAATTTAATATAAATTTGAAATGTCTTTTGTATGTGGTGAGAAAATATCAATTCTCTAATTTGATTTTTGATTATTTATTGAATGCCCAAATTTTAGTACTAAAATTGGAACATACTTGAGTATTTATGATTTAGGTATTCATATTATTATAAATCCATAATAAAAGGATTAATTTTTTATGCAAAATATAATAATTATGTTTTTTATATTCAAAAATATTTTGAATTAAAACATGTTATATTTATTAATATTACCATTAGCATATTTATGTTCATTTGAGTTCAATGTTGAGATTGATTTATAACCTATTTTGTTTGGCTAGCAAAAGTTGCTGAAACTGCTTCTAATAATTGGTAGTTAGTAGCTAATTGTTTAAAGAATCAGGTGTCGTTAAAAATTCGTTGGTGATTGTCGTTTTATGCTAAATTATAATTAAGGATATAATTCATGTTTAAATATATAATTTTCTTACTTATTCTATAGTTTTATAATATCGTGCATAACATATAGAAATATTGGCAATCTAAATTTTTACAAAATTCAATATTCGTAAACGAAATTTACTACTAAGTGTAATTTTGTTTGTAAGGATTTTTCTCTTTGTTAGATTTTAAGTAACATATGAAAATTAAGAATATAAAATTTATATATATATATATATATATATATATATATATATATATGATAATGAACTAAAACATAATTGATTAGTATAAAAATATATTAAAAAAAAAATAATGTAATCTACATATGAAAAATTTAATCAGTTAGCAGCTGACTGAAACGTTCCAAAATAGTGTTTCATTTTTACAGTCAAAATGGTAGTTTTAAAACCTCTATTAGATATTCGTAAAAACTACTCTTCCCAATTTACAATAGATGTCATTTTTCAATTTTATTTTTTAAAAACGATTGTCATTTTAGAAATTCAAGACAAGTTTAAATAACTTTTCCTTATTTTACTCTTATATTTATTCTATATGATAATTGGTTAAGGCAAAAAATGAATAGAAACATTAAGATCTATCTATTCTACCTATTATGAACTATGTATGACTCAAATATCACGATGAAACAAATTTCAAATTGAAATTTAATAAGTTTGTTTTAGTAAAAGAGCATTATTCTTCTGTAGACATATTAATAATTTTCTTATTATTTATGCATAAACTTTAAAGGACATCTATTATGAGTTTTAAGGAATACTATTAATTATTGTCTGGAGAACTTTTCCGAAAGACTTCCTGTTGATTATTTAAGATAAAAGCAATGAATAACAATTTCAAATCTATAAACTATGTCAGAGATAATGATAATAACAGCTATAATTGAGCTTTACCTATTAGCTTAAACTCTTTGGTCCAATGGTTCCATAAAATGGTATCTAAGTCTTTTAGACATAGATGTCGAGGGTTCAAATCCTAATAACTTCTTTTATTGATTAGATTTCAACAAATGGTGAAGTGAACTTGTGTTGGATACGTTGAAGGCTAAGGAGCTTTTGCATGCAGAGGAGTATTAGGCCATCTCCAACCATAACTCCAAATTTTCCACTCCAAATCCAATTTCCTCTATAATTTAGAGTGAGCTACAGTTTTTTTTCTCCAACCCTTCACTCCAAATTTCCACTCCAAATTAAAATATTATTACTTTATTCCTTTCCACCTAACTTTTTATTATTATTATATTCTTTTTTGCATATATTTATATTATTCATATCTTTTTATTAAATCATAAAAAAAATTAATATTAATAATTTATGAATAAATATATTTAATTACATAAAATTTTTTTAATGAATAAATAATTTTATTAAATAAAATCGTATCGGATGAAGTAAAAATTAACACATGTAGTGTTTTATATATTATTCGTAATATCTAAGTTTATTAAGTTATGTTATTAGCCTAACTGTGTGTTTTATTTAAAATAAAATTTATGTGTGTGCATGTGTTCAAGTAAGTTGTATTGTACCGTATTGTCATATTTTGTAATGCAATGTCATTATTTGGTATTAATTTTATATTTCCAAGTTGTATGTATATTAATATTTTTTTTTAATTTTCACCATTTTAATTTATTTTTGATATTTTATCATTATCAATTAATCAAATTTTAAATATTTAAGCAAAATTATTAAAATAATTCAAGACCACAAATACACATATAAATTAAATCAAACACACAAATTAATAAAAACACATAACCCAAATACTATAAAATAAATATATATTTTTAAAACAAAAAAAATAAAAAATGCAAAGAAAAAAAAACAGAAAGTAAGGAACAAATAAAAAAAGAAAAAAAAAAAAGGAATGGTAGAAACAAATAAAAAAAGAAAAAAATAAAGTAAAAAACAAAAAAAGTAAGAAAAAAAAAAAAAAAAAAAAGGGAATGGAGGGGAACAGTACCTGCCAACATTGGAGGGGTACTGTTCCCCTCCCAAATTTTGGTGTGAAATTTGGTGGTGGGTTGGAGCAACCCACCACCAAATTTTGCATCTCCAACCCCAAGTGGGGTTGGAGATGCTCTTAGAGATAATAACAAATACATATCAACTTGAACTTTTGGTCAAATAGTTCAATTACATATTCTCAGCTATAATTAAGGATATATGGTAAAGGTTACAGCCTCTTGCCAAGAAAAATTTTATTCGTCTTGTATTTTGATTAAAACCATTTCAAAATTAATACTCTTGGTAAATAATCATCTTGATTTAACTTAAAAAAAAAAAAAAAAAACATATTAATATGTCCTACTAAGTTTCGTGTTAATTTATCAGTTAATAATTTAAGTTTCTTCATATGTTGGTGTAATTCGAAAGTTAGTGGCCTAGAGGGAACATATTTATTTACAAAATTAATATCTTCCTTGAAAACACTTTGAATCCCGTACTCTTTTAACTCCTAATCATATGAAAACATAATTTACTAGCTATTAAGTTCTTTTTTAATCCTTTCTTAAATTTGATGATAACATATCAAGATGTTAATATGAAAATTTATAATTTTCTTGAAAAACAATTTTGTATTCGAAGTACAATCTCAAAGTATAACAATTAATCAACAATTTTCTTAAAATATTATTCCTATATGACTTGTAAATATAAAAAAAGTAAAAAAAATATATATTTTCTCTATTTTTCCTAAAAAAATATAATTATATCAAGTTTGATTCTACAGGTATTCAATTATAGAATTATGCAAGAGAGAGAAATGAAAACAAAAAGAAAAGAAAAAAAATTGCAAACCAAAAAAGAAAAAGGAAATATGATTCATTTTGTTCTTATTATCTTTTCAAACTTATGGTCTTAAATAACAACAGCAGCAATTATTATAAAAAGAATGGTTTGAAAGAATGTCATATGTAAGAAAATTGGCACGCCATTAAAAAATCATTAATATATCTTAATTATAATTATTTTGGGCAAATTACAAAAAAAAAAAAAAAAAACCCTGTGGTTTTACTTTTTTGCAAATAAAGGACTGTAGTTTTTTTTTTTTTTGTTTAAAAAAGAGGATTGTGTTTTAAAATGTTAACAAAAAAAGGATAACTAACATTTTTCTATTAAAAATAATGATATAGCGGAGGGTATTTTTAGTTATTTAACATACCAATAATTTATGTATATTATTTAAGAAATTTACATCAAAATTTGAATAATTTTCAAAAATTTTTCAATTTGTTATGATTTTTTTAAAATCTATTATCATTATTTAAATTATAAAAATATTTGCGTTTTTCAAAAATTTTCAAAATTTATCATTCATGTGTATTGTATTTTTATTAACCAACGTGAAAATTTTGAGTTCAAAATGAATAAGAATACCCTATGTAATGTCATGATTTAATTTTAGTTATCCTTTTTTTTGTTAACATTTTAAAACACAATCCTCTTTTTTAAACAAAAAAAAAACCATAGTCCTTTATTTGTAAAAAAATAAAACCACAGGGCTTTTTTTTTTTTTTTTTTTTGTAATTTGCCCTATTATTTTTCTAAAACATCTTATAACTATTTTTAGGAAAATAAAGTAGTTTATTAATTTTATTGTATTAAAATTAAATATGAGTGTATTTGGAAAAAGTTTACGTTACTAGATGTTTTTTTCGATTTCTTAAAATGATAATTATTTTAAAATAAAAGACATGACATCTCTTTTAAAAACAGAGGGATTATATATAATATCATAATTCAATAATTCATTTTGCATTTGGCATTCATAGTTGCATTTCATGGCTGAGATTAATAGTATGTCATGTGATAACGAGAAGAAACTAATCCAATATCTGAAATGTTTTTGATATGTAAATAATAAGGGGTGTAAAAATGAGTTATTATGTCGTAATTGTGTTATGCGATCTATGTATTTTATATAATTATATATGATAAAGAGGCAATAAAAATGATATTCGTACAAATAGGTTGTGTTAGACGAGTTGTCTATATGAATTGTGTTGTCATGATCTATTTGGTAGTCTTATAAATGATGTGAAATGGGTGCAGATATTTGAATTAGGGAGGAAGATATGGGCAACAAAAGGACAAGAAAAAGAAGAAAAAGAGGAAGGAAAGAAGGAATTCATTGAATGCCTAAAGCTATTGGAAAGAGAGCTACGAGAAAAGGCATATTTTGGGGGTCAAAGTTTAGGTTATGTTGATGTTGCATTGGTCCCATTTCTATCCATGGTTTTATGCGTACGAAGTTGAGGGAAATTTCAGCATAGAGGCTGAGTGCCCAAAGCTTGTTGCATAAGGTGCCCCCGAAAGGACAGCGTTTCCAAGTCTCTGCCTCAGCAAAAAAGGTATATGACTTCATTTTGGAGCTCAGAAAGAGATATGGAATCGAATGATTTTAGTGAGAGAGATTTTAATATATGCAGGAAATAGCGGCGAATCAAAACATGCCGCATGAACATGGATACTGACATTATGATGCACTATTTTATTAATATTGAATAAAGACTTTCCTTTTAATATATTTTGAGAATTACGTTGGTGGGGATTGCATTGATTTTTTTTTTTTTTTGCTCTTCGTTCTTTATTTTCTTGGAACTGGATCATCTGGAACCTCAAGAATACTCATGATGTTCATATCAATCTATTATGTGCCTCAGCATCTAGCATTGCTTAGATCTCATACAATAACTGTGGGAGTGAAGGTCGATTTTGTAAGAAATGTTGAGACAATAATAATTGATAACTGAGTTTTAAAAAAATGCTACAAGACGAAAAGGGAAGGAAACGAAAGAGTGACGCTAATTAATGGATAAATTTTAGTGCAGACAGTTTGGCAAAATTAATAGAAAATAGGCCAAAAGGGAGGAATTGTTTTAGCCAATTAATTCCTAAATTATCGGTGGAGAATTGATTATTGGTAAGCTAAATACGGGAGAGAGAGCAGAGAAAAAAAAAAAAAAAAAAAAAACATGCTAAAATATATTATGTTTTGACATTCATCAAATATGGTGGGATGATTGTGTTCACGAAACTACTGTTGGATGATTGATACATTATTATAATTAATGATATGCTAAACATTTAATGATGCGGTCCTTTATGGTCATCTATGATAATAGAAATTTTTACTTTAGTTTTTTTTTTAAGACAAAAAATAGATGAATTTCATTAAATTAAATCTAAATAGCTTCATCAAAACTACTTTAGTTAAATGAATGAACAACTAAATTTATTTGTGGAGGCACGCAGAAAAGTTACACTTTAAGAAAGTTCAACCTAATAATTTGCACTGAAATATGAGTTGAAGGGATCATTGTAAGATACCGATAAATGTAGTTCCAAGATTACTCAATTGAAACACACAAACTTCGGGCGAGTTTGGGAGTGCGGTAGAGAGGCGAAAAGCAGCGTTTAAAACACAAAAACCAGGAAAGTCAGCGTTAAAGGTGTTTGGTAAATCACATCAACTATTGCTTTCAAGAAAAACCAAAAACACGAAACACAGGTTAATATGCTTTGAAGGAAAGTATGGAATCCTAGCAGTGGCTGAAAGCAGAAGCTGCGGCCACTCTCTCCCTTCACTCGTTCTTTCCTCTTTCTCTATTCAATCTCCAGAATCAACACTCCTTACCAATAGTGTCTATTGCAGCAACCTCTCATCTCTGTAGATCAGGTATGTTTGGCACTCTTACAGTCTCTTCCAAGCTGCTCCCCTTCTTCTCTCCTTCTTGTCAGCAGCTACTGCCCACCGCCCCTTTTGTCGAAGATCGCAGCTGGTCACTACCACCGCTACTTTCACCAGTTCACCACTACTCCATATTACCAACGAGATTTTAAATCTTTATTCCCTTTCAGTTCTAAATTACTCTCATCTCTCAAGCCACTTTAGCTTCTCACTCCTTCTCCATCTGCAATTATAAAATTCCATCTTTAATTATTAAATTTCCAAATAGAATGAAAATTTGGTGGATCAATTTACAACCTCTTTGGCTAAATATTATATCAAATGAATAAGGTTTGAAGTTGCTTGTGCTCCTTCCATAAGATTTACAATTTAATTTTTTTAAGGAAATCTCTTGTACACTCTCGATTTTTTTCTTCTGTCTTCTCTCCATGTTTTTCTTTCCTGTTCCTATTCTTGTTCCGTCCCATCACTTTAATGGTTGAAATTTGTATTGGTTTGATGATAAATTTGATTTTCCATTTTGGGTTGTACAAATTGTTAGAAACAGGAAATACAAATACAATTTACATAAATAAATTGTAGATTACAAAATACTAGAAATCAAATAAAATGAAGAACAGAAATTAAGACCGAAATAATTTTCAACCTTAACAACAAAAGAAATGATAGGGCTGAGGCCTGGAATCACAGTCTTCTTAAGACAATTATCTGCCTTTAGTTGGTGATTTGTCTCCCAGGATACAAGAACTCTCAAAAGCAAACACAACCGTGTAAAGCAGACTATCACCAAAAGAGAACAAAATTGCAGAGAAGGAGGAAAGGAATTTTGGATTTCTAGTGTCCCTGCAACTGATGGAGAGTAAGAAGAAATAGGCTAAAGGAGATTGTAACAGCTTGGAAATAAAGACGTTTAAATTGAATTAATTCTCTTATTAAGAGAATTTATTCTACAATTATATTTCCATTCAAAAAATAAAACTGACACAAATATTTGAAGATGCTAAAAAAATATCTGGGGAAAATTATTTAGACCGGAGCAAAAATTAGGCAGGCCCATTGTGGCTCATTTCGGTACGGCATTTGCAATGCCCACATCGTGTGAGTGCACATTGGGCCTTTGAAGACTTGGAGCTAGGATTTGCACCCCCCCTGCGCGCACAAGAGAGTCTCTTTTGGCTTACACAAGTTAACACCTTACAAAAGTGTATTTCAATATAAACACCTTTTCCTCTTTGTTATTTTCCCATATGTGATAGGTTAACTTGAACCAAAATTTCTCCAAATATTCCATTTTATTAGACTAACTTTGAGCAACTATTTCTCATTCACTACTTATCCGTTTTGGATAAATTATATACCATTGGAAAGCTCACGTTACGTACTATACAATGACATTAGTCATTTAATTTAAAACGCTTCCATTCTATAATATAATTTGGCCCAAAGTTGACAAATAGTCACTAATATATAATCCAATATTTGTCAAATTTCCAACATTTCCCCATATGAATGAAATTGATTGATGAAAAGAAAGATCAAAATCGAAGTGGTGATAATAAACTATAGTCGATATTCGCATAAGATAAGTAGGCATCAACCCTTGAACCTTCCCTTGTGCTAGTATGGATGACTAGTAGACACAATGTCCTTGAACTATTCTGCCATTTGTGTAAACAACGATATACCTCACACAAATACCAACATAACGCAGTTTTGGTTCTTATGGTTACGTTCGTTATGGTTATAGACATCTCCTAGTTGTGTAACAGTTTCAGATAACTAAGTCCCATTAGTCTCTTTTAAAGTGACCCCACTTCACTCTCACATAGGTGATCTCTTTTGCTCAAACTTTTGATGCACAAAGAATCATTAAAAGCATAGCTTAAACTTTCCACATTTTATCATTGTTTACATCACAGGAATAGGCAGAGGGTTGAACCCACAGTGACCTCACAAGGTCTATGCATTTAGGTTGTCTCATTGAACCTAGATCTTGGGATCTCCAGTTAACAAGGTTGGGTTTTCCTTCACATAGCGCCTTAAATATTCATGGGCTTTAGTCCCATTCCCCTCGATGTCTTTTCAACTTGATCTCTGTTTAACCCTTTGGATAGCGGATCCACAGTGTTATCCTTTGAACTTACAAAGTCAATAGAGATAACTCCCATTGAGATTAGTTGTCTAACAATATTATGACAATGACACATGTGTCTCAACTTACCGCTGTACATAATGTTCTATGCTCTTTTAATCACTGCTTGATTATCGCAATATATACAAATTATGAGCACAGGCTTTGGCCATTCTGGAATATCTTCTAAGAAATTTTGTAGCATTCAGCTTCCTCTCCAGTTTTATCCATGGCTACAAACTCAACTTCTATAGTAGATCTAGTTATAATCGTTTGCCTAGAGGATTTCTAGGACACTGCTCCTCCTCCTAGAGTGAACACGTAACTACTTGTACCTTTAGAATTCTTGATGTCAGCTATCCAACTGGCATCAGAATATTCTTCTAGTACCATAGGTTCTCTAGTATAATTCAAACCATAATTACGAGTATATCGCAAATACCTTAGTATTCTCATGATAGCTATTTAATGAATCTTTCCTGGATTAGTCGTATATCTGCTTAAACTACTTACAGTGTAAGCAACATCAGGTCTTTTACAACTCGAAAGGTACATCAGACTACATACAACCTTAACATATTCCACGGTTTATACCTTCACCTTTGTTTTTGGACAAATGTTGACTAATGTTTAACGGAGTTTTGGCTATACTAGAATCATCCTTGTTAAACTTATCAAGTATCTTGTTCATGTAGTGTGACTGAGTTAAAATGAGACCGTTAGGTGAACATTTAACTTAGATGCATAAAATCACATCTGCCAGTCCCATATCTTTCATGTCAAATCTGGAATTTAACATGTTCTTGGTACTCTTTACCATCTTCTCATTGCTTCCTACAATAAGTATGTCATCAACATATAAACATAAAATAACATATCCTTCATTTCTAGTTTTGATGCGTGCCAAGCATACCAAAAATAAATAAATACCTACTCTTGAAAACCAAATTTTTGTAGCAAGCGTGGAGTAGGGTCAAATCCACAGGGATTGGCCAGATTATTTCTTCCAAAATTTAACAAGAAAAGTAAAAGGGGGTTTTTTTATAAATTGCAATTAAAATCTAAAAATAGGAGCAACGAAATAATTTCATAAAAATTTATATGAGGTGAATTCCAGCTAGAAGGCAGGTTCAGGCCTTGAGTCAAACCAACTGATCATCGATCAATAACAAAATATAATTTCAATGCATTCAAGTAAATTAGCTATGCTATCACAAAGCATGAATCACCTAATCTCTTCTTACGGAATAGATAACCAAGAGAAGCTCATTAATTATCTCTATTTAATCCAACAGTTCCAAACAAGCTTTGGAATTTAATTCAATTAAAAGCATTAATACACAAAAGAGACACTAATTCTACTCAATAATCACACAAGCCAGATTATTTAAAGCTGTTGACTTCGGTTTTTATGATCACAAGTTGACATTGAATAAAAAGAATTTAATATAATATGACTATGTACTAAAAAGCTTCATGAGTTGAATTTATTACTTGATATACAACTTATGCCTATAAGATATATATTTCTCTTTATGGCTTCAAAATTCTTTTATAAGCCAAAAACTACTTATGAGTTGAAACTAGTGTATTCGGCCACATAATGTTTTGGATACACAATTTAGCTTATGATTTAACTTCAATTGCTTTATTACTTGAAAACATTGGCTTATGAGTTAAATGTTATACTACATCAACACCTTGGCTTATGACTTGAAGTTAACTACTTTCTTACTTGGGAGATCTTGGCCTACACTTGAAAAGTTTTGTGTATAAGCTTATGACTTTAAACAAACTGCCACATAAGTATTCTTATAACTTGAGATCAACACCATTGGTCCTTATGACTTGAGATCAACCACCATTTCTCTTTATGAATTGATAAAAATGGATAGATAAGTAAACTTATCTCCTTATGACTTGAGATCAACAACTATATCTCCTTATGACTTGAGATCAACCACCATTTCTCCTTATAAGTTGATTCAAACAGCTATGGAGCCTTCTTTTACCTATAAAATGAATGGAGATCAAGCTTGGAGTAAGAGAAGACTTATATGCAAATTCACACTTTTAAGCTATAATACTTTGAAGTCTTCCATAATTCCTAAAGAGAGCAAAGTCAAGAGAAAAGAGTTTTATTCCTTCAATCAAATATTCATATATTCGGGAACTGTATATTCATACAAGGCTATGAGAAAGGGGGTTTATTTTGTTGGTAGTGTGATCAACAAAACCTATAAAATTTTGGTGCTTGAGCTTAGAAAAAGTATCGGTAGAGTTTTGTTACTTAAGCTCTGAAAAAGTAATGGTAGAGGTTCGATACTTAACCTGCAAAAGTATTGAGTTTGTTACTTGAGCTCGCAAAAAGTAAAATAGGCTTGTTTCCTGCCTGTAAAGGAAACATTAGTGGAAATCTCAAGCGGTTGGCTTGGAGACTAGACGTAGACCTGTTGGGTCGAACTAGGAAAAAATTTGGCATCTTCATTTCTCTATCCATACTCTCTTATATTTACTGCTATTTAAATTCTTGCAATTTAAATTAATAGCTTTATTATTCAAAGTCATTTTTAGAAAAGCAAGTTTATATTCATAAGTTTTATTATTTTAATTAATTTCACATTTTTATAAAACTTGTGTTTATTGAAAGAAAATTGTATTTCTTTAAAAAGAATTTTTAAAGAGAGTTTGCGAAAATTTTTATTCGCCCTACAGTACTATTCACCCCCTTCTAGTACTGTAGCTAGCCTATTTGGGACCGTCAGTTGGTAGCAGAGCCTGACTCTAATCAAAATGAGTAAAATCCCTAGAGTGATCTCAATATGGCTAGTACATGCAGATGTCAAAATGTTTTTATATCTGAGAGATGTTCCATCAACAAGCCTCAACTATTTAATGGAGAAAATTATAGTTTTTGGAAAAACAGAATGAGAATATTTTTGCAATTAACGGATATTTAGGTCTGGAGAATTGTCAAGGAAGGACCTAGTATTCCAATAAAAATTGTTGATGGAGAATCTATTCCTAAAGAAGAAAGTGAATATAAAAGTGCTTATTGGAACAAAGAAGCTTTAAATTCTAAAGCTATTAATTTATTACAGTGTGCTTTAGATATTAATGAGTTTAATCGTGTTTTAGGTTGCACAACAGCAAATCAAATATGGGACAAGCTTGAAACAACTCATGAAGGAACTAAACAAGTTAAAGATGGAAAGGTTAATCTTTACATCACAGAATACGAGTTGTTCAAAGTGGACGCGAGAGTTAATTACAGAAATCAACACAAGATTCACACTCATTGTGAACAAATTAAAAAATCTTGGCAAAAACTTCACAAATGAAGAACTGATTAGAAAATTAATCAGAACAATGCCAACTTCATGGGATGCAAAGCTCACAGCAATAGAAGAATCAAAAGATTTAAGTGCATACACATATGATGAATTTATTGGTTCATTACTCACATATGAGATGAAAGTTAAGTCTACCACTGATCATGAGTAGATTAATAAGAAAAATTCCATAGCACTAAAAGCTGCAAGCTCAACTCCTGAAGAATCCACTTTCGATTCAGATAGTGATGACAAAGAAGATGATACGGAAGCTCTGTTGGTTCGAAAATTCAAAAAATTCCTAAGAAGCAAAACCAGAGGTAAAACATCTTACAGGAGGCAATTCAACAATAACAAGGTTGATAAAGCCAAGAAAGATTCAAAACAAGAAACTACATGTTTTGAATGCAATAAACTAGGTCATTTCAAAGCTGATTGTCCAATGCTTAAAAATAAATATAAGAAAAAGGACAAGAAAGCTATGGTAGCAATGTGGAGTGACAGTGATGAATCCAGCTCTAATGATGACGATAACCAGAAGCAAGAAAAAGTTCAGATATGCTTCATGGCAAATGATACTGCAGAAAGTTCATTACATCAACATGAAAATAAGGAAGATGAGGTAATTCCACAAACTTTATCTCATATTGATCTTATACAAAAATTTTTAAGATGCATGGTGATAAGCTTGATATAAGTGCTAAGTGTAAAGAATACGAAAACAAGCTTTTAGAAAAAGAGTCCAAAAAGCTTGAATTATAAAGCAAAGTGAGTTTTCTGGAAAACTCCAATCTCAAACTTATTAGTAAAATATAACATCTTGAAAATAAATGTGAAAAGTTAGATTCCACAATTAGCAAATTCACAAATGGTGAGAATATGCTAAATGTGCTTTTGGACTCCCAAAAGAAATCCAAATGATAGAACAGGAATTGGTTATACTAGTAGAATACCTCCACAAATTCTCCCAAAACCAATTATATTTTGCTCTTCCTCCACTTCTACTATACAAACAAAATCCCTCGAACCCACACATCAAAAGCATAGTAAAAGTCAGAAACTTGTTACTAAGTCAAATATCAAAAAGAAAATTATTCATGCCTGTTTCTCCAAGCCAAAAGGTGTGCAATCTTCTAAACTGAACTAGCAACCTTATTCACAACAGAAGATTACTTACAAAAACACACATAAACTTGTATACTCCTAAAAGCCTTATACTTACAAGTGAAAACAAAAACATAGTTACAAGCCTAAAAGCTTATATCAAATTAGCTATATTTCTTATCACCAACATCATACCTTAAAACATAATTAATCACATCATTTCAAGAAAAAGAAGAATATCACATGTTACTACTATAACCATACAAGACATGTAATTAGTGATTGTGTGTTTCGAAAAGGAAACTACAAAGGGAAAACTATCTAGGTTACCAAAGCAAAACATGTTGATTCTAACCCTAAAGGAGCCAATAATATTTGAATACTTAAGTCTACTTGATTTGTTTCGCAGGTATATCTAAAGAACACTCTTGGAAATTCAAAGTGGTATATTGATAGTAGGTGCTCTAGACATATGACTGGCAATGGAAGATACTTCACTTCCATGAAGCAAGTAAAGGGAGGTGTAGTAAAATTTGGAGATAATCTTGCAGGACGAATCATTGGAAAAGGAAAGATTGGAAATAATCCATGCATTGATGAAGTATCTTTAGTTGATGGATTAAAATTCAATCTTCTAAGTGTGAGCCAACTCCGCGACAAAAATCGCAAGGTAATCTTTGATTCAATGAAATGTGAAATTGTGGAAGCTATTAGTGGTAAGATTTCACTTGAAGTTCCGAGTGTCGGAAATATTTACCTTTTAAATTCAAGTACTCTTACTAATGACCATTGTTTAATTTCACAAGAAGAAGAGAGTTGGTTATGGCATCGTAGACTAAGTCATACCAACAGGCATCTGATTTCAAAGCTTTCAAAGAAAGAGCTTGTTAAAGGTTTACCCAAAATCAAGTTTGACAAAACTCATGTATGTGATGCATGTCAAAGAGGAAAACAGCTCTTTTAATTCAAAAGGAGTTGTTTCTACCTCTAGACCTTTAGAACTACTACATTTAGACTTGCTTGGACTGATTCAACCAACCAGCTTAGGAGGAAAGAGATATACATTAGTCATTGTAGATGATTATTCACGTTTTACATGGACATTATTTTTAAGTCAAAAAGATGAAGCTTTTCAACAATTTTCTAGCTTGTATGAAAAGCTTCAAAATTTGAAAAACACTTCTACATTAGAAGTGATCATGGAAAAGAATTTGAAAATAGTCTTTTTGAAATGTTTTGCTCCGAGCATGGAATATCACACAACTTCTCTGCTCCTAGAACTCCTCAACAAAATGGTGTTGTTGAAAGGAAAAATAGGACTTTAGAAGAAATGACAAGAACCATGCTCAATGAAATAATTTACCAAAATATTTTTGGGCAGAAGCTATGAACACTGCTTGTTATATTTTAAATCGAGCTTTAATAAGATCCATTTTAAAGAAAACACCATATGAGTTATGGAATGGTAGAAAACCTAATATTGGTTATTTCCATCCATTTGGTTGTAAATGTTTTATTTTCAGCAACAAGGAATATCTCAATAAATTTGACTCTAAGCCAGATGAAGGTATGTTCTTGGGGTATTTATTGTATAGCAAAGCATATAGAGTCTTTAACAAAAGAACTCTTAACATAGATGAATCCATGCATATAGTGTTTGAAGAAACTAACTCTCTCCTAGATAAAGAATCTGAAGATACTCTTGAAATTTTTGACTCGCAGGTTGAAAACATAGAAAGTAATGAAAATGACCTACAAAAAGAGAACAACTCTGGTGATCAAAATGAGCATAATGTGTAAGAATTGCAAATTCAAGTAAATCAACATGATGATCTACCAAAAGAATTCAAATGTCATAGACATCACTCCAAATGTGGCATTTGTTTCTGAGATTGAGCCAAAGAACATTAAAGAAGCTGAAATAGAAGAAAGCTGGATGATGGCTATGCAAGAAGAATTAGATCAATTCAAAAGAAACAATGTCTGGAAGCTCGTTCCAAAACCTAACAATCAATCACTGATTAGAACCAAATGGTTTTTTAGAAATAAACTGGATGCATCCATCAAAGTTATCAGAAACAAAGCCAGATTAGTTACACAAGGATATAATCAGCAAGAAGTTATAGACTATGATGAAACATTTGCTCCAGTTGCAAGGTTGGAAGCAATCAGAATGCTATGTGCATTTGCCTGCTACAAAGACTTCAAACTCTATTAAATGGATGTGAAAAGTGCATTTCTTAATGGATACATAAATGAAGAACTCTAAGTAAAGTAACCTCCAGGATTTGAAGATTGTCATCATCCTGACTATGTCTACAAGCTAACTAAAGCTTTGTATGGACTAACACAGGCACTGAGAGCATGGTATAAAAGGTTAAGTACATTCTTACTTGAAAAAGGTTTTATTGGTGGAAAAGTTGACACAACACTGTTTATAAAGCATGACAAGAACCATATATTACTTGTTCAAATATATGTTGATGCTATTATATTTGGTTCTACTAACGATAAGTTGTGCAAGGAATTCTCACAAGAAATGAGTACTGAATTTGAAATGTCTATGATGGGGGAGCTAAATTTCTTCCTTGGTCTTTTAATAAAGAAAGGAAAAAAGGGAACATTTATTTGCTAATCAAAGTATACTAAAGAACTCATAAAGAAATATGGAATGGAAAATTCCAAACCAGCAAAAACACCGATGGGTACATCAGTCTCTCTAGAAGAGGATAAGAAAGGTAAAAGTGTAGATACCAAGAAATATCGAGGTATGATTGGTTCTCTACTCTATTTAACATTTAGTAGACCTGATATGCAATTTAGCGTGTGTTTGTGTGCAAGATTTCAAGCCAATCCCAAAGAGTCTCACTTAAAGGCTATTAACAGAATTCTTAAGTATCTAAATGGTACTAAAGAAATTGGGATTTGGTATCCAAAAAGTGAAAACTTTGATCTTATAGGATACAATGATGTTGATCATGCCGGATGCAAACTAGATAGAAAAAGTACTTCAAGTACCTGTCAATTTCTGGGTGAAGCATTGGTTTCATGGCCAAGCAAAAAGCAGTCAACAGTAGCAATGTCAACAACAGATGCTGAATATATATCTGCAAGTAGCTGTGTTGCACAAATCCTATGGATGAAACAACATCTCGAAGATTATGGCATAAAGTATGATCATGTACCAATAAGGTTCGATAATACTAGTGCTATAAATCTAACAAAAAATCCCATTCAGCATTCAAGAACCAAGCATATTGATATAAAGCACCACTTCATCATAGATTATACACAAAAAGGTGATATTTGTTTGGATTTTGTTCCAACAGATGAGCAAATAGCAGATGTTTTCACAAAGCCTCTAAGTGAAAATAAGTTCAATGAATTAAGAATAAAAATCGACATGTTAAACCAATATATGATAGATAATATTTGTGACAAAATAAGCAAAATTAGTAATAGCTAATTTTTGTTGTAAATCCGGATTACGTAAAATTGATTAAAATTTTACTATCGAATCAAGATTACAATTAAAAATTAGGTCATTAAAAATGTTTTTGTCACAAACTTAATTTATAAGTTCAACTAATAAGCCATTTTTTTCAAAAGAAAAAAAAACATGCATTATGTTTTTACATACACACACACACACACACACACACACACACACACACACACACACATATTAAGTCCTTTTTTTTGGCTAAAAATTTTGCTTTATGAGCTCATAAGCTCACTTTATTAGTAGAGGTAAAGCAGGCCAAAGCATAACTAAAGACATAAGCCCAACAAAAGCTTAAATGAGGAAGGGAAAAACTGGCATCTTCATCTCCACAAAACGGCACAGTTTCTCCAAGGAGCCAACTTCTCCTCACTTTAACCAAATCCACTCCTGCCTCTTCACAAAATCAGGATTCTGAAAAGACCTCTCCTTCTGAAACTCAAATTCTTACCAAACCTTTTGTGAAACCACACCTTAACCTCGAACACTCTGCAAACCTCTTCTCATAAGCTTTTAACAACCATGATGAAAAGGTGCTCAGCAAATGCAACTAAGAAGCTTTGAGCTTACCTGACAAAAGAACAAATGAAGAGAAAAAGAGAGGAATCTAAAACTACAGGAAGGATTCATGAAACAAAAAGGAAGAAAATCATTTCAGTAGAAGATATATAATCGTCAAGAAAAATAGCAGCAAGGTCATTCCTAGTCAGAGAAACATCAAGGACATCAGGCTCTATTTCCTCTTCCAACTCTCAGAAATTCCAACAAGGTAAACCTCACTATGCTGATGGGTTTACTAAAGAAAGAGTTAGGTGTAGGAAAGTTTATTGGGAATACCTAGGTGAAAATGGTAAACCCTTTATTTGGTACTTTAAGTCATAGAGATGGGAAAAGTTCCTTAGCATAAATGAGCCCATTTATGATTCTCTTATAAGTGAATTTTATGGAACACTCACATACATAAAAAACAGAGATTATGAGGTGACTATACAGGGAAAGAAGTTACCTGTGAATGAGAGAGTGCTTGGTGAAGTGTTTGATATGCCTTTTGAAGGTGTTAAGATAGATAAGAGTCCTGCACCCATGGCATTAGGAAAATACAATACTGCAGAGTTTGTTTATGAGTTATTCAGAATTCCCACTAGACACTCAATCCCTTGGTCAGAACTTGACTCAGGTTATTTAAAGGAGGACTACAGAATTCTCCAATTGATGATATCTGCCTTCTTTGTTCCACAGAAGGCTAGTTTTACAACAATGAATAGCTTCAGCCTTTGTTTATCTGGCACTTAGTTAGTTTCATCAGGGTTAACTTACCCTACATTATACTCAGCCATATGACCCATGTGAGGAGCAATTCAGCCTTGCCATATAGTATTCATCTCACCAAATACTTCACTTATTTCAATGATTCAAAGGCTGGCCTCATACCTTCTTTTGTAAGCTCTAGATTAGTGATAAACAAACCCAAGATCTCAAGAATGCTTAAGGCCTACTCTCATAAAACTCAAATTCCAACCAAGCCTATAGAGATTGATAGTGAGTTTGAAACCTCTTCAAGCCGCTCTAAAACCTCTTCCTAATCCTTTATGCCCTGGAACTTCATCAGTTGACAAAAGAGCTCAAGTTGGAAAAGAGCTTAGTAAGGAGCAAAGTGCAGGGTCAGAACAAGTAACAATATAGGGAAAAGGGCAAGAGGCTTCACAGCCTGAAATGTCCTATCAGGATCAGAGAGAAGGAGATGTATTTGAGTCCTTGCTTACTCTAATCAATGAAGTTGACTTGACACTTAGACCTAAAGTAAATTCACCTCTGAACCAATTCTCAAACTCCAGCCCTGGATGTTCCTTTAACTCATTCACTCTCCCAGAGCTCAATAAAGCCCTCCTACAAACACCACTGATCTACCAACCCTCTTTGACCATGGCTCAAAACTTCAATAATTCAGAACCATTCTCCACCTCCACTGACCTATCCTCATTTCCATTGAGTATATGTCTACCATCACCTCCTTCCACCATCCTAGGATCCACTTCTTGTCTAACTATGCCCATGACATCAAACATTGCCAATCCTCCTCCACCACTAGATTATGACAGGGTAACTGCATATACCCTGGAAACTTGCTTCAAAGTAATTTCAGAATTATTAAGTGCTTCCAAGACTCTTATAGGTTCCAAGGCATACACAGAGGTCCCTTCAGCCCTCAGGGATCTCCAAATGCAACTACTCAACATCCAGGAGAAGGTGCACCACATGACTGCAGGAATTGGAAATGGAGCTAGCAAGAATGACAGGAACACTCAATCATCTGTCAGAGCAAATAGATGCAATGAAGAGCCTCATTTCTAGCATCCTCAAGTCTAGAGTAGCCTCTTCCTCCTCTTCAGCTCCATGAGTAAGGTTTACACCCTAATGTTGACTTGTAGAGATGATCCGAAGATAATTCTGGTGCTTCCTAACTTAAATCTGCAATTTTTAATTGGTCAACAGTTAGCTTTATGGTATTTTGATATTGAACAATAGTTTCAATACTTTTAAGGGTATTTTGTTCTATTTGGATCTATCAAGTTCTAAATAGGATATGAATGCTCTCTATCTATACTGTGTTTGATGGTTTTCTCTTCTGCTATAACATAGTATATTACTTAACTGCCTGGTCACATATTGCCATATAATATTTCTGATGACAAAAATGGCTTAGTTTTGTTTCAACTATATGTTTATGATGTGGACTAGTATTTTGTCAGATAACTGAGTTCTATTCACATGTTACTAATGTGCACTATTATCTATAACTCATCCTGTGACTTGCATGAATCAATTCCTAATATGTGTTATGACAATATGTTTAGAACTGCTCCTGTGTTTCTAAACCTGTTTTTAAACTATTTGCATATGTATGCCTGTTATGTGATCTAACTGACACTTATTAGACATATCTCTCTTTTTGATGATTTCAAAGGGGAAGAAGAAGGGTTGACATGTTGACATGATGCTAAGAAAAAGGGTTGATATATTGACATAATATAATTAAATCCAGGATTCAATTAAATCATGCAAAAGTAATAAGAACAGAATGAAATCAATTACTCGAATTAAAGAAGAAATTAAGAACAGCTCGAATTCTTCCTAGCTAGAAAAGAAAACTATCTCTCCATGAGAGAAAGAAGAAAAAACTAAAAGTAGAAGAAACTAAAACTAAAACCTAAAAACTATCATTATCTCTCCCCATAAGAAGAAGAAGACTACTCTTATAAAATTTGGAAAGGAGAAAGAAATAAAATCCTAAGTAAAATAAAAATCTAATTAGGAAAATTAGAGAGTATCTCAAATAGAATTAAAAGCTTATACAAATAAAATAAAATTAAGTAGGAAGTCTCCTAAGCCATGATCCGGGCTTATGCAGAAACAACTTTTAGGTCAATTTCTAGCTTCAGCAGCACCCCACAAGTTGTGCTTATTGGTTATGACTTCAAGCTCCATCCTTTATGCACTCTAAGCTCCCAAAATTAGCTCTTTAAGCTTATTTTCAACTTCAAAGTTCCTAGCACGAGTAATAATGCAAAATGAAGTAAATCCGCCTAAGTTATCCAAAAATATAGCAATTTAAGCTTCTAAACCAAGGCAAATTACATGTATAAAATGCACTTATCAAGTTTTGACATAAATAGATTTGTCACACTCGTTGATAGGATAGCCACTAGTCATCATAGCATCATCAAACTTTTTATGCCATTGTTTTGGTGCTTGCTTTAAATTGTATAAAGACTTCACCAATTTATAGACTTTTCTTTCTTGACCTGGAACTACATAACCTTCAGGTTGTTCCATGTAGATTTCTTTTTCATGATCTCCATTCAGAAAAGCTGTCTTCATATCCATTTGATGTACCTCAAGATTCCATAGAGCAGCAATAGCAAGTACCATCCTAATGGATGTTATTCTCGACACTGGAGAATAAGTATCAAAGTATTCACGGCCTTCCTTTTGTCTATAACCTTTTATAACCAAACGGGCATTATACTTATCAATTGTTCCATCTGCTTTCAATTTCCGTTTGAAAATCCATTTAGAACTTAGTGGTTTAATTCCGGGAGGAAGATCCGCTAATTCCTAAGTATTTTTTTACATAATAGAATCAATCTCACTCCTTATGGCTTCTTTCCATAAAGGACTTTCCGTTGAACTTACAGCTTCTTTGTAAGTTTGTGGTTCATCCTTTAACATGTAGGTTAGAAAATCTGGACCAAAAGATTTTTCCACCTTTGCCCTTTTACTTCTTCATGGCCCAACCTCTATGTTCATATCATCCTCTTCTTAACTTGAACATTCTCTTCAACCTCTAGTTGAAGTTCTTCACCATTCTCAAGTTCGGCATGTTGACCATCTTAACTGTTGACCTCAACAGTCTCACGAGACCGTTTAGATCTTAACCCTATATCGTTTTGTTTTCATGGAAACATGTTTTCAAAGAATGAGGCGTCCTTTGACTCCATGAATGTATTGTGTATTTACGGGTTTTTAGATTCATGCACAAGAAAGTGATATGTGTTATTGTGTTTCACATATCCAATGAAAATAAAATCCACTGTCTTTGGACCTATTTTCATTCTCTTCGGTAATAGGGCCATTACCTTTGGAAGACACCCCCATGCTTTCAAGTAATTATAAGAAGGTTTTCTACATTTCCATAATTCATAAGGGGTTTTTTTTTTAGTTTCTTATAGGGTACCTTGTTTAAAAGGTAACTTGCTGATAACACAGCATCCCCCACATGTTCTGTGGTAACCCAGAACTGGTCAGCATCGCATTCATATTTTCTTTAATGTACAATTCTTATGTTTAGCTACACCGTTAGATTGAGGAGAGTACGATGGTGTTACTTCATGAATAATGTCATGTTCGGGGCAAAACTCGCCAAATGGTGCAACATATTCACCACCACGATCACTTCTTACCACCTTAATCTTTTTCTACTTCATGCTTATAGAGAACAAATTTCTCTAAATCCTTATCTTTGCTTTTAAGCAAATACACATAACAGTATTTTGTGCTATCATCTATGAAGGTAATAAAATATTTATTTCCTCCTCTTGATTGAACAAACTTCAAGTCACAAATATCTGTGTGTATAAGATCAAGTGGTTCTGAATTTCTTTCAACAGAATGAAACGAAGATCTTGTCAATTTTGTCTCCACATAAATTTCACATTTATGGTTTTTATCAATTAGAAACATAGGATATGATTCAAGTTAATTAAACATTGCAACGTGTCAAAATTAACATGTCCAAGTCTACTATGCCATAAATTAGAAGACTCAATAATATAAGCAGAAGAAACTTTATTCTTATTCATTTCAATTGAATTTGATTTACAAGAGATACAATTAAGTTTGAACATCCCATTATATTCATATCCCTTGCCCATATACATACCCCCTTTAGACAAAATAAATTTCTGAGACTCAAAAACCATCTTGAAGCCATATGACTCAAGAGACTCCCAGAAATCAGATTCTTCCTCATTTCTGGAACATACAAGACATTTTGCAGCTTCACTTCTTTCCCAAAAGTCATTTTCAGAATGACAATTCTCTGTCCCTTGATCTTTGAAGTAACAGAATTGCCCATGTAAAGATTCTCTCCTTTCTTTGTAAGAGTCAATCCGGTCTTTTTTGTCACAACAAATGTGACGTGTAACACCAGTATCAAGCCACCATTCTTTTAGGTTTAAGTCAACAAGGTTGTGTTCAAAAATCACTGCACACAGATCGATGTCAGACACATCTTTAGCAATTTCTTCCACAGCATTTGCCTCCTTTTTGTTGACCCTTTTTGGCAGCTTACAATTAGAGGACTTATGTCCCATTTTGTTGTAATTGAAGCATTTCCCATTAAACTTTGGTTTCTTGGAAATGCCTCCTTTAGGTCCCAATTTGGAATGGATCCAGTAGGTTGTTTGCCCTTCTTGTGGTCTTTCTTGAACTCCACAACATTGGCTCTAGCAATAGCTTGATTAACAGCAACTGTAGATTTCCTCTCTGATCTTCTATTGTTTCCTCAATACGAAGTCGGATAATCAGATCCTCAACAGACATCTCTTTTTGTTTATGCTTAAGATAGTTTTTGAAATCACTCCAACTAGGTGGCAATTTCTCAATGATTGCAGCCACTTGGAAGGTTTCACTAGTCTCCATCCTTTCAGCTTGCATCCCATAGATGAAAATCTGGATTTCTTGCACTTGACTTATAATAGATTTGGAATCAGTCATTTTGTAATTAAGGAATTGGCCTACTAAGTATTTCTTAGTACCAGTATCCTCAGTTCTGTACTTCTAATCCAAGGAGTCCCACAATTCCTTTGCAGTTCGTTTAACAGCGTAAACCTCATACAAAATCAAGAATCAATCCATTCAGAATGTGGTTTTTGCAAAGAAAATCCAAATGATTCCAACTATCAACAGTTAACTGAATAGGAGCATCCACCACTCCCTCGCGGACAACAGGAGGATCTTCTTTCAGTAATCTATGATATTGCATGCTAGTTAAGTAGAAAATCATCACATCTTAAAACTCCTATGAGCGGACGACGTTTTTATGGAATGCATAGTGAAACGGGAACCGGGGATTTTCTTTTCGTTTGTGAGTATGTGTGGTGTTTTGAAAATGGGTTTTAATCTTCTTTAAGAAAGCCTTTCATTTTATTGGAAAAACCCTTTTTGTAGAACACTTAATTGTAAGTGTGAATTTTGGAAAATAAGTTTTTAGAAAATTCCAATTTAAACTTAAAGATCTCGAAACCTAAATTTCGAGATTAGATACAGAGTCGCCACTCGGATCAGCTCATCCGGGAAATTCCGGTACAACCCCCTACCAAGTGTAGACGCGGTACCTAATCCAAAGATTCAAGGTTCAGGCAACACACCTACTGATCCTCACTTATCTTTAATTGTTATTTCATAATATAATACAACATCCAGTTAATTCTACTCATTTTATCTTCTTTTTATTTTTAGTTAATGCTCACAAACATGACATAAATAAAAATCCAAAATAAAGTTCAGAAAAGTAAAAGTGCGGGAAAAATAAAGTAGAGGCCAAATTATACAACCCATAAAAAGAAAAAAGCTCTCATCCTCACCATATACAACCGCCTATAATACACGATGATCTAAAAAATTACAATCGATTAGATACACGGGATAATATATTAAGTACATCAAAAATGAAAAATAAAAAGAAAAGCTGCATCCAAATAGGGTTAGCACAAATAATTAAAACACACCAAGGACTCATACAAGATAGAATAGGGGTATTTTGGGAAATGGGATCATGCATTGGGGGGTAATCGAGAAGTCCGGACGACTACTTAATTAGACCTGGAAAACATTTTATTGAAACGCCCTGTAGATTTTATGGATGAAAAACCAATTTTGAAAACAATTTGGCTCATTTTACATGCATTTTCCAACTTTTAGTGGGCCAGATATCCCGGGACCCGAGGTCCCATTCGTGAGTGGGCCTAAATCAGACATCCATCTAAGGTCCAAAGTGCAAACACACCAAAAATCTGTTTTGAATGGGAAAGAGAGGCAAAATTACAAGTTAAAAGCCCAAAAGGGCAAAACTGTAATTCTGTTTCTCAGGCTACAGCCGAGCGGTTTTAGTGCTTCAGAATCAAATTTTCGGTTTTCTTTCTCGTTTTGAAAATCATTTTAGAACTTTGATGATTTCGGGCAATCTGGGACTTCTGGAAACTCATGAAACTCAACAAGAATGGATCCGAATCGGTTCAAACGAGTCTGAAAATCCCTAAAAACCCGAAATTGCCAAATTTCTATCTCACATCCATCAATAAAAACCAGAAAACCATGAATCTAAGCAAGTATGGATGTGATTAGATTGATGATATTCATAAAAAACACATTTGATTTGAAAACGGAAGTGTTATCGGTCGATCTAGGGCATTTGGAGCTTCTGCCCTGAAGATTACAATCGAGCGGTTGTAATCAGAAGACTATAGTCGTGCCACTGTAGGTCACAGTTGCGCCCCTGTAGGGCATTACAGCCGTGCCCTAATAAGCTACAGCCATACCCCTGTAGGGCATTACAGCCGCACCACCGTAGGTTATAGCCGCGCGGCTATAATCATCAATCGGGGCGGTTATAGCTGGGTTCACTTCCAGATTTGATAAAACACAAAAACATAAACAAATAACACCCAGAACAAATCAAAAGGGGTTTTTATGGCCTCTCAGAGTATACCTTGTCTATATTCCAGCATATTGGATCACCAGAAACAGATTTGGTCGCTGGAAAAATCCTCAAAATCATGAACAACCCGAAATTGCCAAAACTTGAACGAACCCCAAATTGGCCCGAACAAACGCCAAATCGATCAGGATTGCACTCCAATTTGATTTATTTGAGAACCTTAATGTTTTCTATGGATTAAGATTAAGATTGACTGCTTTCTGAACAAATCTAGGGAATTCCCTCTCTAAAAGCCCTATTTTCTCTCTCTAACTCTCCCCAAGAACCCTAATTTTTGTGTTTAATTTTCTAAAAACCCTGTCTGTTCTGTCTCTCTGTTAATTTCCATTTCTACGACTTTTATGTCACCCCAAAATAGGGTTAAAATCCGAATTAATGACTGATTTCTGCTTATTTAGGAAATCTGGTGATTATAGCCGCGTGGCTATAGTGGACTACAGCCATGCAGCTGTAGTGACCAGATTAGCTTATTTCTATGTTTTTCCCCTTTTCTCTTCGGTTCTTTCAAACGCTCACTCGACCTTCTTCGGGGTTCTGTACCAAGACTTGTCAGACACATTCGGGTCATCCGGATATCTTCGGTACCATTCTGGTTGCTCCAAACCAGCCTCTCATTTATCCGTGAAAAAGGTAATAATAGCTTTCATCACTGAGGTTGGGAAAAAACTTGTGCTCACAACTCCGTTAAATTTTTCTAGTCTTTCAGGCATTGTTACTAGGTATGAACCAGAACCAGCTACAGGACGGTTAGGCACAACAAGCCCAAAACCATTAGGGCCATTTTTTCCATTTTGGGTATTCTAGCCTTGGACAGTTTTAGGACCATTGCCTTCAGTAGGTGGGATGATATCAGCTATTTTTCAATCTGAAATTTCAAACAAACTAATTTAGTGAAATTCCAGAATCAACAAATCAAACACAGAAAATGAATCACAAATAAGAACTGTTAATATAGAACAACAAATGTTCGAACAGTTCAAAAGAATCCAGTAAAAGGTCCAAAGAAATGCTCCAAATGTCAAGGTATTAAATATCCAGAATGTCAAGGTAATCATGCAAAAACTTAACCAAGAACTACGGATAATTGTCTTAAGAATGTTAGAAACAGGAAATACAAATACAATTTATATAAATAAATTGTACATTACAAAATACTGGAAATCAAATAAAATGAAGAATAGAAATTAAGACCGAAATACTTTTCAACCTTAACAACAAAAGAAACAGTAGAGCTGAGACCTAAAGTCACAGTCTCCTTAAAACAATTATCTACCCGTAGTTAGCAATTTGTATCCTAGGATACAACAGCGCTCAAAAGTTAACACAACCGTGCAAAGCAGACTATCACCAGAAGAGAACAAAATTGATAACCTATTTTGAAAGAATTAGAATTGCAGATGAGGAGGAAAGGAATTTCGGATTTCTAGTATCTCTGCAACTGATGAAGAGCAAGAAGAAATAGGCTAAAGGAGATTATAACAGCTTGGAAATAAATGACATTTAAATTGGATTAATTCTCTTATTAAGAGAATTTATTTTGCAGTTATATTTCCATTCAAAAATATAAAACTGACATAAATATTTGAAAAGGCTCAAAAAATATCTAGAGAAAATTAGTCGGATAAGAGCAAAAACTAAGCAGGCCCGTTATGGCTCATTTCAGTTCAGCATTCACGACGACCACGTCATGTGGGTGCACATTTGACCTTTGAAGGCTTGGGGCTTCGATTTGCACCCCCTCTGCGCACAAGAGAGAGCCTTTTGGTTTACATAAGTTAACAACTTACAAAAGTGTGTTTCAATATAAACACATTTTCCTTTTTGTTATTTTCCCATGTGGGATAGATTAACTTGAACCAAAATTTTTCCAAATATTCCATTTCATTAGGCTAACTTTAAGCAACTATTTTTCATTCACTACTTGTTTATTTTGGATAAATTATATACCGTTGGAAAGCTCATTTTACGTACTAGACAATGACACTAGTCATTTGATTTAATATGCTTCCTTTCCATAATATAATTTGGCCCAAAGTTAATAAATAGTCACTAATATATAATCCAAAAATTTCCAACACAAATTAGTTATGCTTGGTAATTGATGACTTTATCAAGACCTTTTCATATCCTTAATAAATCGGCTGGCTTCTCTTAGATCAAACTCTGCCCCTTATAAATTAAATGGAAATGAGAGTATGAGTTCCCCTGCCTTTTAGCTGCTTGTTCATTGGTGATCTAGTGTACCTTGTTTCATAGCAACCAGTGTAAAGGTACATAGAAAAAGTGGCCATATTTGGTTGATATGTTGTATATTTTTTTAGGAATAGTTTTCTGTGTTCTGTGTAATTTATAGTTGATAAGGAGAAATTTTTAGAAACAGTTTTTCAGGAATAATTTGTGTAGCTTGTTAGGATGGTAAAACAGCTGCACGTTGTAAAAGTTCTTGTATATTAATTTTCTACACCTGGAACGGCTAGGATCTTATTATTAACAAGTTATCACATGCTGATTGTTATTACTGGATATCATATGGTCGCATAAATGAAAATTACTATTTAACTCTTTTATTTTGAAATTCCTTATCTTGTTCTGTTCTTAGATGTCATGTTTTGTTCATATCTTTCGTCCATTTTATCTTCGTTATTATGAATGTCAAGGGAAGGCTAAATTGCCAATTGATTAGTTTCAAACTTTTAAGTTGTGAAGCCCCCTCAATATTTTTTCCTTTCTTAAGATGTGGTCACATGGGCTTTGATTAGAAAGTATTTTTTAGGAAATACCTCCACCATAATATTTCTTTTCTATATGTTTGTATACATTGGCCTATCATACAACTTTGCATTGCAAGGCCTTGAGCAACCTGTTTGTCAAGAGAACATGTGAGCTCAAGTTTCTTGTACTTATGCTTAATGCTTCTGCCTTTATATGGTCTTGGATCTAAAGAAATTTTCCATCTATTATGCTGTCTAAGAACCTAAATTTGAATTTATACCGAAGTTCATCAGCATTAATGCTATATTCTTTATTCAATTATGTTCTTTGTTTGTGACACAAATAATAATTTGGAAGAAGTTAGGCTTTTAATTTTTTGAACTATGAACATGTGTTGAAATTTTTCCAGTTTATAGCTCATAATAGGTGGCAACTTTAATCATGCGCAAAGCCTTTAAAATCTCCTCAAAGTAAGTAGATAATGTTCTTCCGAAATTTTATAATTACCGACATAGTTGCTGGAAAATTCAATATGTATAATTTTGTTATCAATCGCTTAAGTTTCAATGCCTTATCCTTCTTGCTTTGCTAATTATTATATTTTATTCGGTGATAGTGTCAAGTTGTTTTCATATCAACGGTGGTGGGAAGGATACAACAATCAACGAAAACAAAACATCCATTTTGTACCAAAGAGATATAGCAGCAGCAGGTGGTGCAGCATAATTTTTTACAAATGAACACAACTACTAGGGATTTAGCAGCACTGGTGACTTCACGGATGATAATAATTACCAAAATACCCGTTCTACAGTTTCTCTACAATATTTTCTTATTTCAATTGGTGATGAGATTGCTTTTTCTGTGATAGCACATAAAAATTAACAAAATAGGAATAATTGTGTCTTGATCAATTTTTTGATTAACTTTTATATATGTATGGATAATTATTACAAAAATTAAATAATATTTTATTTATATAATGTGTGCAAAAAAAATTATTAGAAATCATTAATTTCTAATATTATTTAATCAATTAAATTAAATAACATTGTTATTTTTATAACTTAAGCATACGTCCTTTTATGCCATTTTATACATTAACAACACTTTTATAAACTTGTGAATGTCAGGTTTTCCCGACCTCAATGAAGATAAAGTATCGAATATCATTTATTCTTAGTGTTCATTATGGAAATCGATTTGAGAAGCGAATATTTGGATTTGATTTTACTTCAAACTTGAAACTGAGAAAATTTGAAGAATTAGGGTTAAGCTAAAGATTATAGCCGTACAGCTATTATTATATCCGCACGGCTGTTTATACTACAGCCGTACGACTGAAATATGACATCCGAATGGCTGTTGATGAATCATCAGCACTTTGCATGAAAACGGACAGCTGTTGAAAATGGAAGATAACACTTAATTTCCACTAATTTCTTCTCATTACGGTGGATTTGGATTGAAGTGAGAGAACATAATTAACAACAACAATCAAGAAAAAGGGAAACAACAACAACAAGAAGAATTAGAGACATATTTGGGCATTGGAATCAGAGAATTGCAGCTGAATTGAAGAATTTCAAGCTTTTGGCTTCACAGTTCAATTTCAAATCAAATCCAAAATCAAGTTTCAAGAATTGGTTTTCTATCAAATTGAACACTGGAGAAAAAAAGGTAATTCTGAGAGACCTTAAACATTTTCACAGCTTTTTCGGTTGAATTTTGGTGCATTGCATCGTTTTGAAATTCTACTATGTTTTGTGTTTTCTGGTGATCTATAGCCATATGGCCATTGCGAATAGCCACATGACTATTACATTATAGCCGCACGGCTGTAGTTTGTTTCAGATTTAGGGATTTCTAAAATTTAGCGATTTCTCTGTTGTGTTTAAAACTAGAGCCGTATGTGTATTTTTACAGCTGCACGACTGTTCCCACTATAGCCGTACGGCTGTAGTTTTAATTATATAAATTTTTTTGTGATTTTTATTATTTTTGCATATCATTTTGACTTAGATTTATATTCTGTATTTATTTAATTTCAAATATTTGAATTTCTGCATTAGTTTTCTGTAAATCAATTAAACGATAGAAACACAAGTTTCTTGAAAATTGACCCATTTTTACATGCGGAAATAATAAATTCGACAAATTGATTCAAACGAATTTCCAGTCCCATCAAACTGCATTTAAAACACGTTTTCTAGGTCAAATCGGGTAATTTATTGAATTTTCCGATTTTACCCATTTCACGTCCTGAGCTACTTGGAATTTCTCATTCTGAGTCTGTTTGAGTCTTACGCATTTATATATTTATATGTACTAACTTTGTTTTGCAGGTAAATGTATGTTAGGATGGATGAATGTTTAGCTTTCTATTTCTTCCAATTTTTTTATATAGATGAAAATTGTACCCCGAATCCCTTTTGACACAATTGTATCCCCTAGGGTAGTCATTTGATCAGTTTATATATTTTAAATTTCCATTTTTTTATTTACTGCTTTTAGAATTTATTTATAGCTTTATGCATCGTATCTCGTGTGTGAGCATTGACTTAACAAAATAAAGATAAAATTAATTGTAGAAATATAAAAGGTATTGATATAAATTGTTAGATATGTTTTGAATCGAGAAGAAATAGGTGAATTGTCTAAACCCAAATCTCTGATTAAAAGGTACAGTGAGTTGTAGCTCGTTTTGGTTATACCATAATTTTTCTGGTTAAACTGAGTCATGTGGCGATTTCTGGCACTTTTTAAGTGAGAGTATTTGAGTTTGTTTGTTTTCATTATAAAACCTATTTTCAATCTATAAAAACCGCGGCCCGATCAAAAGGCGTCATTCTTTTTTCAGGATTGTCCATTCACAAAACTGTTTTACCAAACATTTTACAAACTACTTATACGAATAAAATCACTCTTATAAAAATATTAGTAAATGCTTAATAGATTTCCTAAACTAACATTTTTTTTTTTACATTATTTTCGCGTTATTAAACTGGCTCTCCCTGGAACAAAAAAGTTCCGCCAACGCCATGTGCTCCAATATAGTTCAGCTTTTAATTATAGATAATAATTAATATATTTCTGTGAGAAACACGTCAAAATACACAAATAAATATGAAATGAACATTTGATTTGATATGCTTCTAGATTATAATCTGGCCCCATTCTTTTAACACTTCTTGCCTTTTGTTGACTTTTCTCCCCAACACGAAAGTTCCAGATAGCATTTTCCACATATTCATAGAATGATGGATAAAAATAAGTAACAATTCAACACCGCGGAGCCCAACGTGTTTCAATCTGAAGCACATACTGAAACTCGAAGGGTTCTCAAATCTCCACAATAAATATATACTTTCATCTTGCTATTGTTTTTTTCATCAAACACCTTGTGTGCATTCTAAAATCCTTTGAGATCTACTTGCTGCAAATCGTTGGTCCATGGCGAACGAGGTGACTCTTTTAGATTCCTGGCCAAGTCCTTTTGGGATGAGGGTTAGGCTTGCTTTGGCTGTGAAAGGAATCAAATATGAGTACAAGGAAGAGGATTTACGTAATAAGAGTCCTCTGCTTCTGCAAATGAACCCAATTCATAAGAAGATACCTGTTCTCATCCACAATGGCAAACCAATTGCTGAATCTCTAATTGCTGTTCAGTACATTGATGAAGTTTGGCCTGATAAAGCTCCTTTGCTTCCTACTGATCCTTACCAGAGATCTCAAGCCAGATTCTGGGCTGATTTTGTTGACAAGAAGGTACTTTCTTTTTTCACTCTATTACCTTTTTTTTTTCTTCTTTTTTAATTAGGACATAAGCTAGCTCCTTCAATTTTGTCAAAATAAACATTAGCAATTAATTTTCATAGTTCGAACATTAGAAATTAACATGACAAATTTCATTTTTCATGGGGCAATTTGTCAATTTTTTGCCACTAAATTCACTTTCGTAATGAAATGGTACTCACCCTTCCAATACCTTTCATCCCCAATCCCTTTGGTCAGCAGGGGGAAACTAAACGAAATTCAGTTTAAAAGTAAAATTCCGAGGTCTTCATATTACTAACTGTGATTCCAAAATCTTGTCATAAAATAAATCATGTTTGTGACCAATTGACCTGTAGTTCAGTTCAGGGTGGAATGTCATTCCATGAGAGTATTACAGGAGGGACATGTATGAAAGAAAACGTGCATGAATGATATTGTATCAATATAAACTGCTGTTTTTGTTTAATTATGTAAAGAAACTTGGTTGGATTCTTCTTCTATGGGAATGATGTGAAAAGGGTGGGGTTTGTAATGCAGTTATATGATGCTGCGAAGAACATGATGCCAGCAAAAGAAGAAAGAGAGAAAGCGAAGAATGAATTCATTGAAACCTTGAAAATACTAGAAGGAGAGCTAGGAGATAAGACATATTTTGGGGGTGAATGTATAGGTTATGTTGATGTTGCACTTCTCCCGTTCTTTCAATGGTTTTATACATATGAAAAGATTGGAGATTTCAGCATAGAGGTTGATTGCCCTAAGATTAGTGAATGGGGTAAAAGGTGCCTACAGAAGGAGTCCATTTCCATGTCCATCCCTGACCAGGAAAAGCTCTATGCCTTCTTTTTGGAACTCACAAAGAGTCTTAGAAGTGAGTAGGAGGACATATTTTGTTGTCTTACTTTATCCAGTAGATTGGAATCATTGGAAAATATAATAAGTAATTTATAGCTTCTTCGGTTTGTCTATGAACTTCCAATTTCATGATGTAATACACTACCCTCTTTTTTTTTTTTTTTTTTTACCTTGTTTCAACAAGTAGTCTACAATTTTATTTGTAATAAAGACTTTCTTTTGCCGGTGTTTAAGGATTACATTTGCGCCGAATGAAATGTTTTATTGCTTAGAAAAAGTGTAAATCGAGACTTGTAAGACTTTAGCAGAGAATGTAGCAAGGTCAGAAAAAGTAGTAAAGTAGCTAAAAATTCAAGTTATCGTGTCTTTAAGGATTGATGGAGCAAAAATAAACCAAATTTAATTTTGAGAGTTTAATATAATTAACTTTTTTTAAAGATAATTAACTAAGACTAAGATTATTCGAATTTATTAAAAGCATTTAAAGTCAAAAATTAAAGAAATGAATAGGAGGTCAGACACAGGTTTAATAAAGATTCTAATGCAATCAATATGCCATCTCAACAATCCAATCAATAGAAAATGCCATCCGTGGATAAAAGAATTGCTTACAATCAATCAATAGAAAATAACATCCATGGATAAAAGAATTACTTACACTCAAATTTTAGCGTACACCATTTCCTCAATATTTTCTGCTACACGTCTCTAAAATTGGTACAGTAGCCATGAAGAATATCAAAAATGGAAGACAAAGAAAGGGTCTTATGGTTAATTCTAGGAGGAATAAACTGTGATGTGTTAATTCTTAAAACTCAAAAATGACTCTTTACATATTATTGTCCAAAAGAGAAAAGAAGATGTCCTAACACACAAGTTGTGCTACCTGTCCACACAGCTGCTAGAAAACAAAATAGGGTGGACAATACAAGTAGGGGTGAACAAAACCAAACCACGAACCAAAAGCTGAACCGAACCAAATTCTATTTGGTTTGGTTTTGGTTTTATAAAATATAATAATTTTGGTTTTTGGTTTGGTTTTCGGTTTTTGTTGAAAAAACCGAACAGAACCGTAATAGAAAAAAATATTTTTTTAAAATATATATATATATATATATAAATTTTATTTGGCATATTATATATTTATAATATTATTATATAGTTTGTATTTATGAGACTTTAGTAAAATATATGGAATATAAATCCTTTTTAAGCAATAATTTACATGTAATTTATAAAAAATAATGATAATAAAAATTAAAAAATTGAAATTTTTGTTGATTCGGTTTTAACCGAACCATACCGTAACTGAACCAAACCGTAACCGAACCAAACTGGTTCGGTTCGGTTTTATCCGAACCATATGAACTTTGGTTTGGCTTTGGTTTCTATTTTTCTTCTACTTTGTTTTTCGGTTCGGTTCGGTTTTTGAACCGAACCGTATTTTGTTCACCCCTAAATTCAAGTTTATCCTTAATATTAAAAGCAACTAGAGCAAATTTCTATTACAAAATGGTCTTTAAGCCTCCAAATGAGTCAATATCAGCTTCCACTTTAGTCAAAGCCAATTCCGAGCTGGTACATGTATTTTACAATGTTATAAGATGTGATTTGTGGTTTCGCAATACTAACAGAAGTAGTTTATTGTCTAATACATTTCTTTATAAACGTTCTTATCCTTTGAATTTTCGTATGAAATTTTGCAAGTTGATTGATTAAAATACAATGAACCTTGGTGTGTACGCTTGAAAATTTTTCGGGATCATTTATATTTTTATTTATTAATAAAGCGAAAAATGAAAAAATTACAAAAAAAATAAAATAAAATAAAAATGGCCGGAAAATATTCTAAATGTACTTGAAGGAAAATTATTAAATAAAGTGTATAAGTTATTGGATGCTAACAGAAGTAGTTTGTTGTCTGATACATTTCCTTATAAATGTTCTTATTCTTTGAATTTTCATATGAAATTTTGCAAGTTGATTGATTAAAATACAATGGACATTGGTGTATACACTTGAAAATTTTTGGGGATCATGTATGTTTTTATTTATTAATAAAGCAAAAAATGAAAAATTACAAGAAAAAAAGAAAAGATAAATGGCCGGACAATATTCTAAATGTTTGAATTTTGATGGAATATTATTCAATAAAGTGTATACGTTATTGGATGCTAAATAATAGAAAACATTCAGTTTCACATGGAAATTAGTTTAAAAACCCAAAATTCACGTCATTAATCCGATCCCCATGTAAAACTTAATTTTCTCACTATTTAATATTTCAATGGTTTACTTACATTATTTAAGAATATATCATGCAAGCTTAAACTTTTTCCGATCATTTTTCTATTTTTTATGATTTTTTTTCATTTTTCCGCATTTAAAAACCTACATGTGCTTCCCGAAAATTTCTGAGCTTTATCAGTAAGGTCAATAGTGTTTTTATAACCAACATGTAAAATTTCAAGTAAAAATTCGAAGGATAAAATAGTTTGGGCAAATCATTTATTAGTCCTTATAATTTTACATGTTATATTAGTCAGTTCTTATATTTTTACAACTAATGATATAGTCCCTAAGTTTTGTGCTAATAAACTTTTTAGTCATTTTATTAAGTCAATGCCAAATTGAAATAAATAATAACTG
The DNA here is from genome assembly GCA_039660915.1 of Euphorbia tirucalli. Taxonomy (NCBI): domain Eukaryota; kingdom Viridiplantae; phylum Streptophyta; class Magnoliopsida; order Malpighiales; family Euphorbiaceae; genus Euphorbia; species Euphorbia tirucalli. The sequence continues at coordinate 24,360,438 of CM077633.1, forward strand.
CTCCTGGTACTATTTTATAATGTCAAAATATATTTTCCTATTTTATATTTTTTTACATAATCATAATCTTTTTAATATTGATTAATACAATTATTTCCATAAGAAAGTTAATAGAATCATTTATTAACTTTCTTTTATATAATTATATAACTTTAACTTATCGTCGTAGATGTTGTTTATTAAAAAATAAAAAAAAATTATTTGAAAATATAAAGTTAGGAGTAAAATTATAGAAAATTATAAACATATACAAATTCTTCATCTGTAATATACCTTATAAATAACAATAACAAAAAAATACCATTTCGAAAGAATTTATTAAGATTCATAATAGCATTTATTATTTATTATACTATATTAAACTAAGAAAAAATTGATAATAAAAATTACAAAAGAAATAATATATTAATTTTTATTTTTAAAAGTAATATATATATGTATATAAATGTCTGTGTATATATTAAAAAATTTATCAAAAACTTTTAAATTAAAATTTAAAAACTAAAAAATTAAACTTTACCTATAAATAAAAACAATTTTATTCTTTCGATAAGTAAAGAAAAAGGAAAAACTAAAAAGTTGAATGAAAAAAAACTAGTATAATATATATAAATATATGGACTAATAAATTTTTTATTTGAAGAATTTTTACGAAATGTATTAGATTATAAACTACTTTTGTTGACACTGTGAAATCATTAACCACTAAACCATATGTATCAATTTTCAAATTACCAAAACACCCTTTTTTTTTTTTTTTTTTTTTATCCGTACATTATACTTGCATGTATATGTTTCTGGCCCCCTATTCTTTTGACTATTTTTAACACAGTAACTGGCGTTGTTTGTTGACTTTATGCCACATAGGATTCTTCTACAATTCCATGATTTCCATGGAATAGTTGATACAGTTACACCTTCGGTCATAAAAAAAAAAAAAAAATTACACGTAGAGCCCAAAGTTTTCAATGTTGCTATTGCTTTTCCATAAATAAATGCCTACATCTTAAACAATGGTTTGATCAACACTCTAATGCAACCAGTATAACATCTCAACAACCAATCAATAGAAAATAACATCTATAGATAAAAGAGTTACTTAAAAGCAATGTTATCATAACCGTACCGGACATCAAACCGGTGAAGCTACTGGTACGTGGTATACCGGTTCAACCGGTGGTTATACCGGATTATTAATTTTTTTAAAAAAATATTATTTAAATAATAAATAAGCTTATAAATTCATCAAACATAAGTTTTAAATGTTAAATATTCAAAATAACTTCACAAAACATTTTAAAACTTAATTAAATACAAGCCTTAAATAATAAAAATAAACTAGTAATAGCAAGGGCAAAAACAGAGACTAGTAATAGCAAGGGCAGTACTAAAGAAATCAAATGTACTACTACTAGATTAAGCAAGTAGTAAACTGGATTTTGAATGAGAAATTAACTTACAAAATGGTAGGATTCAATAAAACATAATGAACTAATATAGAATATTCAGTTTTATTGTACTATACAAAATTCATAAATTCAAATTCAATTCATGTACGTTTTTCAAGATTAAGGACGAAAAATGTCATTTTGACTTTATTATTTTCTGATATAAGCAAATAATTTCATGAAAATGCTTTCTTTATGATACATTTTTATTTAATTGATATATTAAAAATTTAAGTAAAACCCATCAGTAAAATCAGGATGGCCCAGTGGTATAAGATGTCATACTCAAGTGAGGGGACATGGGTTCAAATCCTACTTTCAGCATTTTCTTAATTTCAACTTAAAATTGGTCAAGAAACCGGTTTTTGACCGGTTCGCCGGTTTACCGGTTTTTCGCGGTTCGAACAGGTCAAATCCGGTTTTTGACTAAACCGTTAAATTTAATTAAACCGACCGGACCAATGGCCGGTTCGCGGTAAAACCGGTAGAACCGGCCGGTCCGGTCCGGTTTTCATAACATTGCTTAAAAGCAAGTTGTAGTTAGCCGACCCCATGTTATAGATTATTTCCTTCTTAACAATTGTTGATGCACAACGTCTCCAAAAATGGTACAGCAGCCATGAAGAATAGCAAAATAGGAGAAAAAGAAAGGGTCTTACGGTTAAAAAATTTTAAGAGGAATAAATTGTGATGTGATAATCCCGAAAACTCAGAAAAGACACCTTACATACTATTGTCCGAAAGGGAAAAGAAGATTCCTTAACACACAAGCTGTGCTAGCCCTCCACACAAATGCAAGAAGACAAAATATGGTAGATAAGTACAAGTTTATCCTTAATGTTAAAAGCAACTAGAGCAAATTCCTATTACAAAATGGTCTTTAAGCCTTCAAATGAGTCAATATGAGTTTCTACTTTAGTTCAAGCCAACTCAAAACTAGTACATGTAGTTTAAAATGTTATAAACTGGAATTTGTGGTTTCACAGTGTTAATAAAAATAGTTTATTATCTGATATACTTCCTTATAAACGTTATTGTCTTTTGAATTTTCACCAGAAATTTTACAAGTTAATTGATTAAAGTATAATAAACCTTGGTGTCAACGCTTAAAATTTTTTGAGAATCATTTATATTTTTATAAATTAATGATGCGAAAAATGAAAAAAATTACAAAAAAGAAAAATGACCGGAAATATTCAAATATTGCCTTTATTGTCCTTCCTTTGACCTCTAATGATAACCAAACCAGAACTGCCCCTATCATGTCAGAATCGCCTCTACAAACTGCAGCTACAGAAAGTGCCCTAACATCTGCAGAACCGTCCTTACAATCTGCCCATACGCCAACCGCTCCTACGCCCTACAAACTGCCCCTACAATCTGCCCTACACAAACCATCCCTATGTCCACCGAATCACCTCTACCAACTGCCCCCTATGATATCAGCTTCACTTTCCTCACAAAACTCACCCTCTCCATCCATCCCCACTTAATTAGTCCCCTCTCCTAGCATCCCATTTAACTTCCCTGGGTTATCTCTAGTTGTTGACCGTGATGTTTCTCCTTCTCCACAAAACCAAAAGACACATAGTATGGTGACTCGAATGTAAACAAGATCACTGAAACTGAGGGTTTTAACTGCTATTTCCTCTCCTCCTTCAGAACCAAATTGCTACACCAAAGTAATGAAATTCCTTGAATGGCGTGACACCATGGCTGCAAAATATAATGCTTTAATTAAAAATGGGACTTGGATATTGGTTTCGTCGGATCAGGCTCAGAACTTGGTCGGCTGTAAATGAGTTTTCAAGACCAAACTCTAACCTGATGGTTCCATTCGTTGCCAAAGGGTTTCATCAATGCCCAAGCTTGGTTATGCATAAACTTACAAACATATTACTCTATCATAATGATCATGAAATTTGTAATTAATTCTAGATCTATTCAATTTTATATTGATTCATTAACAATAACAAAGAGGAAGACTAAAATCAATACGTTTCTTCAGCATTTTAAAGGATAGGTAGCTTCTTTCACTTTCCAGGTTGAGAGCTATAACTAAACCCATTTCTCTCACTCTCTCTCTGTCTCTCTCTAAATGCATATTGATATTTGTTGAGGTGGCCATATGATGAAGGGTTTGATAAGTAATGTGTGTTGAAAACCCTTGTATATTATTGAATTATAGTGGGGTATTTATACCCAATAGTACAGGTGGAAAATACACATATAACTCCTTATATAAACTTAATTATAATATAGCATACATGAACATATATTCCTACCCCTTCAAGTTGAAGAGGCGGTGAAACAATACTCAACTTATCTCGTAATAACTGAAAACGTGCCTTCGAGAGAGCTTTGGTGAGGAAATCAGCAAGTTGTACTTCCGTTGGCAAATACTGCATAAAAAGTGTCTTCGCTGCCACCCGTTCCCGGACAAAATGAAAATCAATCTCAAGGTGTTTTGTACGGGAATGAAAAATCAGTTTGGCAGTCAGATAGGTATCACTCAAGTTGTCACACCAAAGCGTTGGAGCTTGATTCAAGGGAAAACCATTATCAGATAGAAGCATAGTGATCCAGGACAACTAGATGTAGTGGTAGCCAACACATGGTATTCGGCTTTCGTAGACTATCTAGAAACCATGTGTTGCTTTTGGACCCAAAAAACCAAATTGTCATCCAGAAAGATTACAAAACCTGTAGTAGATCGACCAAGAACTCTATTTGAATATTAGGCCATGTGATGGAGTAGCTTGGAGATATCAAAGAATACGCTTGACAGCCTGCCAATGTAATGCAGTAGGAGCGTCCATGAATTGAGCCACGTTATGCATAACAAACGCAACGTCCAGCCTAGTAATGGTCAACTACTAAAGCCCCAAAAACACTTCTATACAGAGACCCATCAGCCAACAATTCACCCCTGAAGCCGTAAGCTTGGAAGAGACACAAGCAGGTGTATTCAAAGGCTTACAACCAGACATCTCAGACTTCTCAAGTAAATCCCGAATGTATTTCTGCTAATTCACATATAAACATTTATTAACCTACTAAATCGCTAACCCCAGAAAATACTCCACATGTCCCAGATTCTTAATAGCAAATTGCTTCTGTAAGTAAGCAACCAAGGAGTGTAGACGTGCAATATTGTTACCAAGCAGCAACAAATCATCAACATAATAAGGCAAAAAATTTCTGCATTAGTTTTCTGTAAAGCAATTAAACGATAGAAACACAAGTTTCTTGAAAATTGACCCATTTTTACATGCGGAAATAATAAATTCGACAAATTGATTCAAACGAATTTCCAGTCCCATCAAACTGCATTTAAAAACGTTTTCTAGGTCAAATCGGGTAATTTATTGAATTTTCCGATTTTACCCATTTCACGTCCTGAGCTACTTGGAATTTCTCATTCTGAGTCTGTTTGAGTCTTACGCATTTATATATTTATATGTACTAACTTTGTTTTGCAGGTAAATGTATGTTAGGATGGATGAATGTTTAGCTTTCTATTTCTTCCAATTTTTTTATATAGATGAAAATTGTACCCCGAATCCCTTTTGACACAATTGTATCCCCTAGGGTAGTCATTTGATCAGTTTATATATTTTAAATTTCCATTTTTTTATTTACTGCTTTTAGAATTTATTTATAGCTTTATGCATCGTATCTCGTGTGTGAGCATTGACTTAACAAAATAAAGATAAAATTAATTGTAGAAATATAAAAGGTATTGATATAAATTGTTAGATATGTTTTGAATCGAGAAGAAATAGGTGAATTGTCTAAACCCAAATCTCTGATTAAAAGGTACAGTGAGTTGTAGCTCGTTTTGGTTATACCATAATTTTTCTGGTTAAACTGAGTCATGTGGCGATTTCTGGCACTTTTTAAGTGAGAGTATTTGAGTTTGTTTGTTTTCATTATAAAACCTATTTTCAATCTATAAAAACCGCGGCCCGATCAAAAGGCGTCATTCTTTTTTCAGGATTGTCCATTCACAAAACTGTTTTACCAAACATTTTACAAACTACTTATACGAATAAAATCACTCTTATAAAAATATTAGTAAATGCTTAATAGATTTCCTAAACTAACATTTTTTTTTTTTACATTATTTTCGCGTTATTAAACTGGCTCTCCCTGGAACAAAAAAGTTCCGCCAACGCCATGTGCTCCAATATAGTTCAGCTTTTAATTATAGATAATAATTAATATATTTCTGTGAGAAACACGTCAAAATACACAAATAAATATGAAATGAACATTTGATTTGATATGCTTCTAGATTATAATCTGGCCCCATTCTTTTAACACTTCTTGCCTTTTGTTGACTTTTCTCCCCAACACGAAAGTTCCAGATAGCATTTTCCACATATTCATAGAATGATGGATAAAAATAAGTAACAATTCAACACCGCGGAGCCCAACGTGTTTCAATCTGAAGCACATACTGAAACTCGAAGGGTTCTCAAATCTCCACAATAAATATATACTTTCATCTTGCTATTGTTTTTTTCATCAAACACCTTGTGTGCATTCTAAAATCCTTTGAGATCTACTTGCTGCAAATCGTTGGTCCATGGCGAACGAGGTGACTCTTTTAGATTCCTGGCCAAGTCCTTTTGGGATGAGGGTTAGGCTTGCTTTGGCTGTGAAAGGAATCAAATATGAGTACAAGGAAGAGGATTTACGTAATAAGAGTCCTCTGCTTCTGCAAATGAACCCAATTCATAAGAAGATACCTGTTCTCATCCACAATGGCAAACCAATTGCTGAATCTCTAATTGCTGTTCAGTACATTGATGAAGTTTGGCCTGATAAAGCTCCTTTGCTTCCTACTGATCCTTACCAGAGATCTCAAGCCAGATTCTGGGCTGATTTTGTTGACAAGAAGGTACTTTCTTTTTTCACTCTATTACCTTTTTTTTTTCTTCTTTTTTAATTAGGACATAAGCTAGCTCCTTCAATTTTGTCAAAATAAACATTAGCAATTAATTTTCATAGTTCGAACATTAGAAATTAACATGACAAATTTCATTTTTCATGGGGCAATTTGTCAATTTTTTGCCACTAAATTCACTTTCGTAATGAAATGGTACTCACCCTTCCAATACCTTTCATCCCCAATCCCTTTGGTCAGCAGGGGGAAACTAAACGAAATTCAGTTTAAAAGTAAAATTCCGAGGTCTTCATATTACTAACTGTGATTCCAAAATCTTGTCATAAAATAAATCATGTTTGTGACCAATTGACCTGTAGTTCAGTTCAGGGTGGAATGTCATTCCATGAGAGTATTACAGGAGGGACATGTATGAAAGAAAACGTGCATGAATGATATTGTATCAATATAAACTGCTGTTTTTGTTTAATTATGTAAAGAAACTTGGTTGGATTCTTCTTCTATGGGAATGATGTGAAAAGGGTGGGGTTTGTAATGCAGTTATATGATGCTGCGAAGAACATGATGCCAGCAAAAGAAGAAAGAGATAAAGCGAAGAATGAATTCATTGAAACCTTGAAAATACTAGAAGGAGAGCTAGGAGATAAGACATATTTTGGGGGTGAATGTATAGGTTATGTTGATGTTGCACTTCTCCCGTTCTTTCAATGGTTTTATACATATGAAAAGATTGGAGATTTCAGCATAGAGGTTGATTGCCCTAAGATTAGTGAATGGGGTAAAAGGTGCCTACAGAAGGAGTCCATTTCCATGTCCATCCCTGACCAGGAAAAGCTCTATGCCTTCTCTCTGGAACTCACAAAGAGTCTTAGAAGTGAGTAGAAGGACATATTTTGTTGTCTTACTTTATCCAGTAGATTGGAATCACTGGAAAAAATAATAAGTAATTTATAGCTTCTTCGGTTTGTGTATGAACTTCCAATTTCATGATGTAATACAAAACCCTCTCTTTTTTTTTTTTACTTTGTTTCAACAAGTAGTCTACAATTTTATTTGTAATAAAGACTTTCTTTTGCTGATGTTTAAGGATTACATTTGCGCCGAATGAAATGTTTTATTGCTAAGAAAAAGTGTAAATTGAGACTTGTAAGACTTTATCAGAGAATGTTGCAAGGTCAGAAAAAGTAAATAAAAATTCAAGTTATCGTGTCTACAAGGATTGATGGAGCAAAAATAAACCAAATTTAATTTTGAGAGTTTAATATAATTAACTTTTTTTAAAGATAATTTACTAAGACTAAGATTATTGGAATTTATTAAAAGCATTTAAAGTCAAAAATGAAAGAAATAAATAGCAGGTCAGATGCAGGTTTAATAAAGATTCTAATGCAATCAATATGCCATCTCAACAATCCAATCAATAGAAAATACCAGCAGTGGATAAAAGAATTACTTACAATCAATCAAATAGAAAATAACATCCATGGATAAAAGAATTACTTACAATCAAATTTTAGCGTACACTATTTCCTCAATATTTTCTGCTACACATCTCTAAAATTGGTACAATAGCCATGAAGAATATCAAAAATGGAAGAAAAAGAAAGGGTCTTATGGTTAATTCTAAGAGGAATAAACCGTGATGCGTTAATTCTTAAAACTCAAAAATGACTCTTTACATACTATTGTCCAAAAAGAGAAAAGAAGATGTCCTAACACACAAGTTGTGTTACCTGTCCACACAGCTGCTAGAAAACAAAATAGGGTGGACAATACAAGTAGGGGTGAGTAAAACCAAACCACGGACCAAAAGCTGACCCGAACTAAATTCTATTTGGTTTGGTTTTGGTTTTATAAAATATAATAATTTTGGTTTTTGATTTGGTTTTCGGTTTTTGTTGAAAAAACCAAACAGAACCGTAATAAAAAAAAATATTTTTTAAATATATATATATATATATATAAATTTTATTTGGCATATTATATATTTAGAATATTATTATATAGTTTGTATTTATGAGACTTTAGTAAAATATATGTAATATAAATCCTTTTTAAGTAATAATTTACATGTAATTTATAAAAAATAATGATAATAAAAATTGAAATTTTTGTTGATTCGGTTTTAACGGAACCAAACCGTAACCGAACCAAACTGGTTCGGTTTGGTTTGATCCGAACCATATGAACTTTGGTTTGGCTTTGGTTTCTATTTTTCTTCTACTTTGGTTTTCGGTTCAGTTCTGTTTTTGAACCGAACCGTATTTTGCTCACCCCTAAATACAAGTTTATCCTTAATATTAAAAGCAACTAGAGCAAATTTCTATTACAAAATGGTCTTTAAGCCTCCAAATGAGTCAATATCAGCTTCCACTTTAGTCAAAGCCACCGAACTGGTACATGTATTTTACAATGTTTTAAGATGTGATTTATGGTTTCGCAATACTAACAGAAGTTGTTTATTGTCTGATACATTTCCTTATAAACGTTCTTATCCTTTGAATTTTGGTATGAAATGTTGCAAGTTGATTGATTAAAATACAATGGACCTTGGTGTGTACGCTTGAAAATTTTTGGGGATCATTTATATTTTTATTTATTAATAAAGTGAAAAATGAAAAAATTACAAAAATAAAATAAAATAAAATAAAAATGGCCGGACAATATTCTAAATGTTTGAATCTTGATGGAAAATTATTAAATAAAGTGTATAAGTTATTGGATGCTAACAGAAGTAGTTTGTTGTCTGATACACTTCCTTATAAATGTTCTTATTCTTTGAATTTTCACATGAAATTTTGCAAGTTGATTGATTAAAATACAATGGACCTTGGTGTGTACAGTTGAAAATTTTTGGGGATCATGTATATTTTTATTTACAAATGAAGTAAAAAATGAAAAATTACAAGAAAAAAAGAAAAGATAAATGGCCGGACAATATTCTAAATGTTTGAATCTTGATGGAATATTATTAAATAAAGTGTATACGTTATTGGATGCTAAATAATAGAAAAAATTCAGTTTCACATGGAAATTAGTTTAAAAACCCAAAATTCACGTCATTAATCCGATCCCCATGTAAAACTTAATTTTCTCACTATTTAACATTTCAATGGTGTACTTACATTATTTAAGAATATATCATGCAAGCTTAAACTTTTTCCGATCATTTTTCTATTTTTTATGATTTTTTTTCATTTTTCCGCATTTAAAAACCTACAAGTGCTTCCCCAAAATTTCTGAGCTTTGTTAGTAAGGTCAATAGTGTTTTTATAACCAACATGTAAAATTTTAAGTAAAAATTCGAAGGATAAGATAGTTTGGGCAAATCATTTATTAGTCCTCATAATTTTACATGTTATATTAGTCAGTCTTTGTATTTTTACAACTAATGATATAGTCCCTAAGTTTTGTGCTAATAAACTTTTTAGTCATTTTATTAAGTCAATGCCAAATTGAAATAAATAATAATTTCTCCTGGTCCTGTTTTATAATGTCAAAATATATTTTCCTATTTTATATTTTTTTACATAATCATAATCTTTTTAATATTGATTAATACAATTATTTCCATAAGAAAGTTAATAGAATCATTTATTAACTTTCTTTTATATAATTATATAACTTTAACTTATCGTCGTAGATGTTGTTTATTAAAAAATAAAAGAAAAATTATTTGAAAATATAAAGTTAGGAGTAAAATTATAAAAAATTATAAACATATACAAATTCTTCATCTCTAATATGCCTTATAAATAACAATAACAAAAAATACCATTTCGAAAGAATTTATTAAGATTCATAATAGCATTTATTATTTATTATACTATATTAAACTAATAAAAAATTGATAATAAAAATTACAAAAGAAATAATATATTAATTTTTATTTTTAAAAGTAATATATAAAAGTATATAAATGTCTGTGTATATATTAAAAAATTTATCAAAAACTTTTAAATTAAAATTTTAAAACTAAAAAATTAAACTTTACCTATAAATAAAAACAATTTTATTCTTTCGATAAGTAAAGAAAAAGGAAAGACTAAACCATATGTATCAATGTTCAAATTACCAAAACAGCCTTTTTTTTTTTTTTTTTTATCCGTACATTATACTTGCGTGTATATGTTTCTGGCCCCCTATTCTTTTGACTATTTTTAACACAGTAACTGGCGTAGTTTGTTGACTTTATGCCACATAGGATTCTTCTACACTTCCATGATTTCCATGGAATAGTTGATACAGTTACACCTTCGATCATAAAAAAAAAAAAAAAAATTACACGTAGAGCCCAAAGTTTTCAATGTTGCTATTGCTTTTCCATAAATAAATGCCTACATCTTAAACAATGGTTTGATCAACACTCTAATGCAACCAGTATAACATCTCAACAACCAATCAATAGAAAATAACATCTATAGATAAAAGAGTTACTTAAAAGCTAGTTGTAGTTAGCCTACCCCATGTTATAGATTATTTCCTTCTTAACAATTGTTGATGCACACCGTCTCCAAAAATGGTACAGCAGCCATGAAGAATAGCAAAATGGGAGGAAAAGAAAGGGTCTTACGGTTAAAAAATTTTAAGAGGAATAAATTGTCATGTGATAATCCCGAAAACTCCAAAAAGACACTTTACATACTATTGTCCAAAAGGGAAAAGAAGATTCCTTAACACACAAGTTGTGCTAGCTCTCCACACAAATGCAAGAAGACAAAATATGGTAGATAAGTACAAGTTTATCCTTAATGTTAAAAGCAACTAGAGCAAATTCCTATTACAAAATGGTCTTTAAGCCTTCAAATGAGTCAATATGAGCTTCTACTTTAGTTCAAGCCAACTCAAAACTCAAAACTAGTTCAACTCAAAACTTTAGTTCAAGCCAACTCAAAACTAGTACATGTAGTTTAAAATGTTATAAACCGGAATTTGTGGTTTCATAGTGTTAATAAAAATAGTTTATTGTCTAATATATTTCCTTATAAACGTTATTGTCTTTTGAATTTTCACCTGAAATTTTACAAGTTGATTGATTAAAGTATAATAAACCTTGGTGTCAACGCTTAAAATTTTTTGAGAATCATTTATATTTTTATAAATTAATAATGTGAAAAATGGAAAAAATTACAAAAAAGAAAAATGATCGGAAATATTCAAATATTGCCTTTATTGTCCTTCCTTTGACCTCTAATGATAACCAAACCAAAACTGCCCCTATTATGTCAGAATCGCCTCTACAAACTGCCGCTACAGAAAGTGCCCTAACATTTGCAGAACCGTCCTTACAATCTGCCCATACGCCAACCGCTCCTACGCCCTACAAACTGCCCCTACCATCTGCCCTACACAAACCATCCCTATGTCCACCGAATCGCCTCTACCAACTGCCCCCTATGATATCAGCTTCACTTTCCTCACAAAATTCACCCTCTCCATCCATCCCCACTTAATTACTCCCCTCTCCTAGCAGCCCATCTGACTTCCCTGGGTTATCTCTAGTTGTTGACCATGATGTTTCTCCTTCTCCACAAAACCAAAAGACACATAGTATGGTTATTGGAATGTAAACAAGATCACTGAAACTAAGGGTTTTAACTGCTATTTCCTCTCCTCCTTCAGAACCAAATTGCTACACCAAAGTAATGAAATTCCTTGAATGGCGTGACACCATGGCTGCAAAATATAATGCTTTAATTAAAAATGGGACTTGGATATTGGTTCCGTCGGATAAAGCTCAGAACTTGGTCGGCTGTAAATGAGTTTTCAAGACCAAACTCTAACCTAGTGGTTCCATTGAAAGGCACAAAGCTCAGCTCGTTGCCAAAGGGTTTCATCAACGCCCAAGCTTGGATTATGCATAAACTTACAAACATATTACTCTATCATAATGATCATGAAATTTGTAATTAATTCTATATCTATTCAATTTTATATTGATTCATTAACAATAACAAAGAGGAAGACTAAAATCAATACGTTTCTTCAGCATTTTAAAGGATAGGTAGCTTCTTTCACTTTCCAAGTTGGGAGCTATAACTAAACCCATTTCTCTCACTCTCTCTCTGTGTCTCTCTAAATGCATATTGATATTTGTTGAGGTGGCCATATGATGAAGGGTTTGATAAGTAATGTGTGGTGAAAACCCTTGTATATTATTGAATTACAGTGGGGTATTTATACCCAATAGTACAGGTGGAAAATACACATATAGCTCCTTATACAAACTTAATTATAATATAGCAATACATGAACATATATTCCTAGCACACCCCCTCAAGTTGAAGAGGCGGTGAAACAATACTCAACTTGTCCCGTAATAACTGAAAAAGTGCCTTCGAGAGAGATTTGGTGAGGAAATCAGCAAGTTGTACTTCCGTTGGCAAATACTGCATAAAAAGTGTCTTCACTGCCACCCGTTCCCGAATAAAATGAAAATCAATTTGAAGGTGTTTTGTACGGGAATGAAAAATCAAATTGGCACTCAGATAGGTATCACTCAAGTTGTCACACCAAAGCGTTGGAGCTTGATTCAAAGGAAAACCACTATCGAATAGAAGCATAGTGATCCAGGACAACTAGATGTAGTGGTAGTCAACACATGGTATTCGGCTTTCACAGACGATCTAAAAATCGTGCATTGCTTTTGGACCCAGAAAACCAAATTGTCATCCAGAAAGATTACAAAACCTGTAGTAGATCGACCAAGAACTCTGTTTGAATATTAGGCCGTGTGATGGAGTAGCTTGGAGATATCAAAGAATACGCTTGACAGCCTGCCAATGTAATGCAGTAGGAGGGTGCATGAATTGAGCCACGTTATGCACAACAAACGCAATGTCCAGCCTAGTAATGGTCAACTACTAAAGCCCCAAAAACACTTCTATACAGAGACCCATCAGCCAACAATTCACCTCTAAAGCCGTAAGCTTGGAAGAGACACAAGCAGGTGTATTCAAAGGCTTACAACCAGACATCTCAGACTTCTCAAGTAAATCCCTAATGCATTTCTGCTGATTCACATATAAACAATTATTAACCCACTATATCTCTAACCCCAGAAAATACTCCACATGTCCCAGATTCTTAATAGCAAATTGCTTCTGTAAGTAAGCAACCAAGGAGTGTAGACGTGCAGTATTGTTACCAAGCAACAACAAATCATCAACATAATAAGGCAAAAAAGCATAACATCACCAGAACGTAACATGTATAATGAAATATCAGCTTTAGAGCAATGAAAACTAAAACCAAGTAATGTATTTGCAAACCTTTTATGCCACATACAGGGGGATTGCTTGAGACCATACAAAGATTTTTTAAGTGCACACACAAAAGAAGGTCAAGTAGGATCAACAAAACCTGTAGGTTACTGCATAAAGACTTTCTCCTCAAGATCACCATGGAGAAAAGCATTAGAAACATCTAAGTGTAACACCTGCCATGATAAAGAAACATCTAAAGATAATAATATGCGGATTGTGGTGGGTTTCACAACTAGACTGAAAGTATCTGTAAAATCCATGCTAGGTCTTTGATGATAACCTTTGGCAACTAATCTTGCCTTATATCGGTCTGTTGAACCATCTGCCTTCCTCTTGGTTTAAAAACCCATTTACAACCAATCACATTGAAATTTGGGGGCGGTGGCACCAATTCCTAGGTACCATTCACAATCAAAGCATTAAACTCTTCTACCATGGTAACACTCCAATGAGCTAACTTTGCAGCTTCTGAATATGTCATTGGATCTGCTTCTTCAGCCTTGGCATGCAAAATATGAGGGTGAGAGGACCCCGTAAGAGAACGGGTAACCATCCTTCTGGCAACAGGAGATGGTTGGGTCGGAACAACATTTTGTGTAGGTGCACATTCTGTCAAATCAACTACAAAGGATAGGCCTAGGGACTCAGCAGTGCTACTTGGGGATGTTGGTAATTCGATTTGTGTATATGGCTATAGAGGCGGGCTGGTTAGTGGTGAGGGAGGATTCTCAGTGTCGGCAGGTTGTTTGATTGGGCTGGTGAACTCCGTGAGGACGACTATGTCGGTTTGGGATGGCTCGGTTTGTGTGAGTGTATTCGGTTTAGGCTGTTGGCTGGTGAGTTAGGCATTAATTAGAATTGATGAGGTGGCGATGAGTGGTGTGGCATAGGAACATGATAAGTGCCATGCATAAGCATGGAGTTTTAGGTGATGGTAGTAATAGGTAATTAAAGGATAGGATTAGTGTTGGTGGTTGTGATATGTGGATCACTATTCTGAGTAAGCTCCTGATATGGGAAAACCTATTCATCAAAGATAACATGGCGTGAGACATACACTTTTCCAGAAGAAAGACCTAAGCAACGATATCCTTTTCATAAATGACTATACCTAATAAAAATACATGGACGAGAATGATAATCAAGTTTGGAATTAGAATAGGGACGAAGCCAAGGATAGCACAGACAACCAAAAGCACGTAAGAAAGTATAATCATGGAGAGCATTCAATAATTTTACAACTGGAGAGTGAAAATTAAGCAAATTAGTAGGCATTCGATTAATGAGATAAACAGCCGTATCAAACGCACGAGTCCAATAAGATTTGTCAAGATTAGCATGAGCAAGAAATGATAACCCTGTTTCAATGTGACGATGCTTTCTCTCCGCACATCCATTTTGTGCAGGAGTGTACGGACAGGAAACCCAATATTGGATACCCTGCTGTGAGCGGACGACGTTTTCGACGGAACGCGGACTCTCTTAGAATGGAGCCTTGAGATCGTGCAACCCTCCCTCGCGTGGGGTTTTTGGATTGGAAATTCATTTTTTGGAAAATTAATTATTACGTAAAAAAATCGAGACCTAAATCTCGATAAAAAGTGTAACAGTCGCCACCCGGCTCAGCACGACCGGGAAATTATAGTGTAGCTGAACCAAAGTAAGGACTGCCACACTTTCTAGAGATCTAGGTTCGGACAAGTCCCTTATTTCATGTCTAATAAAAAAAAAGGCCAATGTTCATTGATGACACTTTAAATTTTTAAAGATTGATTTTATTGAATTGAAACACACAGCGTGCACAGAAGTAAAAATAAAGCAGTAAACATATAAATTATTACAACCCGATTGAATGAAAATAAAAACTCTCGGCCTCACATTACAAGCGCCTAGAATACATGAGAATCTAAAAAATTACAATCTCCTAGAATACACAAATTAAGCTATAAATTACATTAAAAATAAAAATAAAGAAATTAAAACTGCAAAATAGATGATTAGCATAGTTTATAGCACACCACAAATAGGACTTAATTAGGACAAAATTGGGGATTTTAAAGATCGGGGGCATGCATTTAGGAGGTAACCGGGTTGGCCGGCCGGCCAGCCCGATTAGACCTGGAAAACAGTTTTGAAAGGTCCCTATATTTTTGGTTTTGTGAGAAAATCATTTCAAAAACATTTTATTTTCTGGTTTATTTTAATTTAACATACGAGGTGGGTCGACTTTTGGGAGAATCGGGTCTCCATCGTGGCATTGTTCTAGATGCAATAACATTGGAAATTAAATCTAAGGTCGTGAATGCACACAACAAAATTCATTTTTGGTGATTTTCTGATTTTTTTGAATTTTTATGATTTTTGGAAATTTTTGTGGATTTTTGTAGATTTTCTGCTACTGAACGAAAATTACAGTCGCCCGGCTGTAATTACAGCCGTGCGACTGTAACTTCAGCCATGCGACTGTAGTTCATTCTTTAGCAGAAAATTACCAAAATTATTTAAATGAAGAGAGAAAGCGGGGAAACTAAGAACAGTCGTACGACCATTGTTTTACAGTCGTGCCTCTGTTCTTTTTCACAAGAACAATCGTACGATTGTTCTTAATTTCTAGAAACAGCAAGCCAAAAAAATATGAGTTTTATGCATGAAAATCAACCAAAACACCTAGAAAATGAAGCAAAACAAAAGTTTCAAGTATAGTTACCCTTGTTGCATTGATCCACCATTGGTTTGACCACTGGAAACACCTTAATCGGCTCCGGATTGCTTCTTTTCCTTTGTGAGTTAAGGTTGCAAAATAGGTCTGAAAATCTCCAAAAAGTCACGGATTTGTGTAAATCTAAGGTCTAAAATTGATTTAATTTTTGTATGACAAGCTTAACCTACGATTTCTAATAAATTTTAGGCCTTAACACTTTAGAATTCGAAAGAAAAGAGTAGAAGAAAGATGGGACTTTTTTTAGTTTTCTTCTCTTCATTTCCTTCAATTTCTCTCTCAAAATTTCTCTCAACTATTGTCTGTTCCCAAAAGTCCTTTCTCTTTCTTGTTTTCTGCCTTTTATTTGCCTTTGCTTCTGAAACCAAACGAGCATTAATTGCTCTAAAAAATTAAGCAATTTTTTAATTGAAAGGTATGGGCTCTGCAATCTGCTCTGATCATACAGTCGTACGACTGTAATAATATCCCCACGACTGTAATTATAGTCGTAGGAAAAACAGGCCTTTTTTTTAAGGATCTGGAAAATCCCCGTGTTCACACCTGCTGTGACAAATATTTCGAAATTGATTGAAATTCCCCTCCCCAGTCTGACTGAAACAATTTAATAGTGCATTCAAATTGTTTCTCAACCAAAGAACAAAACTTAATAAAAGCATCCAAAGCTTTAGACTTATAACGCAAGAAATAAACCTAACAAAATTTACTGTAATAATCATAGAATAACACATAGTAGGAAAAATTGTCATACGATTTCAATGGGCTTGGACCCCAAAGATCTGAACACATAAGTTCCAAGGGCCTTTTGGCTTGGAAATCTGACTCAACAAAAGGAAGTTTGTGACTCTTACTAACAGCACAGCTAGAACAACAAAAAGAGTCTACTTTATTGGAAACTAAAAGATTATTCCGACTAAGAATTTTTCTGACGACTGAAAGAACCACATGACCCAACTATTCATGCCACTTCGATAGAGATGTAGCATGAAACCGAGCTGGTGGAGTTGTAATCTGCGGCTTTGTATGGAGACCTCCTTTATTTGGACTTTGGTAGATGACCTTCTTAGATTTCAGGTCCTTCACCACAAAATAATAATTAAAAAATTCCACTGAAACATCATTATGGTTAGTAAGAGCAGAAACAGAAATAAGATTAGAATTGGAATGCAGAACACGAAGCACATTAGATAGTTTAAGAGAACTATCAGAAACACAAAATGAAGACTGACCCGTATGAGTAATTGGAAGTTTAGAACCATTACCTAAAATCACTTGTTCTGGCCCAATGTAGTCTGAATGAAGAGCAAGGTTTCCCATATCATATGTACGATGGTGCGTTGCCCCGATATCCATGATCCACGGTTTATTGGATTGGATTTGGTTAGCTATTGTGGTATGGTTGGATTGGGGGTTTCGGTTGGGTTGGGAATTAAACCTACGGGGAGGCACATTGGCGTGCATAGTGTCCATTACCCTTACAATTGTTACAGATAACTGTTGTAACATCATATCCTGCTGATGCTGTAAAATTACCCTGCTGATAATAATTTCCCTGTTGATAATTGTTACCACGTCCATTGCTCACAAAATCGTGGCCCTTCTGCCTCCCACGGCCTCGACCACCATGTCTATTGCTGAGTCCTCTGCCAACGGTACCATGTCCGGAATTCTATCTGGAAAAATTTCTTAGCGCATTACTCTGCTGCCTCATTGTCACATGAGCAGACGGGACTGAATTTTCATGATTAAGTCATCTATTTATTTTTCTCTTCTCAGTCAATAACATCCCATACAAATCGTCAAATAAAATATCACCCATTTGAACCTTAAAGGTTCGAACAAAAGCATCAAAATTATCATGCAATCCCTGAATCACGGCTTCTACCAAATCATATTCCCGAATATTATAACCCAAAGCTAACAATTTATCAAAAATAGACTTTGCACGTTGCAAATACATAGCTATCTCATCATTCCCTTGTCTCAAGTTATGTAAACGGTTATGTAATTCACGAATGATCTAGAACCATATGCATATGATGAATTTAATTTATTCCAAGCAGCTCTAGCAGATGTTACAGCCACCAATTGTGGCATAAGAGAATTAGAAATTGAATTGAGAATCTAACTTAATACCTGTTGATCATGCCGATGCCAAATTGTATATGCTGGATTTTTGGTGCCGTTGTCTAAGAGTTCAGTCGGCATAGGTTCTGTTCCGCCGAGATGACCATCAAGCCCACTTCCTTTAATCATGGGTAGTAGCTATGTTTTCCATAAAAGAAAATTTGAGTTTGTTAATTTGGCCGGCATTTGAGTGGTTAAGGTGGGAAGCGGAGGCAAGATGGTGGCATGGAGAATTGCTGCTGTTGGAGCAGAAACGATATCGATCATGGCACTGGAAGTTGCTGCTGTGGTATTGGAGCTGGTCGACATCTCTGCTGATCGAAAAAAAAAAGGACTGCTGCAATCTGTTTGTAATCAGAAAAAAAAGGCTTGCCGAATGGAAAAATAAAGGTTAGGGTTTTGGCAATAAAATTCGACTATTAAGCCCTGTTAAGCTCTGATACCATAATGTGTGGTGAAAACCCTTGTATATTATTGAATTACAATGGGGTATTTATACCCAGTAGTACAAGTGGAAAATACACATATAGCTCCTTATACGAACTCAATTATAATATAACAATACATGAACATATATTCTTATCAATAAGATGGTATATATAGAGCCTTCCTATTAGCTGAGGCTGTAATTTAGGGTTTTCTCTTTCTTTTTTTCCTTTTATGATTTTTTTTAATTTTTTTTTTTTTTTTTTTTGAAATAATGCCAAATTCATTAAAATAAGTCATTCCGAAGTACAGAATGAAGAAAGGGAGGAGGTTCATCAAACCATTCCCCAATTGTCGCTGAACAGGCCACCTGAGCTAACTTATGGGCTACCATGTTCGCAGACCTACGGCCAAACAAAACCCGTACACTACTATGCATACTAGCTAACGCAATACAATCATCAATAA
This sequence comes from Euphorbia tirucalli, assembly GCA_039660915.1. Classification (NCBI taxonomy): domain Eukaryota; kingdom Viridiplantae; phylum Streptophyta; class Magnoliopsida; order Malpighiales; family Euphorbiaceae; genus Euphorbia; species Euphorbia tirucalli. Next base: position 24,379,803 of record CM077633.1, read on the forward strand.
TGAATCCTAAAGAAGTAGGCATATGTGTCTTGGAATTAATATAGTTCACTATCCCTTGAGCATCCATTTCAATGATTAAAGGTGAGTAGTTGAAGTTTTTTAGCCACGAAAGCGCCTCTCTGCATGTCATTGCTTCGGCCTCCTCAGCAGACGAAGCACCATTCAGACGGAAATTTCTTGCCGCTATCATATGGCCAAGATAATTGCGGACTATCAGTCCCCCGCCAACATCACCCGTACGTGGACTAAAGCTTGCATCGATGTTACACTTGAACGTACCGACCGGAGGACGCTGCCACCCATCCCCCGTCCCTTGCGCCACCGTCTGCCTCCGTATGCCACCATCTGTCGGTTGGCCCAATACACTTGACGAGGCAGCAGTATCAATTTGAGCCGCCCGCCACTCCTGGACTGAGGAAGCAGCAACAAATTGGATGCGGTGCAGGTCTACACGCTCATTCCGCCAAAGGACCCCATTGCGAGCTGTCCAAATACTCCATGACAACGCCATCAGCTGCACCCATCGGTCTGCTGTCAATGACACACCTGGAATCCACTGCTGTAAGTCCATTCCGTCATTTAATTGTTGCAATTCCGGCCAAGCAGTCCACACAGGTTTAATAAGGGGGCATAAAAATAAGATATGTTCACTTGTCTCAGTCGAGGAGCCACAAAAAATGCAAGCATCATCCACCCCAACCCCCCGCCGTTGAAGATTATATTTTGTAGGTAAGCATTTCCCAACACATCGCCACCAGAAATTTTTTATGCGCGGAGGGAGATGCAATGCCCACACCCTATTCCAATGATCCGAAAGGGAGGAGTTACGGGATCGGTATCTATCCATTAAGTGGTAGTAAGCACTTTTCACCGTATACTTACCTTTTGTCTCAAAGCTCCATCGAAAGCAATCTGGGCGTTGCCAGTATGGCAATGGAATACGCCTTATAAGATCAACATCCCGCTGCTGTATAATGGATTGAACCCGTCGCATATCCCAACTTTGCTGGCCCGGTATAAGTAAATCACTAACTGTCATGGACTCACCACCTGGTAATAGAGGCGTTTGGACCTGAGGAAAATGTTCATCCGGCAACCACGCCACATGCCAAACCCGTGTACTCTTCCCATCTCCAATAACCGACCGCACTCCACTGCGAACCAAGGGTATAGCCGCGACAATACTCTTCCAAAGATAACTGTCATTGTTCTGAAATTTTCCTTGAAGAACATCGTAGTTTGGATAGTATTTCGCCTTCATCACTCTACTTACCAGCGCATTTGGATTAGTTAATAGGCGCTAAACAGTCCTGCCAAGAAGTGCTAAATTGTATTCCCGAAGCTTTCTGAAATTAAGACCGCCATCTTCCTTTGGTTGACAAAGCTTGGACCAGGCCATCCAATGCATTCCTCGCTGTTTAGAAACATTATTGTCCCACCAGAAACCATTCAACATTTTCTCCATTCGGTCACAGATTCCTTTTGGCAATAAAAAGGTCCCCAGCGCGTATACAGGCAATGCTTGCGCAACTGATTTAAGTAATACCTCCTTTCCGGCTTGCGATATACCTCGTTTACTCCAACCTTGAATACGGGCCGCTAGTTTCTCCACTAAGTAAGCAAACGTGACATCTGTACTACGACCAACCGAAGATGGCAAACCCAAATACATACCATGAGAGGAGACGCCCTGCACCTGCAAAATATTGCAAATTCTTTCCCGGATGTCTTCTCTAGTATTCGTACTGAAAAGAATATTAGATTTACCAAAATTTATTACTTGCCCCGACGCTTGTGTATACAAATCAAAGCCTTGTTTTAGTCGTCTAGCCTCCTCTTCAGTTGCTCGGAAATAGAAGATACTATCATCTGCAAACAGTAAATGAGAAATAGCCGGAGCATTGGTAGCAATCACACACCCATGCATTAATCCCCTATCCACCCATGTATTCAATAACGAGGATAATCCTTCAGCACAAAATAAGAATAAATATGGAGATATTGGATCCCCCTGCCGTACCCCACAACTTGGAATAAAACGCTGGAATTGTGCCCCTTTATAGTCAATAGTATAGGAAACTGTGGAAACGCATGTCATAACGAGTTGGACAAAACATCCTGGCAGCCCCAGTTTCAACATCATAGCCTCCACAAATGGCCATTCAACCCGATCATAGGCCTTAGAAAGGTCAATTTTTAAAGCTCCAACCCCCATTCTCCCTCGCTTCTTTCTCCGCAAAAAATGACTTAGCTCAAAAGCAATCATGACATTATCTGAGATTAAACGGTTAGGGATAAAAGCACTCTGATTATCAGATATTAAATATTGCATGTGAGGCTGTAATCTTGCAGAAAGACATTTAGAAATGGCCCGCATAATAACATTACACAAGGAAATAGGACGCAAATCTGTTACCCGCATAGGATTTTTGACTTTTGGGAGCAGTATGATGGTAGTTGCATTAAGTTCATCCGGGATAATCGACCCATTCAGGCATTGCAAGCACAATTTCGTTACATCCAAACCAATGATGTCCCAAAAGTTCTGAAAAAAGCCCGGGTTGAAGCCATCCGGACCCGGAGCTTTATCGGGGTGCATACTAAAGAAAGCATTCTTGACCTCATCCTCTGTAAAAGGTTGCATCAATTCGGTACACATAGCAGCAGTAGCTCGGTGGTTCACATACTGAAGAATTGGTTGCACACACCCGCCTTTAGACTGAAAAATTGATTGGTAGTAATTTTGCACATGCTGCTCCAAACCCGCCCCCCAAGATAGTGCTTCTCCTTGCTCGTTCAAGAGAACTTTAATGCTATTATTTTTATGTCTAAAAGTAGCACTCCGATGGAAAAATGTGGTGTTTACATCGCCACTAGAAAGCCATAGCTTTTTCGCCCGCTGCCGCCAGTATGTATTCTGCTGTTGAAGAAGCTGGTTGTATTCCGTCCTTACCGTCCGAATCTGGTCCTCATTATTCCCGTCGCAGCTCATATGTAATTGCTGCAAAGTCCGCCTGCACCGCTTCAGCTGCTGTTTAAAGAGATTCCGGTACTCCTGCCCCCATGTGTTCAACGCCTCCCTGCAAGCATTCAATTTCCGAAGGCCATTTTGAATCGGGTCTGGTAAACTATCCGTGCCATGCCATACTCGAAGAACCACATCACGGCAAGCTGAGATTTTCCTCCATGCATTTTCAAAGCGAAAAGGTGGACAATGCCGTGGGACCCATTCTGAAGACTGGGTAATTAAAATAGCATGGTCAGAATTGACAGAGGGGAGAACCAATGCTTGCATCTTATCAAACCGATCCATCCAATCTACACTTGCTAATACCCTATCCAATCGTTCCTTCATTATCACTCTTCCATGTTGCCATCTTTGCCATGTGAACCACGGACCACTAGTCTCCAAATGCAGCAATTGACATTGATCAATGGTGTCGCGAAATCCATGTAATAATTGAAGCGGCTGAGGTTGGCCGCCCCATTTTTCCTCTATTGAAACCATGTCATTAAAGTCTCCGACAACACACCAAGGTAACGACGAAATCAACGCTAGATGATGCAAACAATCCCAAGAATCTCTCCGTCTACTACGCTCCGGGAAGCCGTAGAACCCCGTTAACCTCCAGTCACCCACAGTTTGGTGAACAATCACATCAATAAAGTTAATCGCGGAAGAGATTAAGTCCACCATTCCTTCTTCTTTCCATAATAGCGCCAATCCCCCTCCATGGTTAACATGTGGAACATAAATAAAATCATGGAAGTTTAATTTTCTACAAACAGCATCTACCTTATTTCTATTCACTTTGATCTCCATCAAGAAAACCAACATGGGTCGATAAGCATAAATAACATCCTGCAATTCTTGAACTGTCGCTGTTCGACCCAGACCACGACAGTTCCAACTTAGGCAATTCATGGTTGGCGGCGGGCCCCCACTGGACCGGCCGATATATCACTGTGTGTATCCCCATCTGTCTCCATCACCTCCACTGTTAACATATCACTGTGTGCCCCAACCTCCATACGTTTCCTCTTAGATTCTAACAGAACCGTTGTTTGCTGTTCATGTACTACTTGCTGAGCCTGCATTTCTTGAACCTGTAGTAAATCAACAAAACCCCCCCTCTGCGAGTGCTCTTGCCGTGGCACTACCTGGATATTCGGACCCGGCTTGAGCCATGGAACCGCCGTCGTCTCCAAACGCCATGGCACTGCCCTCATCTCCACTCCAAACATCTTCTCAATATCCGGATTTCCCAGTTGTCTAAATGCAGCACAGGTGTGTTCGCTATGCCCTAGTAAACCGCAATAGAAGCAAAACAACGGAAGTTTTTCGTATTTAAACTGAACCCAAAACCAATCATTTGCATTCCTACCTAGCCGCATCCGTCTTTTTAGCGATTGCCGTACATCAATACGTACTCTAACTCGCAGATAGCCGCGATACTGCCCATTGAAGTTCTGTATATCTCCCATCACAAATGTCCCAACGTAATCCCCTATTATTTTTATAACCTTTTCAGTCCGAAACCCTATAGGCAGATTATGCACTTGCACCCAAAACTCTGCATAAAATAGTCCAACCGAAGACAATTCTTCCATTGTAGTTACACGTTCAAACACCAATAATCGGTTATCAAAGCTCCAGGGACTATTACGTATTACAGGATTAAGGTCAAAGATGTGGTTAAACTGGAAGAGATATTTAGCATCCTGTAACGGAGTAATCGAAACCCCATCAACAGGTTTCCATACCTTAGCCAACGTCACTCTCATTCCTTCCACATTCAATTCTTTATCAGTTAAAAACCGCCCAACAATGCTTAGGCTCAAATCATAAGGTGGTGTTTCTTCCTCCTCAAGCACGACCACCGGCTCACCTTCATCGTCCGCCAAGTGCAGCTGCTCGTACTCCCTTGCCATGGCGTCGGCGTCGATCGGAGCATCCATATCCGGCAATAATCCAAGATTGAACAATGATTAGATAAACCCTAATATTACAGCATCAAGATTCGGCAAAACCCTAATATGGGGTAGGAAAAGAAACCCTAAGAAAAGGGTAGAGAGCGTTTAGTTGAATGTTAGTAATAATCTTGATTTTTTTTAATTTTTTAATTACCTTGTAAAACCTTTTATTTATTGAATGTCCTTATAATATATTTGGAAACTATTTCAAAAGCTTAGATTTATTTCTTGAATAAGTAATAATTACGTATGTACAATTATCTACCTTAATTATGTGCATGCATATTACATCTAGTATTTTGTAGTAGATAAGTGTCGTTCGCGGATATTACGCTTGTAATATTTTGTATTCAAAATCGTTAATAAATTAATATTGAAAAATGCGATATTAAATAATAAAGAAATACGCATTATATATTTTTCTTTAATTGCAAATAAATACTTCGTATTCGATCAACTGATCACTATTAATAGTTTAAGGAAGTAAGTTGAGGATAATGAAAGTAAAAAATTGAAGCATTTTGAATTGGCAATGACTACGATATAACCATTGTTGTTGTAGAAGACGTTGTATCTATGGTTGTTGACTCTGGAACTGCTGCCAACGAGGTATCAAACATGGACGAAGATGAAGATATGGTAAAAGAGAACAGCGATTTCAGTTTTAAAAATAGCGTTGATACTACATAAAGCAGAAACCATGATTATATTGAGCATAAACCGCTCTAGGTAGTATTATTAAAATAATCAACCTATAAATGTGGGATCTCGGAAACACAACAACCTATTCATTAACAAAGTAATTAGTGTATTATTATTGTGAATTAATTTCACCAATAATTTATCTAACACTTGATTATGAAATTATTAGACATTTGAAAACCAAAATATTAATAATAATAAGAGCAAGAGATCCAAAATGGACAAAGAAGCAGCATAAGAATTGCCGCAAAAAGATGTAAAAGAAACAGAACTTAAAGTTTTTTTTATTCTTCAAATACTGTTTATTAAATTATAAAATATATTTATATTTTTTTTCGAATTCCATGTAATATAATAAAAATTCTCCTGGATTGTTTGGATTATAGTCTATCAATAATTTCCATGGAAAATAAATAATCTACATAGAGAATACATATTAGGTCAAACAGAAATTACTAAATGAAGATTACAGTAGACAACAATCATAATGATATGAAATTACAAGCAGCTCAAAAGACTACATAATTGACAAGTACGATATGTTCTACACAATTATCATTTTTGTTACATTAATATTAGGAATATATAGATAACACATAAGACAACTATAGCAAGACAGATCCCAATTGCCATCCCCATAACTCTGATGAATGAAATAATGTTTCTCTTTCGAAGTAGTCACTTGTTTGATTGGGGACAAAAATGACAGGATATTATGAAAAATGTAATCAAACAAAGAACTTGTTTGGTCATCAAAGGACTCAAGGAGGTGCTGTTGATGCTGTTAATGATCCTTGGATTTGGACAACCGACTTTCCAGTTAGTGAGGCCATTGGTCGATGCAACTCTTATCGAGTTTTAGTTTCCACTCCCCATTGTATGAAGTGAAGAGAGTTTTGAACTATTTAAAAGAACGGAGTGTTCAAGAGATCGATTAGAAACCTCTGAACATCATCCTTGACATGTCTTTTAGCCTGTACTTACTTTGAGTGGTGATGCAAGGCATTTGTACAACCTCATTATCATGGATTCTGCAAAAGCGTGAACTACATGAGTTAAGATATGAAGGCTTCTTATTCCACAACAACAAAAGCATTTTTTTTTTTTCCTTTTGCACTTTCAAATTCTAGGAGATTTTGCTTAATTAGTAGATTAATTTAATTTAACAACTATATATGCATAACTATTCTCAACAATTAACCACACCAAATACCCAAGTTGCATGTACATATAACAGATTTCATACATTAAAGTTGCAGCAGAAATGATTGCATGAAGTTCATTCTTTCGAAACATGATCTGCTTAGATAAAAAAAAATGATGAGGTGTCAAATAATTATGCATTTCTTGGTTTTTATTTTTATTTTTACCGGATTGATCAAATTTTGATAATTACCCTCCATTGTTGACCACCTTTCTAAGACATTGATTCCACTATAGTTGTCAATGTTGGTCATAAAGCTTTTGTTTAAGGCCTCAAATGCCATTCTTTCATGGTCATCTTCGATCTCAGTAGCCTCCAATAGGTGGATCAGACTCCGAATCTTCTTAGCAACCATAATTAAGAAAAACCCTCTTAAGTTTAGTTTACCAGTCTTTTGTGCTTAATTAGAACGAAATTCGGATCGATATCATAAATCAGCAGCAAGAATCAGTTATTCTAAATCTCAACTTACCTTTACAGGAGATTTTTTGCCGGCAACGTTCTGCAATCTTTGATAGAAACTCACTTCTACACATGGATTTTTAACAAAATTAATTTCAAATCAACAAATTGATAAGTTGATTACCATCCTAAGCTAGATATAGATCTATATGTTTAGATTCATCAATCACAAAATTAGTTTAAAATGATCATAATACTGATAATTAATTTTAGATCTATCAGCTTTCGTTTGATTTATTTTAAAAACAAAGAAGAAAATTAGAATACGATACCTTTCTGCACCATTCTTAAAGAATAGGCAGCTTGTTTTCCTTTCTTGGCTGAGAGCTGTAACTGAAGCCATCTCTCCTTGGCCATCTCTCTCTCTCTCACTCTGTAAATGCATATTGATAATTGTTGTGGCTGCCATCAAGGGTTTGATAAGGTGGTATATATAGTGCCTTCCTATCAGCTTAGTTGTATTTGTAACCTAGGGCTTTCACTATTTTTCTTCTTTTTTTTTATGATTTTTCAATTTTTTTAATTTCCTTATAAAACTTCTTTTTACTGAATTTCCTTATAAAACCTTAGCCATTGCCAGCATATATGTATACTGTTTCAAAAGCAAAAATTTATTTCTTGAAGAAGTACGTAAAATATTATCTATTGTAATGTTTCACATGCATGGTACGTCTAGAATATGCAGTAGCTAAACAATGGTATGTACACTTAAGTGTTACACTTGTCATACTTCATATCAATAAGCTAATAACAAAATGAGCCATCAGTAAAAAAAAGTGCGCATTATATATTTTTCCTTAATAGCAATAAATACTTTGTTGAATATTATTGTAATTATATAGCAACATATGCACAGGTTAATATAATGTCATCATCAACACTAATTCAGTAATTCAAGTATATTGAAACATAATTTTATAAGAAAAGTAATATCTTTGCTAACTAGGATAGAAATAAAATTAAATAAGGAAAAATAATATCTAGAGAGGAAATAAATCATAAGCTAATTAAGAAAGAAATACTATAGATAGAAAAAAAAAGTGCTTACACTAAATAAAATAAGCTCACTACATATAAAAAATTACAAATATATATATATATATATATATATATATATATCTAATTAAGCTCAAGAGATTTTCAAAGGGTTATTCACGTGTTATACATATGAAAGACCAAATCTCATCTCAATAAGTTTAATTGGAAACATTCTATTATAAAATTAATTAAATGGACTTGTAGATTTCTCATAAATAAAATTTCATGCTTCATTTTGCACCAGATCCTCCATAGATTCGCATTTGAAAGGATATGATTGTTCTTTGGATCCAATAAATTAAATGGACATCTTAAACTTAATTCGGATCACAATATGTAGTTTACCAAAAATTTGTCTTAATATTTCCTACTTCTAAGTTATTAGAAATAATATAACATCCGAAGCAATTAGCTTCCATGAATATCTCAAAACCATCAAATTGATTTGTTTCGATGCAACTTCTCCTAGTTCATCGGGCAAAAGATTTTTCACCCAATCCGATTGATACCTAGGATCATCTTAGAAAATGTTGTGGCCTCTTATGCAAATGTCATTATGTTGAGCAAATTTTACCATTCCATCAACAACTGTTTAGTTTTTTTTACCTTGTGTTGTCAGTGAAGGTAGTGTATCTAAATCTTGAAGAAAACCGTAATCTTTGCTTTCAAGAATGTAATGATTCATACCACATCCAAATGGGAAGTTTATCTTGTTTGCTCTTTATATAATATAGCTCCATTTATTTTAGTTTTTTTTTTGCATACTTGAAACCACAACCTATACAGGTACTAATCAGTTTATTATTGTTGTAATTAATTTTAGGAATAATCTTGGTTTGAGCGGACGATCCTTTCAATGACGTGCCGTGAGACCGGGCCGAAGAAGGTTTTACAGATTGTTCTTTGTTATGATAGAATGTGAAATGTGATTTTAAAAAGCAAAAGAAACATATATGAAACCAAATTCCCTCGCTAAAATAGTTTAGGAGTCGCCACCCTGTTCAGCTTTACTGGAAAATTGCGGTGTAGCTGAGCCGTGCTGAAATCACTATATCTTTTAACCAAAGATTTGGGTCTAGACAAATCACTTATTTCTGTCACATGTCAAATAATCATTAGTTGTTCTAACTTTCATGTCTTTTATATTTATTTTCTTATTCCATTTTTAGCCCTAAATATTTTCTATATGTTCATACAAAAAGCGACAAATAAATACAGAAAGTAAATAAATTTGAAAATGCAACCTAATCAAATAAACTACCCTAGGGGATACATTTGTAAAAATAGGATTAGGGATACAGCCGGCTAAAATACATCAATTAACTAAAAATGGAAAGCTAGATCTACCCTAATATATATCTACCTGCAAAACAAAGGTTAGTACAATAAATATACATAAGCACATAGGACTCAGATAAGACAACAAGGGATGGTAGATAGCTTGGGATGTGAAAGGGGGACATTGATTCATACTGAGTCATTCAAGGTATTATGGACTCACTTTAATGCTTATCTCAAAGTTTTGTTCTTACCGGGACAAAACTCGAGATTCGCACCATAATGGGTCATAATAACATAAATGGCTCTGTGAACACGGATTTTTTTCCGACCTTTATGATGAAGCTTTTCAATTATCCTCTATCTAGAGTTGTTTAGGACATCGACCCGAGAAGCAAAGAATAGATTCTAACTAGTGCCGAAACGAACTGAAAACCATCTGAGTCGAAAAAGGAGATTTTTACTTTGAAAGATGGGTTGTACGGCCTAAACGTGGAAGAGAACTGCTTAAAGTGGATACATCTGGATTTCAAGAAGAGCCGTAGGGCTCAACATTAAGGCCGCACCACCTAATTTTGGAAGCAGATGGGCCGTATGGTCCATCCTTGAAGTAAAAAATCATAGGCCGAGTTGACCCACTTGAGGCAGAATAAAAAAAATCATTTTCTGAGGTAGCAAAAACGGGAAAAGAAATGATTACAGGGGGACAGGATTTTCATTACAGGAAAATTAAGAAAAAAAAAGGAATGCTCTCTAACCTAACAACACCAAGACCCATGGCCTAAGTTTTCTTTCTCTTCCTAACCTTCATCTTCAACCTTTCTTTATTCCTTGAAGCAACCAACTCCAAAACTCTTACCCAGTAGAAATCTCACAGTGTCCTTTGCTAAATGAATCGATATGAATAAACAAGAGGCACAGTGTCCGTCATCCTCTTGTACTATTTATTATATTTCTTAATCTTGAGTGAACTAATTAATCAAATAAGCAGCCAATTTATTTGGACATGGCCATACACTTATCAGTCTCACTCATTAAGTGGCTAGTGATATCATCTTGGTGCTATCCAAGTGGCAATTCCATCACTTCATCATCAATATCAACATGTTCATCGGCCCACCCGATCATACCCGTATTTAGCATCCTTTTATAGACCTATTAGGCATATGTCAAGGTGAACCGGATTCCATATTGATACTACAATGAAATCTGGTCTGAGGACAAAAGAGACCTACTCAAGAAAGACCTATGGCGTAACAACCATATCGCTTTCTTGTGCAAATCGATCCAGTCCCATGTCAACGACATGTACCTATATCCATGACTGACTATACAAGTACTATGACTAGTTAAGAACTACCATACAGTCACTGATATACAAGTATGTGGTTCTATTTGCTCCCACGATTAGAACAGACCTAGGATAGGTTTTATGATTATCAATCAATGGATACTCAATTCATGTTATAGTATAAGATATAAATGGAATAGATTGAATGCCTTTATTAATATGACACAAATAATGTATACATACAATAAGTCTTAATGTATAATACAAAATACAAGAATCCTGTTGGAAATGCCCTAGTCCCGAGGCATTGGTCCTTGTGTTTGTATGATACATTTGTACATTAATATGAACTTTATGTATTATACAATTTGTGTCAAGAGATAAAGGCATTAATCTATTTATTATATGTCTTGTGCTATATTTTAAATAGAGTATCCAATGGACATATCCATATCCATGTTGTCAAGTGTCATGCACTTGGCAGTAACATAATGAATAGGGAAAACGATATGGCCATAAAGTCATCCGTAGTCTGTTCCAGCAGTGGGCCTATGGCCCACAGATTGTAGTTGGGCTCTAGCAACTATTACAGCTCCCAATTAAGATGGAGACTACAGTCTAACGGAAGTCATAACCCTGTAGTATAACTTATATGTCCCATGTCATGGATATCGAAGTCCAACACGGAGGCATGGTATTATCGCCCTCTTTTGTGTCAGGACATTTACTGGATACTGATTGTATTGATGCTCTCAAATAAGTTCAACTTTATTTTGGTGTGTTCACACTCTTATCAGTCCCACTCATCAAGAGGTCAGTGATATCTTCTTAGCGAATCATTGAGTGATATATCCCTTATGCACATTTATAGCCTTGCCATGCTTACTGACACACCTAACCGTACCCATACTTGGCACCTTGTTACAGGCCCTTTAGGCGCATGTCAAAGTGTGTGAGTCCATATGCAATTCCATAATGTGGTTAGGTTGAAGGATCCAATATAAGTACTACACGAGAATCACTTGTGATACTATACCATGTGGATTTCTCGTTAGTGGATCTATCTAGTACTATGTCACATTACATGCACCCATGTACCTGATTGGCAATCCATGTATTATGGTTAGTGAGACACCGCCATACAATCAAGGTAATTGTAGTCTTATGTTCCATTCATTCCCATGACTGCAACAGACTAGGGATGGCTTTATGCTTATATCATTTCCCTATTTATGGTGTCACTACCAAGCGCATGACACTTGACAACATAAATATAGATGTGACTATGGGATACTCTATTTACATTCATTGCATAAGACATAAATTAAATAGATTATGCCTTTATTTAATGACATGAGTGTATAATACATAAATCCATAAAATATCTAACAATGTATAATACATAACAAGGACCAACGCCTTAGGACTAGGGCCTTTCCCAACAATCTCCCACTTGCACTAATCCAACCAAGCATTGGCCTAATCCCTATAAATCTAGTATGACCTCTGTGCTTTGGTTGTGCTAGCACCTTGGTCAAAGGATCTGTGACATTGTCCTTGGTGTCTACTTTATGTAATGAAATATCACCTCTTTCCACAATCTCTCATATGAGGTGAAATTTCCTGAGCAATTTCTTTGTATTCTTTTATGACCGATGCTCCTTTGCTTGTGTAATAGCCCCATTGTTGTCACAGAAGATATCAAGTGGATCTTGGATAGTTGGAACTACTCCCAATTTAGTGATAAACTTCCTCATCCACACAGCTTCCTTTCTTGCATCACACATAGTGATGTACTCAGCATCTATTATAGAATCAGCGATGGTGGGTTGCTTTCAGCTTTTCCAGCTGATAGCACTATCATTAAGTAAAAATATATACCCAGACTGCGATTGGTACTCATCTTGGTCTGTCTAGAAGCTTGCATCAGTGTAACCCGTCACTGATAACTCTTCCTAACCATCGTACACTAAGAATCTATCCTTTGTCTGGTTAAGGTCTTTGGGATTACTTTGATAGCCTTCTAGTGATCCTCCCTGGGGTCCTGCTAGTATCAGCATGTCATACTAGTGCAAAAGTGACATCAAGCCTTGTACATAGCATGGAGTACATGATCGATCCTGTAGCTAATGCATATGGGATCATTTTCATATTCTCCATGTCCTTCCTTATTTTGGGACAGTTCTTTTTACTCATTTTTAACCTATGGCTCATTGGCAAGAAGCCTTTCTTGGCCTGATCCACATTGAATCTTTTCAGAATTTTATCTATGTAAGTGACTTGACTTAGGCCTAGAAGTCGATTTGATCTATCACTATAGATTCTGATCCTTAGGATCATCTGGGCTTCGCCTAAGTCCTTCATTACAAAACACTTACTCAATTGCAGTATAACCCCTTACAGTGTTGGTATGTCATTTCCAATCAGAAAGATGTCATCCACATATAACACTAGAAATGTGACATGCTCCCACTATTCCTTTTATACACACAAGGCTCATTTTGATTCTGTATAAAGATGTACTCCTTTATGGCCTTATTAAATCTAAGATTCCAACTTCAGGATGCTTGCTTTAATCCATAAATGGATCTTTACAGTTTGCACACTTGTCCAAGATACTTTGGTTAGGTAAATCCCTTAGGTTGTGTCATGTGCACATCCTTGAGTAGTTCCTATTAAGGAAAGTGGTTTTTACATCCATTTACTAGACCCCATAGTCGTACCATGCGACTATAGCTAGCAAGATCCTTATGGACTTGAGCATTGCGACTGGTGAGAAGGTTTCATCATAGTCTATCTTATGGACTTGCTTGAAAACCTTTGCAACCAATCGCCCTTTGAAGGTGTTGTCGACCTTTATCTTGTAGCACCACTTACAACCTATGACTTTCATACCCAGAGGTGGATTAACGGTTTCATACCTTATTATCGTACATAGATTGCATTTTTTATTCCATGGCTTTACACCAATTAGCAGATTATACGCTATCAATGGCCTCCTAATAGGTTTTGGGCTCTTTCTCATCAAACATGAAGAGTGTTGTCGTCAGTCATGAGAAATACATACCTCTCAGGCACTCGATGTTCCCTACCTGTTCGACTAGAGCCAGTGTTTCAATCCTGCCTAGTCTCTGAGTTATCCTTTTCAGGAGTTTGTATGCTTTGAACTTAGCTGAGTTCAACGTTGCTGCCACTGTCTTTCTTGGAGATGAAATCTTTTTCAAGAAAGACTCCTTTTTGTGCCACGAATACTTTGTTCTTGGTGGGATTGTAGAAGTAATACCCTTTGGTTTTCCTAGAGTAGACCATAAATAGGCATTTGTTGGTCTTGGGTTCAAGTTTTCCCCCATCAATTTCTTGACATGGGCATCACAACCCTAAATCCTTAGGAATGACATGTTGGGAGCCTTGCCCTTCCATATTTCATATGGGGTCTTTTCCACAGCCTTAGTCGAAGTATTATTTAGAATTAGATCGGTTGTCTCAAGCGTGTATCCTCATAATGTGATTAGGAGAGAGGCATGGCTAATCATTGAACGGACCATGTGTAATAGGGTCCTATTCCTCCTTTTGGACACCCCATTCCATTGTGGTGTTCTTGGAGGAGTGAGCTATGAAATGATTTCGCACTCTCTTAAGTATGAGTCAAACTCTAGGCTCATATATTCACCACCTTGGTCTGAGTGAAAGGCATTAATATTCTTGCCTAGTTGGTTCTGTACTTCATTCTTAAATTCCTTGAACCTCTGAAGGGTTTCATATATGTGTTTCATTATATAGACATAGCCATATCTACTGAAATCATCTATAAAAGTGATGAAGTAAAGATGTCCACCTCTGGTAGCTGTGCTCATAGGCCCACATAAGTTTTGAATGTATTAGGTCCAATAAGCTAGTAGCCCTTTCAACTTTCTTGCCAAAAGGTACTTTGGTCATTTTTCTGCTTAAACAGGACTCGCATATGTCAAGTGACTTCATGTCAAATGAGCCTAGGATTACAGCTATGTGAAGCCTATCTATGCGTTTCTTGTTTATATGGTTTATACGACAATGCCAGAGATAAACAGGATTAAGTTCGTTAGGCTTAACCCTTACATTATAGATTTGAATAGTTTCTTTGAGATCCAGGATATATAAACTATTATTTAATAGTGCTTGTCCATAAAATAATCCTTCTCTAGATATATTAATGCTACCATTATCAACAATAAAAAATATCCAAAAATATCCAAAACTGAAACTGAAATAATATTCCTGCACATCGCAGGTACAAAATAACAATGATCCACTATCAAAACTAATCCACTAGGCATTTCCAAGTGCTACTCTCTAATCTCGGTGGTAGCTGCCCCAACTCCATTCTCGACTCGAAGGCCTACTTCCCTGGATCCCAGCACTCTCCTATTCCTTAGTCCCTGCACATTACAACAAATGTGATAACCACATCCAGTATCCAATACCCATGATGTAGAAATAGTAAGGTTAACATCTATAACATAGATACCTGATGAAGACACGGCCATCTTCTTCATTTGCTCTCCCAGAAGTTGAGGACACGATCTCTTCCAGTATCTAGTCTGTTTGCACAGGAAACAGACATGCTCAAGACTAGCCTTAGGCTTATCTCCTTTCTTGGCCTTCTTGGCCTTGGCTTTTTTAGCCTTGGCTTTCTTAGCCTTAGCCATGGCCTTGGCTTTCTTAACCTTAGCCTTGGCCTTAGCCTTTGCCTTACCATTGGCGAGAGGAAGGTTCCTGTGAGCAGACAACTTTTTAAGCGAAACACAGCGAAGCGAACCGGGGAAAAAGAAAAAGAAGTGTTTGGATTTGGAAAACTGGTTTGTATCTTGCTTAGGAAAACCATTGATTTGTTTTGGAAATCCTTTTGTAGAAAAATCTCTTCTTTGAATGTGAGTTTTGGAAGACTGGTTTTTACATTTTAGAAAATCTCGTTTTATTAACTTAAAGACCTCGAAACCTAAATTTCAAGAGTCGCCACTCGGATCAGCTCATCCAGGAAATTCTGGTACAGCTCCCTGCCAAGCGTAGACTACTATCCCTAATCCAGAGATTTAAGGTTCGGGCAACTTACATATTCAACCTCAAGCTTGTTTTCATTTATAAGTGCATATGACAATATTTTACTCACTTAATTCTCTATCCATTTTATCTTGTGTTATTTAGCCTATGCTCATTCAGATGACATAAATAAAGTGCATAAAATCAAAGTGCAGAAAAATAAACCATATATCCAAAATAAACCAAAAGGAAATAGAGGCCGCTTCTTACAACATAGAAAAAGAAAAAGCTCTCATCCTCACCAATATAACTGCCTAGATACATGAAAGTCTAAAAATTATAATCGCCCAGAATACACGATTAATCTATAAAATACATCCAAAATAAAAATAAAGAAAAATAAAAGCTGTAAAACAAATTATTAGCACAATTATATTGCAAACAACTTATACAGAATGGGGATTTCCGGAAGCAGGAGCATGCATTTAGGGGATAACCGGGAAGTCCGACCGACTTACTCGGTTAGACTTGGAAAAAGCCCTGTAGGTTTTGTGCTTGAAAACAGTTTGGGAAAACTATTTGGCCCGGTTACATGCAAATTACTTTGGTTTAGTGGGTCGGTTGTCCTGGGACTCGGGGTTCTGTTCGTGGGGGTTCCTAATTCCAAACATCCATCTAAAGTCCAAAAGCAGGAAACGTGCCAAAAACAGTTTGATTTTGAAGACAACATCACACGACGACGTCCGTGCGAGTCATCCTATGATTCTACCTTCTTCCAGAGGCTACAGCCGTGCGGCTTAATTAAAGCCTCGCGGCTATAGGACCACAGCCGTGCGGCTGTAGCACTACAGCCGTAAGGCTATAGCATCCAGAACCCGAAATTATTTTTCTTTATTTTGTAAACACTTTTTTGACCATCTTCAATGATTTCTGGGAATTTTAAGGAACTTGGGGGTCCACTATAGTTGGACAGAGGATCCGGTTTGGATTGAACAACCCCAAAACTTAAAAATCAAAACCAAAGAATCCAAAAATCTCATATCAACGTTCAATGAAAATCGAAAACCATAATTCAGAATATAAAGGATGTGATTAGGACCGAAATAAATCATAACAGAATGATCAAAATGGAATCTGGCTGCTTTCGGTCTATTTTAGGACTTTTCAGGTTTCTTCCCTAAAGAACACAGCCGTGCGGCTGTAATGTTATAGCCGCTTGGCTCTGTTCTAAGGGATTACAGCCACTTGGCTCAAGTTAGAACCGCACAGCTGTAATCAAACAGCCAGTTCCTAAAATTTAATCAAAACACAGAAAAAATCACAACACAGAACAAATAAAAATGAGTTTAATGCCTCTTAGAGTTTACCTTGTTGATGTTCCAGTGTGTTTGACGTCCAGAAGTGGATTGAAAGGGTGGAACGTGCCTAGAATCCCATGAACACTCTAAAATCTTCGAGTATGCATCCCGAATTGATCCGATTAGGCTCGAGAATAGTCCCCAGTGAATGAAAGTCTCTAGAAAACCCTCACCCTAAGTGTTTCTAAGTCTGTTTTAGGTGTTTTTGTTCACTCTTTTTGGTTTGTTAGTTCTTAGTTTTCTCTTTTTTTGTTTTCATCCCTAGGATGAATCTCCAATCTCTGTCTAATTCTCTCTATTTTTCTCCTCTTTGATCCTCTTTTTTTTTCTCTCCCCTTTTCCTGCTTTTAAGACCCAGGAAATCTCAGGAAAATTCCGCTAATTAAGAGATGCAATCCCTGTCAAATTTTGATTCTGCTATTTAGGAAAAATTTTGCCCGCTCGATAGAGCTTCGCAGCTGTAAGATTACAGCTGTACGGCTCTGGCATTACAGCTACGTAGCTGTAGTTATGAAACTACAGTCTTGCACCTCTAATCAGAGCCGTGACAGATTCTCTTAAATCCCACACTCACCTCTAATCAATCAAAGGACCCTTCTCGAGATTTCAGATAGAGGACCGTTTGATTTTTGGAGCATTTGAGACATTCTAGGTGACATCCCGCTTATTTCAAGTCTAATTCACGTCCGTCTGCTTAATAGGTATCAGAGGACTCTCGTCATAGAGGTCGGGAAAACCAGTGCTCACAGGCTACCCCTCGCGAGATTAAAGTCGATATAATCAGGCTACTATGCCAGGATCAAGTTTGGTCTCGTGATAAAAAGGGCGGTGAGAAAAGGAAAGAAAACATACCTGACGTCTTGGTTTGTTGAGGAAGTCAGGCACAGCATCTTGTTGGGAATGTTGACTTTTAATCTGAGATTGGCTCGAGGAGCTTTAGTTCTGAAGTTAGCTCTCATCAGAGCAATATTCTGGAGTTGACTCTCGGGAGAGCAATAATCTGAAGTTGGCTCACAGCGAAGCGATAATCTAGAGTTGGCCCACAACGGAGCGATAGTCTAAAATTGGGCCACAGCGAAGCGATAATTTGGAGTTGGCCTATGGCGGAGTGATAATTTAGAGTTAGCCCACAGCGGAGAGATAATCCAGAGTTAGCCCACAACGAGGCGATAATCTGGGGTTGGCCCACAGGGGAGCAATAATTTGGAATTAGCCTGTAGTGGAGCGATAATCTAGAATCGGCCCACAACGGAGCGATAAATTGGAGTTGGCCCACAGTAGAGCGATAAACTGGAATTGGCCCATAGAGGAGCAATAAACCGGAGTTGGCCCACAGCAGAGCGATAAACTAAAGTTGGCCCACAGCGGAGCGATAAACTGGAATTAGCCCACAGCGGAGCGCTAAACTGGAATTGGCCCATAGCAGAGCGATAATCCGGAGTTGGCCCACGGCGGGGTGATAATCTGGGGTTGGCCCACAGAGGAGCGATTATCTGGAATTGGCCCGCAGCGCAGTGATAATCTGGAATTGGCCCACAGCGGAGCTATAAACTGGAGTTGGCCTACAGCGGAGTGATAAACTGGAATTGACCCACAGAAGAGTGATAAACTGGAGTTGGCCCACAGCGGAACGATAAACTGGTGTTGACTCATAGCTGAGCTATAAACTTGAGTTAGCCCACAGCGAAGCGATAAACTAGAATTGGCCCACAGTAAAGCGATAATCTAGAATTGGCACACAACGAAGTGATAAACTGGAATTGGCCCATAGCAAAGCAACAAACTGGAGTTGGCCCAGAGTGGAGCGATAATCTAGAGTTGGCCCACAACGAAGCGATAAACTGGAGTTGGCCCACAGCAGAGCGATAAGCTGGAGTTGGCCCATAGCGGAGCGATAATCTGGAATTGGCCCACAGTAGAGCGATAAACTAGAGTTAACCTACAGCGGAGCGATAATCTGAAGTTGGCCCACAGCGAAGCGATAAACTAGAGTTAGCCCACAGCGAAGCGATAAACTAGAGTTGGCCCACAGCGGAGTGATGATCTAGAATTGGCCCACAGTGGAGCAATAATCTGGAATTGGCCCACAGCAGAGCGACAAACTGGAATTGGCCCACAGAAGAGCGATAAATTAGAGTTGGCCCACAGTTGAGCGATAAGCTAACTAGTGTTGGCCCACAGCGGAGCGATAAACTATAGTTGGCCCACAACGAAGCGATAATCTAGAGTTGGCCTAGAGCATAGCGATAAACTGGAGCTGGCCCACAGCGGAGCGATAAGCTGGAGTTGGCCCATAACGGAGCGATAATCTAGAATTGACCCACAGCGGAGTGATAAACTGGAGTTGGCCCACAACGGAGCAATAATCTGGAGTTGTGTCGAGAGTGCATATTTATTCCTTATTGATAATTTTGGAAACAAAAATTTTTACCCCTTTGATCAAGAATAAATACAGCTTGATTGTTTTGCCCCTGGATATCTGTGAAAAGCAAAGAGCACCCTTTTCGGGATTATATCGTCATAAACGGAAATTATAAAAAATTAAGAAAATCTCCTTACTTGAGAGTTAAAGCAGTGTGGCTCTAATTTACACGATATAGCCGTGCAACTGTGCTATAGAGCCGCGCAGCTGTAACTTGCCATGATGTTAGAGTTGCAAGGCTCTAGCGTGAAATGGGCAGTCCCTTTAATTGGATAAAAGCCTCATTTTTGCCAAGACATAATTTTCTTCTTCTTCTATTGTCTTTCTTTTGCTCTCAAATCTTCAACCTAACTTCCAACTTTTAAAATGATGAAGAAACTCAGGAAGATGATTTGTCTGGCCGCTCCCTCACAACCCGCCCCTCACACGAGGTATATTTTACCTAAGGGATAATTTTTTCTGCCCACTGAGTCCACAGTCGATGTGTACGGGCTTCGAGACTCGGTTGAGTATTGCGGGGTTAAGATAAATGATCTCGTACCCGTCACACTTCAGCCATCTACACATGCATCTCAGAAACTGGTCAGTTTTCTCAATTTTTCTATCTTTTCAATTTTTTCCAATTCTATAAATGTAGATGAAATTAGGCAAAATTGATGCATGTTTAGGGTAGATTTTGCTCCTAGAAACTTTAATTAGTGGTTTGGTAGTGATTAGAACCAATTTAGGGGTGATTTTATGAAACCTAGGGTTTCTTTTGCACTGTTGAAAATTTCCTGATAGAGCCGTGCGGTTCTAAGTTATAGTCATACGGCTATGTTCTTAGGCCAGGCTAAAAATGCTTGAACAGAGCCATACGGCTCTAATCCTGAGGAATATAGCCGCGCGGCTATAGCTATAGCTATGCAGCTATAACTATAGCCATACGGCTCTAATAGCCAGACTAGAAATTTTTCTTATTTTCTCTTTTAATTCCAATGCATTTTATTTGATTTGTATGACCTATGTACAATCCAAATAACTCATAAAAAAACTCCCTGTTTGTTGTTTTGCAAGATTGGTCCCATAATGGTGGGATTAGGGAGTTATGTGACGCTGAGGTGGTATAGAAGACTCCCGAACGGCGTGAGGGT
Source organism: Euphorbia tirucalli (assembly GCA_039660915.1). Taxonomy (NCBI): domain Eukaryota; kingdom Viridiplantae; phylum Streptophyta; class Magnoliopsida; order Malpighiales; family Euphorbiaceae; genus Euphorbia; species Euphorbia tirucalli. Next base: position 24,400,681 of record CM077633.1, read on the forward strand.
GATCGTAGATGCCATAGGGCTACAGAGGATGGTATGTTCTATGTGTGAGCATCCTCCTAGGATGAGTCGTGGTCTGCTGTCGACACTGATAGAGCGCTAGATGGACTTCACGCACACTTTTCATTTCCCGACTGGGGAGTATATTGTCATGCCTGAGGACTTTACGGCTATCACCGGGCTACCCTTTGGTGGGCACATTATTAAGTTTAACCATACACTGGATAGAGGGGGATATAGTCCTGACGTCATCGCCATCCTGATCTGTCTGACTCCTCGGGATAAGAGGATCCATTGTAGTGCCCTATGGGATTACTGGTTGGGGAGATGGGCTGAGCTTCCTACGGGCACTACATTCACCATCGAGGATATGAGCCGCTATGGCAGGGCCTTTCTCCTCCACTCCCTCACTACTTTGGTTTTCCCCATAGGTCAGAGTGACCTAAACTTGGCTGTTCTCCCTTTGTTGATCCAACTGGATGACGTGAGAACCTATGTTAGGGATAGGTTGGCTTGGCTCAACTGTATTATTCCCTAGATCCGTGCACCCGGGGATGCAAAAGGAGGTGAAGGGCTCTTAGATCTTCCTTCATGTGAGTTCCTCTAACTTTTTTTTTTTGGCTGATTATGCCCCTTTTGCGGATTTGGGCATATGAGTACAGATTCATCCCTCAGCCGTTGGTGCACGTTGTAGAGACTACTGAGCTTCTTGACTTCTCTCGGCTGGGATGATGGCTGGGTTTCAGTTGGGGGGTGGACTGGAGTGTAGATGATTATCGGCTGTTTCTGGCTCAAATGGCATTCGAAGGGGTATACATCCCACCCTTTTATGGATTTTGAATTTCGGTATTTCACAATCATCACTCTGATTTTCTAACTCCCAATTTTCTAATTTCAACTGACTTTGGAGCGTTAGAGGGGGACTTTGTTGCCCTAGGAAGTGATGGATGCTCAGAGGCTGACGCCAAGGAGATTTATGATGGAGTGGCCCTTCGGTCTGGAGTGGTATCTCAGAGAGCGGGTCTCTGATTGGCGTTCCGGTCCCCTAGGGCACAAGATCCCGACCGCTCTGCCCATGGACTACTTTGGTAGCATCTCCTGTCGGCAGCAAATCATCCTAACCTTTTTGGATCCGGCTACGTGTTAGATGGAGTGGAGAGAGACTACCTCCAGTTCACCACCACACACCTCCTCCCTCCTACTAGAGCAGTGCAGGTAGCGATATGCTTCCTCTTCTGCTTTTTGTTTATTTGTACTGAATTACTATTTTACTGACACCCTTCTTTTGTTACTTGTAGCCATCAGGGAGAGGAAAGTTTCCTCGCACTTTATCTAGCAGACGCTCCAGCTGTCGGGAGTCCCAGATTACTGGTGGTCGGGGAGATGGGAGCTCCTCCGCATAGGCGGCCAAGCATGATGATGATGTGAGGGTGGAGGGTGCTCCGTCTGCTCCTCTAGTGATTCCTCCAATGGTTCCCCCTGCTGGCTTTATTCCCAGGCAGCTAGAGTTCCCGATAGACTAATAAATTCAGCTACTTGATGAGTTCGGGCAGTCATACTAGGCTGATCTGTATCTCAGGGATCACACCTGCCCTGCTGCTATCCCTTCTGATACCACTCATGTGAGTACCCGTGCTTTCATCTACTTTCTGATTCTCACTGTTACCCATTTGTCTGATTCGTGCAACTATTTCCTATGCAGATTCTGTTATCTCAGGGGATTGCCCTGTGTCAGGCCGTCTACACTCAAGAGGCTCACGATTCAAGACAACACAATGATGACAATAAGTACCTGCATTTGAGTTAGTGTTGATGCATGTATGTGTGTATGTTGCAAGTGTATGCATTTATGTGACATGATATTCATGTTGTTGATTCTGGTGCAGTCCACAGTTGGCGTTCATCGCCGCGAGTGCACTCGTCTGAGGTCAGAGGTAGACTGGCTACAGAGGCGTGTCATAGATCTGTAGTTCATGAATCAGACATTTCGAAAGCGGGTAGATGCATTGGAGGCTCAGCTCGCTAGTTTTGAGGATACTAGGGAGGAGAATGAGATGGGCGATCAGGACGACGGGGGACAGCCTTAGTCTTCTCTTGCTTTTATTGATATGACAGCTCGCTTATGGGCTCAGATTCATTTATTTTAGTACATTTCCCCTGTCTGTGGGCTTTGTTCTGTTACACTTGCTTGTTTATTTGACTCAACACTTTATGATACTTCTTCTGATATCCATCACTTTTTTCTTTCCCGCTGAGTTTATATTTCTGAACGCATGCTCTTTGACTATACTCGTCTTTGTTGTTATTTGAGTGACTTTAACACTTCACGGGACCCGTTGACTATTTTAGAATCGGTTTTAGCTGAAAACTGCCACTAACTAGTAGAGCCACGTGGCTATGATCTGGGAATTCTACATTTAAGTATAAAGAAAGTGCTATCTTCGAACTACAACTACACGGCTATATATACAGCTGCACCACTATAGGTACAACCACACAGCTATAGGTAAAGGTTCAGTTAGAAACGCACGGCTATATATACAGCCACACCACTATAGGTACAGCCACGCGGCTATAGGTAAAGGTTCAGTTAGAGCCGTACGGCTATAGGTAGCCTTCAGTAATTTTCTTCTTTCTACACCCCTTTCCAATGGATCGACTTTGTGATCGCTTGAGGGACTATTGGAGGACTTCCCGCTCTTCTAAAAGGGCTTTACTGGCTCCTTTTGGTCTGTAGTCTATACAGGTCTACACTACTCTAATTCTGAACCAGGCTTTTCTAGCAGCTGCGGCCATATTTTGGGATCCGATAGACCACGTCTTCTACTTCTTTGGGTAGGAGCTATGTCCCATGGTCAAGGAGTTTAGCACCATTCTTTGTATCCCCTACCCCCGTGGAGTCAGGTTAGCTGTTCCTGAGTCCAATTTTGATAGCTTATATACACTTCAAAGATTATTCATGCTGGACATGGCAGGCTTGGGCCATTTGCTCTCTGCAAGGGTTGCCCCTATGAGATTCAGTCTGTCTGTGATCATGGATTTGTGTTCTACTCTACCCACTTCTGCCCCTGGTTGGGCCCCTCTGATGAGTCTACTGCTGATGTCTAGTTATCTATGCAAGTCCAGGGATAGGACCTGTGGATTCTAGTTGGCCTCGGTAATGGCCCAGATGGCTGATGGCATTCACCTATAGGGGTTATCTTAGTTGAGAGCATGATCTACTTGGATTCTGTTCATCCTGGTCACCCCATTGAGACTAAAGGGTGCCGCTTTCTTCTTCAGGTATACTCCTACTTTATACTTTCTCAATCTCATTGTTTCATTACCCTTCTGATCAACTGGCGATCATACAGATCTGGCTATTGGAAAACTTGAGTCTCCTGAGTGTTCCTCCACCTTATTCGAAGTATGCTACTAAGCGCTATTGGGCTCGGTGCATTAAGGTCATAGATTTTGCTACCCGCTCTATAGAAGAGTGGTCCACTTAGTTAAGAGAGAGGACAGATGCATCCATCCATTGAGTCTGCCCCTAGTGGGACATTTCATATGTGACCAGTAAGACTTGGGCAGGAGGCGTACAGCTACTCGGGTTGACCCGGGTGAATTTTACTCTCCTGCATGGTTATACAAACAGTATGGGCAGCTGCAGGGAGTGCACCATTCTCTATGCGTGACTGAGTATGGAGAGTTCATGCCATAGTGGCCCAGACATGTACAGCAGCAGTGGATGAGTCCTATTCGCTGCGAGATTCTAAGGTATGATAGTACAACTCCGGTGGAGACGGATGGCCGTTATAGAGCTTGGTTGGCTAATTTGTCAGCATGCCCTACGAGACGTGAGCGTGAGGCACTGATTTTGAGATATCTTGGGCTGGGGTATTTGTGTCATCGGGAGCCACTACTGATTGGCTTTTTTTTATATCCTTATTTTTGCATAGACTGCCCTTACAGGTTTTCAGCCTATTGGACCGTCCTAACTTTTGCCTGAATCACCTTTTTAGGTTTTTGACTCAGCAGACTTTTATTTGTATCCTAACTTTTGCATAACTGCCTTTTGGTTTTCATTCTATCAGTTTTTTTTTTTTTTTTGAAGTGAAATGCATGCAAACAAGAAATGTATACAGCCGTATATGCACAACACGAATTTAATTTCAAACGGACTTGGGACATTTAAACAAACAGAACAAAGCATTCATCCATTCATTCATTAATAATGTTTTAGTACAATGCACATCAAAGATGAAAATGGAGCTAAGGACAGAATCAGTAATGGTATCAGCCTCGACCAAACCCACGACTGCCATCAATCGGTCTTTGCAAATTTTCCCGCTGATGGTGCACACCTCTCTGTCCTAACTTTTGCATGCACCGCCTTTTTGATTTTCGATCCATCAGACTGTCCTAATTTTTGCATGGACTGCTTTTTCGGTTTTCGATCCATCAAACCCTTTTTTTACACGTAAAAGTGCCTGAGCTTGTCCTGATTGATAGGGTTGACAACTTGGTCTTTGTTTCCACTGGCAGAACTGCTTCCACCCCATAGAGCAAAGGGCTCTGATGCTAATTATGTGTCCTTACAAGGCAAATGGTAACATGTCAGCCCAATCTCTGATGCCATTTTTGACCGAATCCTGCTGATAAACTTATTAGACGCTCTTACCACCCCGTTGGCTCGTGGGGGATACAGAGATGATGTATGACGCTGCACCCCTTTATTCTAGAACAATTGTGCTGTTGCCCCTTGAAATTATGCTCCACGATTGGCCATGGTGTGATGCAGAATTTCATACCGTGCAAACAGATTCTCGTTTTTTTAGGCTGTGACATTCGTATATGACTCTGCTTCTACTCACTTTGAGGAACAGTTGACGGTTAAGACCGTGAACCGAAATCTATCTACCGTAAGTGGCTTTATTTCTTTTACGCTCCCGATTCCCATGCTGTGATAACCCCTTTTTTTTGTCTGAGTCTACGGAGCTTCTGCTTGACTGGTTTCGTCTTAGGATTCTTTGGAATTCGGTGTTTAGTAATTTCTCTGTCAACCCCTGTGTGACATTGTACAGCCAGGCAAAGGTTTCCACATGCTTTTGCAGTACTTTTGCAATTTCTTTTCTCTCATTAGGCATGAAGTCTTTTGAGATGGATACCATTTTTTGTGTCATCATCTATCGCTGGATTCATTTCATGCAATGATGCATCATATATGTTAAAGGCATTAAATGAATGATTGTATGTATGCATAGTTCCATCTGAAAAAAATATCACACAAGTAATTGAAATCAAATTGCATTATATTAAATGCCTTATGGGCTGAACTGTTCACATTACAAAAAAGAAAGGACAAATACATTAAAATAGTTATCATCCTCCACATACGGAGGGTCTTCTCTAGCTGCAGCATCATCCACTACGACAGCTTATTTAGACCTCCGAAGTTGTGTGAGGGGTTCCTCTACACGCTTCAAACAAGGTTCTCCAATTTTCCCATCAGTAATTAACCGTTGAATGACTCTTATCAAACTGGTGCATTTGCCTGTGTGATGACCGGCCATCATATGGTAGGTACAGAAGTTGTCTTTCTCTGACTCGGACAGAGGAACATAAGGCTTCAAACTTTGAAGTAAACTAGCTTTCCTATACTTGGCGAAGATGTAAGGCAAAGGCTCTGCCCACGGGTTAACTAGCCTCTGAGGGGTTACTGATTGTCTGCCTTGAGCTATGGCAGCCACTCTTGTTTCTGTTACCCAATCTAGTGCCGCCGATTGGGCTGGTTGAATGGTCTGACCCATATTGGTGGTCATTACAGTTCATATCTATTCCCTCAAGGTGGCCTTAAACCGATCCGAGCTCAGCAGTGCATCTATAAATGCATTCATGTCAAATGGCATTCCTCCATTAGATCCGTCTTAAGCCATGTCCTTCATGTTTGCTTCTTCTAACAACGACTTACTGTTAACTAGTAGAGAAGGTAACTGTCCCTTGAATTCCTGCTCTGAATCCGAATCTGAATTGGGCCTACCCTCTTCCATGGTTATCGATTCTGGCTGAACTAACTGGGCTAACTGATCTGACTGTGGTTCAACACGCATTAATCACTTTGAAGTTCAACTCCAAACTGCACATTCAACATAAGGATAGAACAATGAATGAATGTCGTGAGTCTAAAAGCGACACACTAAATGACATGTGTGGTATGGTCGTGAATGATCATGATTGAATGATGCCTCATGAATGAAATGATAATGAAGAGGATATTTGTGTTTTCCTTCTTTTTATTTAGGACGTTCTAAGAATACCTAATGCAATGCGAAAGATAATGCATGAAGGTCGTGTGTGAGCTGTCACATGGACAGAGGTTTGGCGCTTTTGGGGCGCCTAGTGGATGTCATGAAATGGTCGCGTGAGTACCGACACAGGGACAGGGATTCGACGCTTTGTAGGTCAATGAAGTGATATGAAGTGGTCACATAGGGGATGTCCCATGGACAAAGTTTTGATGCTTTTAGGGCATCTTGGATGAAATGATGTTACAAACAAGTCACGTGTGAATAGAGACACGGATAGAGGTTCGGCGTTCATGGAACACCTTGCATGATTTGGCAATGTCATGAAATGCCCCTACATATGTAGTAATTTGGCACTCGTGGAGCACCTCAAGTGAGTCAATAATTTCATGAAACAATCCGATGTGGATCACGACACACAAGCAAGACTTCGGCATCATCATGATACCAATGATGAATGAGCATGATTTCATGTAATGCTATCGTGTGACCCACCACACGAATATAGACCTAAGACCATCAGGGTCCTCTAATGAATGAAATGGTTTAGTGGGATGGCCAAGTGCAACTGGATGCATGGGTAGAACACGGGTAGTTTTGGGACACCCGATATGGAATGAAATGATTGTGAAAGGCATACTTAGAACGTCCTTTGTTATGTGTAATGGAATGAGATGGTATGATATGAATGCTCATGTCACACAAGATGCAAATGGCTTCATGACGATGTGGTTAGGATGCATGACATATGGGATGATGTCGTGTATACTTTATGGGAATGTCAACACACAAGATGTAATGGCACATAAATAAAATGTCGTGGCTGCACGAAGATGTGGTTAACATCAATGTCACACATATGCTTATGTCTAGAAAATGGCTGCACAAAGATGTGGTTAGAATGGCACACGAATGATCATTCGTGCTTGATGTTTCATGTAAAGGGTCAAAATAAAACCACCGTGGAACAAACATTAGCACATGCAATAATATGCTCACCCTTCCAACCTTATTCCTCCTTTCGATTGGTCAAACGTTCTTCCTAGGTGTTGGGTCTCTTTGGCATCAACCGGGGATACCAAAGGCGTACTCTCAATGTCTAATTTCATATTTGTGTTTTGGTAATCCTAAGGGAAAGTTACTAGGTCATTACATATGGGCCAAAGTCAAACCAAGGGTCGTACAGGTCCCCATAACAAAAATACACTCTTCCACATAGAACATGAGAGGTTCATATGGTGCTATGAGTGGTTTACCCCTTCAGGTGCCTCTAATCCTAGCGGAAGAGGTAGGTCACCTTCAAAAGTAAACCGGGCTTATTAGTGAGTTTGAGGGGTTGAGAAGAAGAAAATGTCATGATATGCAAGTGTGAGTAAAATATGGTACTATGAACCAGTAAATGACTACAAGAAAGGTTATATTTCAGTAGTTGACTAAGTTCCTTAAGTTTTAAAAAAAACGTTTTAAGAATTCATCCCCAGTACAGTCGCCATAGTGAGCGGACGACCTTTTAAGCGGAATGCGGCAAAGTGAACCAGGGAAAAAGAAAAAGAAGTGTTTGGATTTGGAAAACGGGTTTGTATCTTGCTTAGGAAAACCATTGATTTGTTTTGGAAATCCTTTTCTAGAAAAACCTCTTCTTTGAATGTGAGTTTTGGAAGACTATTTTTTACATTTTAGAAAATTTCGTTTTATTAACTTAATGACCTCGAAACCTAAATTTCAAGATCAATGACAGAGTCGCCACCGAGATCAGCTCATCCGGGAAATTCCGGTACAGCTCCCTACCGAGCGTAGACTACTGTACCTAATCCAGAGATTTAGGGTTCGGGCAACTTACCTATCAACCTCAAGCATGTTTTCATTTATAAGTGCATATGCAATATTTTACTCACTTAATTCTCTACCCATTTTATCTTATGTTATTAGCCCATACTCATAGGAGTGAGCAAAACATGGTTCGGTTCAAAAACCGAACTTAACAAACCGAACCAAAAACTAAAGTAGAAGAAAAATAGAAACCAAAGCCAAACCAAAATTTATATGGTTCGGGTCAAACCAAACCGAACCAGTTCAGTTCAGTTACGATTTGGTTCTTTTCAAACCGAATCAACAAAAATTTTAATTTTTTAATGTTTATTATCATTATTTTTTATAAATTATATGTCAAGTATTGTTTAAAAAGGATTTATTTTACATGTATATTACTAAAGCCTCATAAATACAAACTATATAATAATATACATATATAATATACCAAATAAAATTTATTTATATACATATATATATATATTTAAAAAAAATATTTTTTCCTATTACGGTTCGGTTCGGTTCAGTTTCGGTTTTTTTAACAAAAACCAAAAAACGAACCAAAAACCAAACTATTATATTTTATAAAACCAAAACCAAACCAAATAGAGTTTGGTTCGATTCGGTTTTTCAGTCTCGGTTCGGTTCGGTTTTTGGTTCGCGGTTTGGTTTGCTCACCCCTACATGCTCATTCAGATGACATAAATAAAGTGCATAAAATTAAAGTGCAGAAAAATAAACCATACATCCAAAATAAACCAAAAGGAAATAGAGGCCGCTTATTACAACCCATAAAAAGAAAAAGCTCTCATCCTTACCAATACAATCGCTTAGATACACGAAAGTCTAAAAATTACAATCACCTAGAATACACGATTAATCTATAAAATACATCCAAAATAAAAATAAAGAAAAATAAAAGATGCAAAACAGATTGTTAGCACAATTATATTCCGAACAACTCATACAGGACAAAATGGGGATTTCCGGAAGTAGGACCATGCATTTAGGGGATAACCGAGAAGTCCGGGCGACTTACTTGGTTAGACCTGGAAAACGGTTTTAGAAACGCCCTGTAGGTTTTGTGCTTGAAAACAATTTTGGAAAAATATTTGGCCCGGTTACATGCAAATTACTTCAGTTTAGTAGGTCGGTTAGCCCGGAACTCAGGGTTCCGTTCGTAGGGGTTCCTAATTCCAAACATCCATCTAAAGTCCAAAAGCAGTAAACATGCCAAAAACAATTTGATTCTGAAAACAGCATCACACAACAACGTCTGTATGGGTCATCCCGTGATTCTGCCTCCTTCTGGAGGCTACAGCCATGTGGCTCAGTTAGAGCCGCACGGCTATAGGACCACAGTAGTATGGCTATAGCATCCAGAACCCGAAATTGGTTTTCTTCATTTTGTAAACACTGTCTTGACCATCTTTAATGATTTCTGGGAATTTTGAGGAACCTGGGGGTCCGAAATAGCTGGGAAGAGGATCCGGTTTGGATCGAACAACCCCAAACCTTAAAAATCGAAACCAAAGAATCCAAAAATCTCACATCAACGTTCAATGAAAATCAAAAACCATAATTCAGAATATAAAGGATGTGATTGGGACTGAAATAAATCATAACAGAATGAACAAAATGGAATCTGGCTGCTTTCGGTCGATTTTAGGGCTTTTCGGGTTTCTACCCTGAAGAACACAGCCGTGCAGCTGTAATGTTACAGTCGCTCAACTCTGTTCTAAGAGATTACAGTCGCTTGGCTCTAGCTAGAGCCATACGGCTGTAAACAAACAGCCAGTTCCAGAAATTTGATCAAAACACAAAACAAATAAAAATGAGTTTAAGGCCTCTCAGAGTTTATCTTGTTGATGTTGCAGCGTGTTTGACATCCAGAAGTGGATTGAAAGGGTGGAACACACCTAGAATCCCGTGATAACTCTGAAATCTTCGAGTATCCGTCCCGAATTAATCCGATTAGGCCCGAGAATAGTCCCGAGTGTTTCTGAGTCTGTTTTAGGTGTTTTTGTTCACTCTTTTCGGTTTGTTAGTTCTTAGTTTTCTCTTTTTTTTTTTGTTTTCCTCCCTAGGATGAATCTCTAATCTCTATCTAATTCTCTCTATTTTTCCCCTTTTTTATCCTTTTTTTTCTCTCCCCTTTTTCTGCTCTTAAGACCTAGGAAATCTCGAAAAAATTCTGCTAATTAAGAGATGCAATCCCTGTCAAATTCTGATTCTGCTATGTAGGAAAAATTATGCCCGTTCGATAGAGTTGTGCGGCTGTAGTTGTGAAACTACAGCCGTGCGCCTCCAATCAAAGCTGCGACAGATTCTCCTAAATCCCACACTCATCTCTAAGCCCTCTAATCACTCAAAGGACCTTTCTCTAGATTTTGGATCGAGGACCGTTCGGTTTTCGGAGCGTTTGAGAAATTCTTGGTGACATCCTACTCATTTCAAGTCCAATTCATGCCCGTCTACTTAATAGGTATCAGAGGACTCTTATCATAGAGGTCGGGAAAACCCGTGCTCACAGTTCCCCTTGTTGACCATTAGTACTGGTAGAGTCTTCTTATTCAACTGTTCGAAGAGATTGAGCATCCCATGCAGCTCAATAACAGTTCGGTTCATCCCTTGCATGTTATAGTTTAGGATAAACTGGTCATAAGAATCTAGCAGGGACGCTAGGATAGTGTCTATAGCCGACTCTTACGTGATCGACATGCCGAAAAGGCTAAGGTATCAATATAGCCCTTCATCTTGAGCACGTGAATGCTCACAGATGTCCCAGCTGTCATCATGCAAGAGTTGAATGCCTTGGCAGTCAAGTACCTTTCTTAACGAGGTTGCTCCTAAAACATCTCATTAAGAGATGTCATCATAGAAAAGGCTTTCATCTCCATGAACTGCTTCTATAGTTCAGGGACCATGTATGCCAACATCAGGCAAGTCATATCCCGGCTATCCCTAGTATGCACTTAGTACTCCTCCAGCTATGCAACTGGTGGATTACGTCCAGTAGGTGCTGTCGGTATAGGCCTTTCCAGCACATACTCCTTAGACTCTTGTCTCAGAACTATCATTAAGTTCTGAGACCAGTACAAGAAGTTAGGCCCGAAAAGCTTATCCTTTTCGAGGAGCAAATGTAATAATAACATGTTTTTTGCCATATTAAAACTACACAAAAAAATAATAGAGTATTAATAAAGGTCTTTATGCTTTTCCCACATATCATTAATGAATCCAATTTTATTAATTAAGTCAAGTTGTTGGGCCAGTGGGCCAAGATTCATATTTCATCAAGACATAGCTGGACGAGGGCTTGGAAAAACTATGCCTCAATTATTTAGGTAGGAACGCCATCCAATCCCAACCTAGAGACTCTTAGGTTGATAGGTTTGTTGGAACTTACCTATCTATGCTTGGGGCCAGAAGAATCCTACTACCCATGCTAAGTCAAAACCACCACCATCTGAGTGCTGGAGTAACCTATACCCCCAACCCAATACAAAATGACGATACTCCAGTTCATCCGATAAGGGCACGGTCTACAACTAGCCTATCCCCACTTCGATCGGGTTTCATATTAGGGAAGCACTTTTAGGCGACTTATTAATTTCTAATTCATTTAAGGATTCAATTTTTAATAATGGCTTATATGCATAAAGACGGGTGAGATTGGAATGGTTCGGAAGTAGGAACACAACACAAAGATATCAATCAATGCAGAAATGAAAAGAAGGGATTTTATGTCCTATCAAAAGTTACCTTTAATGCGTTTATTCAGGATTTGATTGAGTGCTCAAATCTGATCCTCAAAGATGAAATGGATTCTAACTCGTCGAATTCAAAATCGAAATTTGTTAAAAACTTGAAAATAGTTATGATACACCTTGATCCAAAGTTGATCCATGTATAGAAGTGAGTTTTGGTGTTGAGAATGGTTAAGAATGGATGATAAGATTAAGGTTTTGTATGTTTGAGATGTTGAAGATGATGAACATTGTAGTTTTTAGGTTAGGGAGAGCTTAAGCCTCAAGTCTTTTTCTATAATGGGTTTCTTTAGTTCGTAATGATCTTCTCTCCCTGTAATCTGTGAAAGAAAAATCCTTTTATACTTTATCTATACAAGTGGGGCAATTTGACATGCTGTTTCTGCTTTTGGAGATAGGCCATACGACCTGAAGTTTCCAAAATTAGGTCGTACGGCTTTAAAAATGAACTGTATGACTTTACCTCAAATACAGTTGTTTCCACTTTAAGCATATCCCTTATGTGGCTTAGCCCTTCTTGATATGGCCTAACTTACCTCCAATTAGGCTGTACGGCCTAACTTTTGAAGTCAGCTTTTCGATTTTGATAGTTTTCGATCCATTTCGACACAAGTTAGAATCTGAACCTTGGTTTTTGGGCAAATGTCTCCAGGAAACTCAAGACAAATGATAACCTATACCACTTCATCATAAAGGTCTGAAAAAATTCATGCTCACAGCTCTTCTTATTAATTGTCCTAAACGATAATACCAAAAGTATATAGGGTTTAACTCATTAGGTATAACCCTCTTTGTATTTATGTTATAAATAGGATCAGTTTCAACTAAGTCTAGTATTGATCTAATGGGGATCTCTAAATGGTAATATCAAATCTCAATGGCTGTAACCTTTACCCCATTTCCCATTCAGAGGTCCACCTAACCTAATCCCAGCACCTTCCTATTTTGTTGTCCCTCCACATTACAAAAAATGTGAGAACCACATCCAATATCCATTCAACCTATCATAGGGGAGAACTAGTTGAATTTTTTCTAACCTTAACAATAGATGCAAATTATTCCTATGGTACTGAAAAAATGATTAGAGCATGATTTGTGATATTGGGTTGAAGATTATAGTTATTCTTGTTGGGATTCGTCATTGGAAAAATAACGTGGCGCCGCGGAATATACACCGTTTAAAATTTCCTAGAATCCACCTATCGTGTCCAATTACCATTGATTAGAATAAAACCATATTGAATCAAGAGAGATTAACTCACCGGATTCGTCTCTTCTAGAGACTGCTGCAGAATCGTTTCTTGAAACTGCGATCTCCAAAGTCCGGTGCACGACCAACTATTGAGCGGGAACCGGTGCTAGCCGAAGACGGGAAGGAATGGAGGTTTAATGCTGGGATTTTCGGGCGTTTTGGGGCTGCTCTTGGTGGCTGAAATTTCCAGCAATTAATTAGAGTTGAATTAGGTTTTTATTCCTTAAGTGTGCCCTTTTATAGACACCTTGTCTAATTGGGTTCTAATTAGGTTAATTAAACCCAAGCCCACTAGGATTATAATTACATAAATAAACTTTAATTAAAAAGTATATACTATGTAATTTAATTCCATTTGGCTAAATTTAATTACCCCTAAATAAAATTAAATCACACTTAAGTTAATACAATACATGTATTTAATTTTCCTACTTAGGAAAATTATTTAATTAATTGTTTACTTTATGTAATTCAACTAATTGATAAATTAATTAATTACATTATGTAAACTTATTAATTAAATTAAATTCAACCCAATGTCAATTAATTACCTTGACACCGAATGTCAACTAATTAATTAACGCATTCCTTCCAATGTACATTACATGTACAATTTCTATAAGTTCCAGCTCAGTTGATCTATGTGCACGATCCTATGGGTCTGTCTTTATGTTGGCAGTAGGCCCAAGGCCCACAGACTGTAAGTGGGTTCTAGCAAACCATTACAGCCCCCAATTAAGACAGAGATGCAACAGTCTTTAGAAGACACTCACCCGGTAGTAATCTCATACTGTCCTTTGCCTAACGATATCGATATGAATAAACAAGAGGCATGGTGTCTGTCATCGTCTTCCGTTGTTTATTATATTTCTTGATCTTGAGTTGACTGATTAATCAAATAAGCAACCAACTTATTTGGGTATGGCCATACACTTATCAGTCCCACTCATCAAGTGGCCAATGATATCATCTCAGTGTTACCCGAGTGGCAATTCCATCACTTCATCATCAATATCAACCTGTTCACCGGTCCACCCAATCATACCTGTATTTAGCATCCTTTTACAGACCTGTTAGGCGTATGTCAAAGTGAACCGGATTCCATATCGATATTATAATGAAATCTGGTCTGAGGACAAAAGAGACCTACTCAAGAAAGACCTATGATGTGACAACCATGTGGCTTTCTTGTGAGGATCGATCCAGTCTCATGTCAACGACATGTACCTATATTCATGACTGACTATACAAGTACTATGGCTAGTTAAGAACTACCATACAGTCATCGAATATACAAGTCTGTGGTTCTATTCGTTCCCACGATTAAAACAGACCTGGGATAGGTTTTATGATTATCAATCAATGGATACTCTACTCATATTACAGCACAAGATATAAATGAAATAGATTAATTGCCTTTATTAATATGACACAAATAATGTATTTATACAATGAGTCTTAATGTATAATACAAAATACAAGAATCCAATGCCCTAAGAACTAGGGCACAGCAACAATTCTTACCATTTAGGACTGTTGTCAAGCATGTGGTGTGTAACTAGAACACTCAAAAGATCTTAAACTAACTTATGCTTGCATTTAACCAAATTGGGAAAGATTTACATAATATACATAGACATCAATAATTAACATAAATCTACAAGTGTATTCAAATTTCAACTCAAACTTGGAAATCTTCTTTATGATTTTAAAGAAAGAAGATAGGTAACCTTACTTGGGAATTTTTCAACTAGCTTTTCCATACACAAAGGCTGACAGAATGGAATGTTGGTGGAGGGATTACCGATGTCAGGTCTACCAGCAATGGTGGTGACATTGACGAATGATTCGGTCGTTAGTGAGTGTTGTTGAAGAACAAATTGACACTAAAAAGGAGAAGGAAAAGGGAAGTGTTGATTTTCAATTTTCAATTTTAAAAAAATTGGGCTAATTAACGTGAAGTTCAGACATTGGGATTAGGATTGTCAACAGGGGCATGGGGGCCCGTCCCCGTCGGGAGTCTGCCCGAATGACAACGGGGATAAATTTAGGGGTGGCAATGGGACTGGGATTACCCGAAAACCGTGGGGATCCGAACCAGCGGGTGCGGGGAATAACCGATATTATCTCCTACTGGGATGGAGGTGGGGGTTATTTTATCCCTGATTCTTAATTGGGCGTGGGAGCGGGTAGTACTATCCCCGCCCAGTGGGGATCCCCGCCTCGCTTTCGTATAAATCCCCGTATATATACATAAAGAGAAAGCAAGAAGGGAAGAGAGATGGGCTTGGACGATTAAAGCCCATCTCTCTTCCTTTATTTATATTAAAGCCCAGCTTTCTAATGAATTTGTACATATTTTGTAATATTGGAAATATTTTATAATTTGAATATTTAATGTTAAACCACATTTGTGATGTGGTAGAATTTGTATTTTGGATATTAAATGTTAAAATAGTTATTAAAATAATGAAATACTAATTTTTTTTTTATTTGTTGAATATGGGTGGGGATTCACCGATGGAGATAAAAAAATCCCCCGAAATATTAAATGGGGAATCCCTGAAACCGCTATCGCAATCATTGGGGGCGGAGTGAGGAATGCACCCCCGCCCCCGCACCCGCACTGTTGCCACCCATAGATAAATTTGTCCCCAAATGCTAAATGAGGACGGGGATGGAATCACCTCTCCCCACCCCACGGGCCCTGTCCCTGTCTCGGTTTAGTCCCTGCAGGGATCCCCGATAATATCCCTTTTAAAATTCTCACTTTTAATTATTTATGTTATTATATAGATAGTTATATATTTATCTTATATAAATAATTGAATTTTGTAATACTAAAATAAAATTAAAACTAGAGTTTTATGTTGATTGTTTAATGCACTTATGGATTTAATTAGGTATTTATCTAGATTATGAATGTTTATCAATATTATGTTGAATTTCAAAAAGCCATGACTTCAAAATTGAATTTTAAAAAAAGTTCCCCTAACTAAGATGCGGATCCCCGCGGGGAATCCGTTTCCCAACAGGACCGGAGATGGGGATTAGAATTGTCCCCGTTTGCTAAACGAGGATGAGGATCCCACCTAGCCGGGGAACAGGGATGGGATTGTCAATCCCCGTCCCGTTTACATCCCTAATTGTGATTTTGAGTTATTTGGCTAATTATCCATTTGATCCTTGAAGTTTTAAATTATTATTTTAGCGCACATGTCGTTATTTTTCAAATAATCACATGTGGGGAGAAATTGTTTACACTAGATTTGAATTGTGATCGAATCTAGTTAATTGGGTCAAGTAGAGTTAATGGATAGTCTATATTTTCTTCCATTTCTTTTTATTTTTATTTTTATATTTGATTTTATAAGTGAGTTTGTTTGTGAGTTACCAACAATGAGAGAGACTAGCAGTTAAGTAAGGGTATAAAACTAACAGAGTTACACATTCTGGAAGTTGAAGCTCCACAAAGTGAAGTTACAAGAAGTGGGAGTAAAGGTTGGTTAAGAAAATCCACATTCACCACCACCCCTATCAGTTTTTGCAGTTTATTAGATCTCATCTCCTATAAATGCAAGTTTGAGAGACATAGAAAGGCTTGCACGATCTCAACAAGTCAAAATCAAATCTCAAAATACTCTCTGTTTTTAATTTACAAATCAGCAAATCTTTAACGGCTTAATTTCACTCATGGTATACCAACTATCTCCCTAATCACAGTTTGGTATACCAACTACCGTTTTGCACACTGTAGTACCCCAATTTCTAGGTGACCTCCCATTGTGGTACATGTGACCTGTTATTGCAGGTTAACTGTACCACGTCAGCACTTTGTTGGGCTTATTTTCACTTATGGTATACCAACTATCTCCCTAATCACAGTTTGGTATACCACTTTATATATATATTTTTCATTTTTTTTAAAAAAATAACAAAAATATATTAATCAAAGAAAAAAAAAGAAAAAAAAATTGATTTATATATTTCTGTTATTTTTAAAAAAAAAAAATAAAATGAAACAATACGTGTAAACTGGTATACCAAACTGTGATTAGGGAGATAGTTGGTATACCATAAGTGAAATTAAGCCCAACAAAGTGCTGACGTGGCACAGTTAACCTGTAATAACAGGTCACATGTACCACAATGGGAGATCACCTAGAAGTTGGGTTACTACAGTGTGCAAAATAGTAGTTGGTATACAAAACTGTGATTAAGGAGATAGTTGGTATATCATGAGTGGAATTAACCCAATCTTTAACTACTCTTTGCCTCATTTTTAGTTCATTCTTAGAGCATCGTTAGTGGAATTTTGATGACAATTATATCTGTAAGTTTTAATTCTCAGTTAATTTTGTTGTCCAAGCATTTGCCTTTAATTTATTTCAATTCCTGCAGATTTTAATTTTGGTGTATTTATTTCAATTAATTCTTAAACATCAAAGATTAATTGCGAATTTAGTTGCTTTTGTCCTTTTAAATTGAACACAATCGTTCTAACAGAAGTTTTAGCGCAATTCATTCATAAGTTTGGAATTTTTGTTATGAAAATTTTTGTCATGCTCGTAATAAATAAAAAAACAGAAATAGAAGTATTTTGTTTTTATTTTTTTACCCATATTATTCATATTTATGATTTGGTAATCACCAAACTTTACTGTAGCAAAACTCCAAATTTTATATGTTCTGTGTAATTTTCAGTTTCAATTTTTTTCTCGACCAAATTTTTTATTATTTCTATTCATATCCAAATCCAAGAACTTACTAATATGATCAAAATAATATATATAAACATAGTTCGTAACCAATCACATGGTGTGGATTTACTAATTCCAATGAAACATTATTTTTGATGTTATATATCAATGCATTAAATGATATAAATATATATGGAGGGAAAACTATTATGGTTGAAATGTATTATGGTTGGATGGAGGTATTTTTCCTCCAAAATAATATTATTTTCCTCTCAAACTAAAAATGGTACATTTAGTGTTATTAGTGTTTTTAATTAAGGGCATCTTCAATGGAGTCTTTAAAGGACTCCTCAAACTTTGAAAACCCCCTATTTTATCATTGAAAAAGACTTGAAGAACTCCTCAAATTGAAAAGAAACCCTCAACTTGAGGGCTCCAAATTCTCAAGAAAAACTTATATTTGTGACAGCTTTTCTTTTCTTTTCTTTTTTTAAATTATTTTAAAAGTTAAGGTGAGATTTTTTGAAGACTCCTTCAAAAAGTTTTTTTATTATAGGAGAAAATTTAAAAAGAAAGAGTAAATTTAAAAAGAAAGAGTAATCTTCAAATTGATAATGTACCACTTCAAATGGTGCCATAATAATTTTAATTAAATAAAATTTAAAATTTTATTTATTGCCATTCTAGCTAAATAGATTATATTTCTTTATCAATCTAAATAAATAATAAAAATGGAGGTAGGCTACTTAGGTAGGGCCATAATGGGCCAATGGAAGCTTAGGCTTAGCTCACTAATTGGAAACCCTAATCAGAAAACAAACATAAATCACATGCAAATCATGTGACCGCGCTTTCCCACAACTCTTTCTTTGGCCGTGGACCAATCATATCATTACATACACAAGACTAAAACAATACTTGGTGGAAATAGAAAAAACATCTTTCGATCTCCACTCTACCCACCTTAAAAACACATGTCAATTACATTTCAAGTTCTTCAACTATCATAAATAAAACGAAATTACCACACAACTTTTTAACATAAAAGTTTTCGTAGTTTGACTTTTATTTATTTTATTGTTCTTTTGGTTGAAATCTACTAAATTTATTCGGCAAAAATGTCATTTAGATGCTAGATTATCAGTTTTTTAACACTTGGAATATGAATGAAATAAATAATAAATAACTTTATGTTCTTTCCTTTAATTTTACATGTTAAAAGGTAGTTAATATTAACATCTACGTGGAATTTATGGTGAATGAATTTGGTGGTTCTAACAAAAAGAATAACAGAAGAAACAAAATCCAAACTGTAAGGAGTTTACAAATCAAAGTTTTATGCGGACTATGTTCTATTTCTCATAATTAAAGGACTATGGATATAATTAATCCTCAAAACACCAATCAAACTGGAAGCAGCAAAATAACAGCAGGCCCATAGCAAAATAACGAACCGTATCTTCTTAGGGCCAAGTACGCGAACAAAAAGCATCTGATATTGCGCGCGTAAATCCACGAAACGACAACCAAACTGAACCCACCTCTCTATTGTGTTTGTTGCTCCAAATAATTACAAATTTAAAATTCTCGTTTTTTAATGTTTCAAACATTTTCCACTCTCTCTCTCTCTCTCTCTCTCTCTCTTCCCTGCTCTTTCGCCTCTATTTCATGTTTGTTTATTTTTTATGATTATTTTTCACTAATTAAAGAATAATGGTGTGGAAGAAAGATGATCCAAATCCCATTTCATTATTTAATTAAGGCAAGTTTTTTAAATTCATTTTCTTTCATCCTTTTACGTGTTCAAGTTTTGCCGTGATTCAATCGGTTTTTTACCTATTTTAGTATATTGCTATATTTATATCAAATTGACTTCAAATTCTTTTTTCAATGTCGGCGTGTCTCTTTCTTTTGTTTGGATAATCAAATATCAGATAGTGATTTTCAATTTCATTCACTTGGGAGCCATAATTTGAATAGAATCGAACCGATTGCGATTCAATTTTTTTGCATGCTGTGCAGAAATCTGCTATTGAGTATTCAGTAGAACAAGAAAGGAACTATCGCTTGAAGAAGGTTCGTTTTTCCTTTCTCTTTTCTAGTTTGAAGAATTTCTGGGTTTTTTTAATTTTTCGGTGATATTATTTTCTGGGTTTTTGTATGATTTTGTACCGTATTTTATTTTTTTGTGGTGCTTTTGTTAAAGTGAGTAATTGTTTTTTGGTCTTTAGTGGATAATCTGTTGTAGTGGGATCAGAATCGTAGATTGCTATTATTGGTGTTTTTATTGTTATTATTGTTGATATTAGGGCAGTTCAATGATGAATTTTCTTTTATGCTATTTGGAATTGAAAATTGGTGTATTCATTTGGTGGTAATAATAGCCATAGTTACTTTATGCTTCTTTCTATGTTGTTCTAATTATTGCTTGCCAAAAGAAATTCTTTTAATGATTTTGTTTCTGCATGTTTGAATTCTTCCAACTTTCAACTTATTGGATTCCATAATTATTGGTTTAAGAAATGCTTTTTTTTTAATTCTGGCTTTATCACATAATTAAGCCTCTGAAATAGATTTACTTTGCAGTCCTTTTTCTTTGTCTAAATTGGTCTTGGCTTTTCCAAAAGCAAACCTCAGCTTTTTGTTTGATTTGCTTTTAGGATAAAAAAAAAAAAAAAAAGAAGAAAAATGACTTGAGTTGGGTTTGGATTTCTGATTTTTGTGCTCTATCCTTCTCTTTTATGCTTAGCCTACGATTGTTCTAATGCTGGTTTTCATTCCCATAGCCTACGATTGTTCTAATGCTGGTTTTCATTCCCAAATTAAATCTAACTTCCCGTATTCTGAGTTTCATGATTATACTTAAGAATAGAGAGTTAGGTTTGCAATTTCCTTTTCTGTCATTTCGCTGGTAGTTTTTGTTTGCATACTTACCTCCTGTATAGGTAGATATTTTCCATTTTCTATTAAGTATATCATATCCTCATTTGCAGTGAGGAGTGATGGTTTCTTTCTTCTGAAATTTCCAAATTTGGCAGTCATAAGTTGTTAAATAATATAAAAGTATACGCAGGGTACAATAATTTGCTCATCATCATCTTGTTTTGTGGTGGTTTTTCTGCTTAGTTTTCTCATAAGCAGCAAATATTTAATGGGGGGCAAAAATAAAGGGAAACTTATTGTTGAGTTGAGATTTATAAATAACATTTATTTTCCTTTTCAAATGGCATATTTTTTTGATTTGATGCTGGTGAACCATTATATTCTCTAGGGAGTACTTCGGGTTTTAGAGTGCTTATAGCATTCAAAGAAATGTCGACAAAAAGGGAATTTACTCATTCTGTACCAAGTGTTATGGCAAGACTAATGGGACTAGATGAAATGCCAATCCAGCGGCCTGTTCAAAAGAAACCAAGAGTGCTCTCTGAGAATTATCTACACACAGTTTCTTCTATTGGTGTCAGAAAGAAATGTTCCGTTCAGCAATCATTTAAGTTCAGTATTGAACAACAGGATGAATATATAAATGTCTTCCAAGTATTAGAAACATTGAGGACAAAAAAGCATCATACCATGGCGGTTGTGAATACAGAAATGCCATTGAGTTCTTCAGATGTTTTGCAGTCAGGGTGTTTAGCCATGTTGAAGTCATCATGTACTTTGGATTTCAGGGACATTAGCAAGTGCAGTACATTTAGGAGGAAAAGTGAGATCAAGTATCTTAACTCGCCAAAAAAGATTTGGAATGGTGTTGGGGTATATTCTTCTGATGAATGTTGTATTGACCATACGAGCGAGTATTGGAGATCAATTCCAAATTCAAGAATTGTCATCATAAACCCAAACCTGGGTAAGAAAAATGAGGTCCTAATTCCACCCAATAGGAAACTATGTGTTGAGAAGAAAGAAAGAAAAAGATTGCCAAATGGCAAAGAATCTATTAGGCCGAGGTTTAGGAAGGAAAAAACCAAAGTAGTGGGACAGAGTACAGGTACCATGTCCACTGTCGAACCAAGATCCGGACTAAGAAGTAGTAACTACTTTGGTAAAGAAACTGAGCTGAGGATGCCTTCTTCTACTTTTTCTGATAGGAAGAGGCAAACTAACTGTTCAGGTATGTCATATATGACCAGAGAAGCGAAGAAGCAAGTCTCTGAAAGAGGGAAGCCAACCAAAAGATTTAAACACGTTGCTGATAAGAGTGAATCAAGATCCAGGACCCTGCTCGCACACTTTAATTCAGTTGAGAATCCTAATCCCAATATGAGGTGGGAATCTCTTAAAAGTGTTGGATGTATGAGTGATTTCGAGTCAAGTAATTTGATGTGGAATGAATTTGGGGAGCCGGGCTTTAACCATATAGATGGTTTGGAATGTAGAAGATCACACTCCAACTATAAAAAGACAGAAGCTAGTTGTTATCTAATGCCAGAACAGAATTTCTCGGTAGGAAATTACATGGTTCAGGATGATCAAAGAAACAAACTTAAGAAGGGTTCCGCTGGACAAATTTCAGCAGTTAGTCAGTACTCCCAACAAAAAAATAAGACATTGCTAGAGGCTTGTCTGAAGCTGAAAGGGAACAAGAATGGAGTCGAGGAAGGTAACCTAATTGATGCCAAGACTCAGGCTATGAAGAAGTCCCCTCCAGATTATGAGAAGCATCAATTAGAATCAAATAACTGCATGATTTCAGAAAAAGAAGATTCTTTTTTGCATATCAGAGATGCTTTGCAGGTACAGGTTCTTTTCATCTTGCTCATGAAATAAATTCGGAACTTAAAATGATTTTTTTTCTTCTTCACACTACATGTTTTTCCCAACATGGTTCGAGTCCCTAATATTAGTATAGTGATTGAAGATTTTGCTAACTATACACATGCAGAAATGCTTGTACTATGGTCGGGCAATTTGTGTATCCAGCTAATGAAAGATGGTTAATCTGGCATGGAGAGATATTCTGTAATTTCATAGCATTTTGTACGAAAATTTGTGGATTCTTAATAATGCATTTATTAAGGAATTTTATGTCTATCAGTTTTGAAGGATCGCTAAGAATTTAAAATGGCATTTGCAGATTAAAACTGATCTATATTTGTGGAATCCAGACATTGCTACTCATTTATAAGTTCTTCTATGCAACAGAAAGAGAAACAATTACCATTCTTTCATTACTCTGGATGCTGAAGATATATCAGGAGTGTTTTTTGTAAAACATGAAATCGTAAATTAGATTTGTTGGTAGCCAATATACACATACTGTTAGCAACACTGGTTCTCGTAACACAAACACACAGAATGTATCTGAAACATTCCATACATTGCTTAATTTGATTTTTTCATTATACAGGAAATGTCCAATGAAACTTTTTGTGAAGAAGAGTCTGTTTCCTCACAGTGTTCCTATACTGACCCAGAATCTCTAATCAGCTTTGAGGAGGCTTATCAACCTAGCCCAAATTCAGTACTGGACAGATTAGGCAAGAAACATACAAGCTCAGACTGTTTTAAGAGTATGAATGCATCTTTACACGGTTAGTGAACAGTGTTGCTTCAAAGTACACATTCTTTTCCATGTGATAGTTTCCCCTTTTTTCTTATTGATTCTTAACATGCTTTGTTTTTGTAGGGTTACATTTGCAACTTGAACTTCTGAAGTCAATGACATCAGAAGCATACTCAGAAGGATCCAGCATGGTTGTATCAAGTGATGATGATAACGGGGAAGGATCTGTGAATGAGTCCGAGAAAAATCAAGGCCTATTGAGTCCATTCAGAGTTGACGAGAGCAGGGATTTTTCATATCTGGTTGATGTATTAACTGAGGCAGGTCTCCAAAGTAGAAAGCATGATAACGTATACCCATTCAGTTATTCTCTCTTTGAGAGGTTGGAGAAGAAGTACGGTGAACAGATATCTTGGAAGAGGGCAGAAAGGAGGCTTCTATTTGATCGCATAAATTCTGGTCTCGCGGTTATTTTACAGCCATTGAAGGGAACCCTGACATGGACAAAATCAGTGGCGAAAAGGCTTCGTTTCAGTCACGAGGATGATGTGGTGGAGGAGCTGTGGGTGTTACTGGTTAGCCAGGAGGAGGAAGAAAACAAAGAATCCGAGAAGATACTCGGAAAAGATGATAGGTGGATGGAGTTGGGAGATGAAATTCAGGTAATAGGTAGAGAAATAGAGGATTCTTTGATTGATGAACTTATAGCAGATGTTAGTGTGGACAATTTTTGATTTTGCAATTTGGCATATTTACAAGTACACAGGATGGCAGAAGAGTAAAGGAAAAGTTTTGTTGTTCACTCTTCATGTCTGTATGTGCATTTTTTTGTTCTTGAACCAGAAGAGATAGACATTTGTGTATAGGAAAAATTTTGATAAGAAAGTGTTATTGGAGATTGGTGAGTCAAATATTCATGTAGTTCATATAGTACTTGTTCTAAATTTGCACTGGATTTGAGGAATTAAAATGGCGTTGACCATATTGGAAAGATGTGCTGCAGCCAATTTTTTTACTTGCGCATTCATCTTGAATGTTGTTCCTTGAGGAAATTATAAAAATGCTTTGCTTTTGTATTTTTTTTTTTTTTTTTAATACCCCTATTGGTTTTTACTTATTACTTGGATTGGGCATGGATTTTTGAGAAACTCAACCGACCTAAAAATCGAAAGAAAATTACTGGAAAAGAACCGAATTATAAACTTATTTTAGAGAATTGAACACAACTGGATCATTGACTCTCTTTTAAATAATCAAATTGAACTATACTAAATATATTCGGAACTGAACTAAAACAACCAAATAACCGATATTTTTTTATAAATATTTTTAAGAAAATATAATATAAATAAAATAATATTTTTTATATATTTTTAAGAAAATATAATATAAATAAAATAAATATATGAATAATTTATTTATTACGCATTGTTACTGATTTATATTAATCAATCAAAATGTATCTAATTATAATAATGTATAATAGATAAACTATTTATACTAATATTGCACTAATATACTTACGAATAATAAATTGTACACATAATCACCACATGAAAAGCTATATATATATATATATATATATATATATATATATATATATATATATATATATTAAAAAAAAAAGGTGAAAGAACTGTCTAGATGTTGGGTTGCGTATGAGTTATGTACAGTTGAAAAACTATTGTCTTGATCAAGTTAATTAGAACTTGTAGCTTCTAAGTGTGAATCCATTGCTCAGAACAGTCCATTTTTATTATATTCAATAAAGAAGAGCACTTGGTCTAGTGGTATGATTCTGATTTAGGGTGCGAGAGGTCTCGAGTTCAATTGAAACACCTCTTTTTATTAGAACCGCTTTCCAAATTAAGCTAAGGAAAACAAAAAAGACAGCGTAACAAATTATTATCCTCAATGCGCACGCATAAATAATTGAAGATGGACAAGTAAGCTTTTGGTGGACCAATGTTAACTACTTTCATTAAAATGAATAATTGTCTTTTGTCTTACAAATATAGACAACTCAAAAAAAAAAAATAAATAAATAATAATAATAGTACTATGGATTAGGCATAGGAGAAATTTCATCATACTTTCAGACTATATACTCCTATAGTTATAAAAGCAAAATAGGATATGTTTGGTTCTGTTGTTGCTGTTTGTTATTGGTAAACAACTATTTTTTTTTTACCTCCGAAACAACTAATAACAGTTGTTTGATAGTCCTAACCAAATCCTTAGAATATGCTGTTGGTTATAAAAGCAAAAGAGGACATGTTTGGTTCTGTTATTACTGTTTACTATTGGTAAACAACTATTTTTTTTACCTCCGAAATAGCTAATAACAGTTGTTTGATAGTCCTAACCAAATACTTAAAATATGTTGTTTGAAGCAAAAATAACAAACAACAGCTGTTCGGAAGAAACCAAACAACAACTTATATTTTTTTTAATTATACCCTAAAACAAGCATAAACTCTTTTAGCAATATATTTTTAGTGAATACTATACTTCAAGAGTATTCTAAAATTTATACTCTCATAGTTATAAAAGGATATTTATATTTTTTTATTATATCCTAAAAAAACAAGCATCAACTCTTTTTAATAATATATTTTCAATGAGTATCATACTCCAGGAATATTCTAAAATTTTTTAAATTTATAGGACAATGTTAATTATCGATTATTTAACAAACTAAAATGCACTTAATAAGTTATTTTTGAATTGCATTAAATGAACAATATTAAGGGCCTGTTTGGTTCAGCTGTTGCTGTTAGCTGTTTGATATTCATTTTAGTTGTTTGCTATTGCAGTAAGCTGTTAGCTGTTAACTAATTGATTGATAGTGTTTGGTAAACTTATGATCAGCTGTAGTTGTTAAGATGTAAAAAGACTAATATACACATATATCATACCAATATACAATAATTATAAATATTACATAAATATTAATAAAAATAATTACACAATTAGATAATTTAAAAATAATTTTAACCTATTAGACATTTCAAAAATTATTATTTTCATTAAATAGCAATTTCATAAGTGTATAAAAATAATTTAAATTCTAGTTTTTATCTACATAAAATACATCAAAATAATATATTTTTAATCTTTGACTAAACTAATATGTATAAATTTAAAAAAATGTGAAACTAGTTTAAATAAATTAATTTGAAGAATAGATCTCACTTAATTTTTCAATATTTATAAACATGAAAAAAATTTCATAAAAAAAAATCCTACGTAATTATATAAAAGCATAATTTATTATTTTTAAAAAGTTAAATTTGTAAATGCCAAATAATTTTAGAAAGCTTTACGCAAAAAACTTTAAAATGGAGCTTTTCGTGAAAAACTATTTTTTCTTACAAAACAACTAAAAGTTGCTTTTTGAAAAAATCTAACCAAACGCTCAATTTTCTGCTTTTTGGAATGAAAAGCTAAAAGCTGCTCTGAAAAGCAGAAACAAACACCCCCTAAGAAAAAAATAATAAATGTTCTTTAAGTATTTGAAAGTGAAAAACTAACAATACTTATATATATATATATATATATATATATATATATATATATATAAGTTAAACAAAAAATTCTTTTTAAACAACTATGGAAAATTAGTTTCTCACATGTGCAATTTGCAAACATTTTCTAACATCTAATAAAATAAAATAGCAGAAAACAAGAATAATGTTATGCTTGTAAATAGTGCGAGTTGGGAATGAGACAAGCTATTTCACACTCATTCCCATTTTTAATGGCAATTCTTTATCATCGCCCCATTAAAAAAACAAATGAGAATAATTTTATCCTTATCTCGTCCATTGAGTATGAAGATTACCTATGGGGAATGAACCATTGTATTATTTTTTCTAAAATACTAATTAATAAATATAATTAAAGTTACTAGAATAAAAGGTAAGATTTTAGAATTTTAGATGAATAGAATAACTTATAGTTTTTTATTGTGTTAATTAGTTAGTACTAGTATATATGTGTAATATGTATAATATGTTATGTATCCAGCTACATTCCAGTGGTAAGGAAATCTCTCCGTAATTAAAATGTTTAGGGCCCGAGTCTCATTGGGACAAAATACTACACCTTAAAGATAATGATGATGAGAAAAAAATTGTTTAATATGTTAATTCAGAAATTCAATTATTAACTAGGGAATATCTACTATATATTATGACATAATATTTTATATAACGCTTAAATATATTATTAATATTATATAATAATGAGTATACCCATGGACATCCCCATGAGTATATGCCAACAGAGTTGGGTTGGAATTCCCATGAGGTGGGGATGATTATTACCGTCCCTGTCCTATCCAATAGAGTTGGGTTGGAATTCCCATGAGGTGGGGATGATTATTACCGTCTCTGTCCTATCCTGGGATAATTTTTTTCCTTTCCTCGACCATGTAGAAATGGATTCTAGATATTTTTTGACGAGTCGAGACCTAATAGATATGGGTATTACTCATCCCATTAATAAGCCTCAGTTATGTTTGTTGGGAGAGAATTTTTGAATTTGGTCTTAAATTAACGTACAAAAATGCCTCTAATATATGCACAAAAAATAGCACGAAATTGCCCCTAACGTTAAATAGTAAAAACAAAAATGTCATTTATTAGGGATTCAAAATCTGACTTTATTAAGTCCATTATATTTGTTGACTAGGACACCATATCAAAAAAATGGACCAATTATTCTACGACACGTGTCATTCAATTAAAAAAATATTTTGAACCAATAAGCAATTATTCCCTCCTCTTCTTTCCTTCAATCTCTCTTTTAGCTTTGCTTCTCGGTCAATGATCCCTACTGTTAGACGCAAGACCAAACTATTACTTCAAACTTATTATTCCATCTTTTTCAACTTTGCAACGGATCATCAAAGAAGTTGGAATCAGAGAAAAAAATAAAAAGGATAGATATGGAAGAAAAAAATCAAGAAATTTATGTATAACTTAATTTGATTTCACCATGGATTAAAAAGACTTCTTTTACATGATGAACTAAAAAACTCTTCTAAATCCTCATGAGTTTTTTCTTTAATGGGATAAGAGGGAGACAAAGATTTCTTATCCCACTACCCCTCTTAATCCCATGTTTGTTAGCTATTGACGAGGGATAATATAAGTTTTAATCCCTATCCTTATCCCACCATTTCAATCTCCACATGTATAAGAGGTGAGATAATTTTTATTTATATAATTTACACATTTATCCCACCTAATTATTTTAAAGACACATAAATCTCCACTTTTCTTATCTCTTTTTATTATTTTTAATATGGTTAGGGGTAATATAGTAAAATTTATTATTTTATCCGTATACATATCCAACATACCAAACATACCTCCATTATCCCTATCTCTATTCCCATCACATACCAAATGTCATGTCAATTCCCAAATCCCCCAATACGACTACATTTTTACCGTGCCTGCTATTTGTAGTTACTTGTTTTCTTGATTTATTACTAGTCTTTTTACTGATTGATTTTCTTCTTGATCTCATCGAGTGTTTCCTCTTCAAAGTCGCCACTGGCGAAATTCTGTCTTCACCTTATTTCATTTCCTAAACTGATTCTCCGACCATCTCCACTAAAAAAATTAAGTGTAACCATTGATCCTTTTATCGAGAATACAGCTTGATCGTGTAATAACGTTGCTGCTTCTGTACTGTCAAAAGTTCCTAACCAATATGATAATCAGAGACTGAAAGAGATCTAACCGACGGTAAAAGAAAGAAGGTAGGAATGGAAATGCAAAAGACATTGAAGGAAAGAAGAGGAGCAATTATTACTTCTTGGTTCAAAAAATTTTAAATTGACTGACACAATTCTCACAACAATTGGTCCATTTGTATGTTGTGGTGTCCCCTCAATGGAGTCAAAATCTAAATTCATTTATGAAGGACATTTTTTTTTCTTGTTTAATAACAAAGATAATTTTGTGTTATTTTAAAGATGGATGGCAAAATCATGCTTTTATGTATAAGTGGGGGCATTTTTGTAAGTTAACCCTTTAGTCTTTAACATATTATTATTATTACTCAACTCAATTGTTTCGTCAGTTAAAAAAAAGGGCAATTTACAAAAATATGCCTAATTTAAACAATCCTAACAGAAATACGCTAGGCGTTGAAACTCCATATTTTACGCTGCAAAATATGGAAAATTCCTCAATTAAGCTCATCTAAAAATTCCTTAAATAAGACAACTATAAAAGAAATACAATAAATCAGAGTTTCATACATTCCAAATTACCTCAATTCTCAAGCCGCGATCTCTTATAAAGAAATCTATCTCCAATCGAAAGCTTTGTACAATCACGATCTCTCTCACATTTTGATCTCCTTCCCTCTCTCTGATCAGCTTAAAAAACTGCAACAAATAGACAAAACTCAAAATCCATTCTTGATGCAACATTCTCTCAAGAATCACAATGACAAAAATCGCAATTCTAATACACTACAATGGCAAATGGAATGAAGAAAATAGCTACATAAACTACAGAGTAAGTGGAGTTTTAGTACCAATAACTTCTACATTTTACGAATACAAGTGCATAATCACAGAGAACATCAACATTGATCAAAACAAGGAGGACATACAGATGTAATTCCAGGTAATAGATGCATATCCATCAATACAAGTCAACAATGAAATGACAATCTGATTCTACCTACATCTCAAAACTCAAAGCAACAATCTCATGCAGTATCCTCTGTGCATTACAACTAGATAAAAAGAAATAATAGGTCACATAGGTACTATTATCATATACACTTTATCCAAATGCATCAGAAAGTTAGAAATCACTTAAGCACATACATAACATAGAAAGTATCACAAAAAGTATGACAAAAGTATCACAAACACATCACAGAGATATCACAAATGTATCAGAAAGGTATCAAAAATATATTAGAAAGGTATCAAAATGTATCACACATGTTGTTTTAGATAACATAAGAATGTATCACAAATGTATCAGAAAGGTATCAGACATGTTGTTTTAATAACATATGAATATATCAAAATTGTATCACAAATGTGTTAGAATTGTATCAGAAAGCTATCAAAATGTATCAGAAACATATCACACATGCAGTTTAAAAACGATAAAGAATGTATAAAAATTGTATCAGGAACCAATCAAAAGCTAACTCTTTCTACAGCACTGTATAGCTATAATGCCAATCACACCAGAACAAGAACAATAGAAAGAATAAATGCAAGAATCTCAGTGCATAATAGTGTACAACCAGGAAGAAGAAGATGATCACCAACTTTACATAAGTAACATTACAGCCACTATAATTCAGGAAATATACAAATAACAAACAGCGGAGCAAAATGATGAAGAAGAAGACAACAACATTACGAATCCTAATGTAGGCATTATACAAACTGGATAGATATACAAAAGCAAGGACACACTAAAAGAAAGCCATTCCTCGTTGTGTAATTCAACAAAATTTCAATACATGGTGAATAAATCATGCCCAAGGCAATACTACCTCAACTGCATCAATGACAGATGCACATGGATATTTAGAGCTTCTAAAAAGGGTAAAACAGAAAGATTTGTAATAAGGAAATACAATGAACAACACACATGTAACATTGATGAGAGAAACGGTGAAAAAAAGACAAGCAACAAGCAGATTCATTGCCAATATGATCAAGAACAAATACCTGAGAATGAAGAGAATATACACAGCTTCAAATATAGTTCATGATATGAAAGACCAAATTGAAGCAGAAATCAATTACCAGAAAGCCTGAAAATCAAAAGAAGAGGCGCTTAGAATCATAAGAGGAACACCATCAGAATCATACAAAAACCTACCAAGCTACCTCTACATGCTCAAAAAGATAAATCCAGGAACAATAATCAACCTTGAAACAAGAGAAAACAGATTCCTATACCTCTTTGTATCTATGGAAGCATCAATACGAGGTTGGAAGCACTATAGACTAGTTGTAGTTGTTGATGCCATATTCCTACAAACATGCTACAACAGAACATTAATATCAGCATGCATATAGGATGCCTCAGGTAAAGGAAATTATTCAATAAATAAAATACTTCTTATCTATTTTGATCCTGATACATTCATGATACATGTCTGATACATTCATGATACATACCTGATACATTCCTGATACATTCCTGATACATTCATGATACATAACTGATACATACCTAATACATTGTATCATTTATGTATCAAAAAAGTATCACCTAAGTAACATAAAACTGTATTATGTATATGTAGATAAGATATTCCCACTCGCATATGCAGTAGTAGATATGAAAAATGATGAATCCTAGGAGTGGTTCTTCAACCAATTTAAACAAGTGAATAGCCAAAGAAAGGGAATACTCATAGTTTCCGACAGACACAAAAGCATAGAAAAAGCTACCAAAACAGTGTACCCAGAAATTCTACACTCTGTGTGTTCATTTCACCTCCTCCAAAACCTCAAGACCAGATACAAAAGCAACATACTAGAAATGACAAAGTACTACAACCTAGCATCAAGAGCATACATAGTGAAAAAGTTTGACAAGTTCATGTCTGCATTGCAGAAAATAAACAAAGATATCCCAGAATATCTCCAAGATGTTGGATAAGAAAAATGGAGCTGAGTACATTTACCCAACATAAGATATAATAGTCTCACAGCAAACATAACAAAATCAATAAACTCAATCAATAAAGTAGCAAAAGGACTACCAATCACAACACTCGTAGAGTACCTATGCAGCATGATATAGGATCTCTTCTACAGAAATAGAAATATTGCTCTAGCAACAATGACAGAACTAACACAGAAGCAGGAACAGAAAATAAGAAACAACTACGTTACAGCATTGCAAATGCAGGTAAACATAAAAAAACAACACAACTTTGTTATGTTTTGCTTCTAATACATCCCTGATTTCTGATACATTCCTAATTGTATCAGAAATGTATCAGGAACTTATCATAAAGTTATCAACACATAACTCATACATTTCTCATATAGTACATGCATGATACATTTGTGATACAATTTTGTAACTAACAGAAACAAAACATGAAAAAATAGGTAAAACCGTTAACAAATCACCTAATCATAGTCTCAAAAGATGGCATAAACTACACAGTTGACATAAAAAAAGGACATGTACGTGCAACAGATTTCAAACAGATGAGATCCCTTATGCATAATGCCCTAGCATACATAAGAAAATTCCACCTCAGTACCTATGATTACTGTTCAGAATACAACAAAAAAGAAAAGTTGTTGGACACATAGAAAGGAACAATATATTCGATACCATCAAAAGACACATGAGACATTCCTGAAGAAATCATAAATCAGCAGCTTCAACCACAAGAAGCAAAACAGAAATCAAGACAACCAAGGAAAAGAAGAATGAGACCTGCTTGGGAAAGAAAATCAACAAAGCAACTACAATGCGGAACATGTAGACAAATAGGGCACAATAGGAGAACATGCAGAGGAGCAACATAAAAAAAAGACATTCAAAAAAATTTAGCCCTTGTATATCTTTTAACCTGAATTTGACAAAAGATCCAACGTATATATTTCAATAAAAAAGAAACTAAACCTTTATTAATAAAAAAAATTTCTAAACTGTACAATAAAGCCTTAGAAAAAAAATCAATTTCCATCCAACATCTCAGTATACTACTTATCACTCTCTAGCCCTTCTTTAGCCTTTGTCAATCTATGATAATATGAACTGATGGCGAACCTGAACCTATGAGCTTTAACATCAAGAGGATTAGGGATCGCCCATTGCTCTATCAAATACTCCGCAAAGGATAAAGAAAAGATTCCACAATCACTAATAAAAAAATCATCAGCTCCATGCCAAAAAATATATCCCAAATGTATAAAGATTGTATCATGATTGTATCATACTTGTATCATAAAATGTATCAGAAATGTATCACAAATGGATTAGACTATAATCATAAAATGTATCAGACTTATATCAAAATGTATCACAAATTTATCAGAATTGTATCTGAAAATGTATCATACTTGAATCAGAAACAAATGTATCAGACTTATATCAAAATTATACTGGAAATGTATCAGAAATGTATCAGACTAGCATCATAAAATGTATCAAACTTATATAGAAATGTATCACAAATGTATCATAATTGTACCATTATTGTATCGAAAATGTATCAGGTATCTAACAGAAATGTATCAGAAATGTATCAAAAATGTATCATAAACGTATCAAACAATAAAATCTTACCAACCACTCTACTGAGGCACATTGTCAATAACCACAACATCAAGTGGACAAAAATGATCCTTCCCAAAGTACTCCTTAGACTCGAGAATGTCAGGCCTTGAAGAAAAAATCTCAAACTTCTCTATGAAATAAGGAAGAAAGGTTGCATACTCATCAGCAGAGTCATATGTCATATGAAAACCAACCCTTTCCTTCAATGAATCATAGATATACAGTGTCCTATCCAAAAACACAAATTTGTCCAACACCCAATGATTCTGATTCACATGCATTGGGAAAAAAAACAACCACCTCACTCCATGGCCTCCCACAACCAAACATAAAGTTGGTGATTGTATCAATAAACAACAATTTCTCATTACCCTCATCAATATGTAAAATATCTTTCGCAACAGAAAAAGATATTTCACACTCTAGTCAAAGTGCAAATCTGTGGTAGTGAATATGAGAATGATACTTTTTGAATACTTGCCCTTTTTCTTAAATAATAAAGCACCAAATCCATGTGCTACAAAAACACACAAAAAAAAGCAAAATCAAAAACAAAAAAAAAATTATCATAAAAACTACAAATAAAAAAGTATGATGAAAAGACAAAAACAAATACTTACAGCACTAGATAGAAGCTCCCCTGGTGTATAAATTTCATAGAAGAAAGTCTTGCAATCAATTGTATAGACTCCTAAATCCAACGGTGGTTTAAGAGTATTAACTGTCGGTCAAAACATCTTGTTCAATTTCTTACTGAAATAAAAACAAACAACAACATAAGAAAAAATAAAATAAAAAAATATAAAAAAAGATTCAGACTAATTACCTCTTCGCGGCCAACTTATTATTATTAATAAACTTGTGGAATGAAGCCACATCCTAATCACTTGGATACTCCCCTAACTTAGCAAAAGTATCCAAAGGAAACATCCCAACCACAATTGTCCTAACACTTTGCACAGATCCAGACAAACGAGAGTAAGGTGACCTGAGCACATGACTAGTTCTCTTCTTTCGCTTTGGAAAAGCAACTGCTGCATCAACACCAACAATAGTGACGTCTTCTGTACTCACATCCTACAACAAAAAATAAAAACATAAAATAAAAAAAAATTCAAAACCACGCTCCAAAAACAAAAAATTAAAAACAAAAATTAAAAACAGATAAAAAAAATGCACTCATAATGTAACAACTTCCATTTCTTAAGACTATCAAGTTCAATCTTATCCAAAAGAACAGGATCAACAAAATCTAAAAAGCAATTAGAAGAATCCTGAACATATATATATAAAAAATCAGAAATGTATTAGACTTGTATCCAACATGTATAAAAAATTTATCACAGTTGTATCAGAAAAGTATCAGACTTGTATTAGAAATGTACAACAAAAAAGTACCATAATCGTATAATAATATTATCAATAAAGTATACAGAAAAGTTAACACTAAACAATCATAAAAACAACAAAAAATTTAAAGAAAACATACAGCTTCCTTAAGCTTTTCAAGAGCAGCCATAACTTCATCCTCAGCCTTATCAACAGCAACAGTTTCTTCAATAACAACTTCACCAGTCACATCATCTTCCATAACAGATTTCACAACATCAGAAGCTACATTGACTACATCACTGAAGTCAGTTATACGGTTAAAAGTGACGATTGGATTGACATTAATGTCTCCCTGACTACCATTAGGAAGAGCTCCTTCAATACTACAATCTTCACCAACCACCTCAACAGCATCCTACTTATCCATAGACACATTCTGCTCTTCAGAAGCCTTCTCATTCCTATTTCCCTTATTATTCTCATCTCCCTTATCCTCCTCATTCTCATCTTTCTCCCCTTCATGTTCCTTCTTATTCTCTTCCTCATTTACCTTCTCATCAGCATCAACCATATCAACATCACCTTCCTTCTTTTCCTCCTCATCTTCTTTTTCTTCCTCTTTCCTATCCTTCTCTTTCTCTTCCTCCTCGTCTTCCTCCTCCACCTCCACCTCCTCATCCTCCACCTCCTCCTCCTCCTCCTCATCCTCCTCACCATCATCCTCCTCTTCCTCTTTTTCATCCTCGTCCTTCTCACTCTGTTTGTCCTCCTCATCCTGATTATCCTCCTCTTCTTCTTTATCATCCTTATCATCTTTATCATTATCTTTATATTTACCAGAATCACCATCAGAAAACACCTATTTTTTAAACAAAAATGTATCAGAGTTATATTAGAAATGTATAAAAAAGGTATCAAAATGTATCACAAATGTATAAAAAATGTATCACAAATTTATCAGAAAGGTATCAAAATGTATCATAAATGTATCAGAAATGTATCATGAAATGTATCACACTATCATTATAAAAATGTATCATAAAATGTATCAGACTAGCATCATAAAACGTATCAGAATAGCATCATAAAACATATAAGACCTATATCAAAATGTATCAAAAATGTATAATAAACACAAAAAAAAACCTTTTTACCACTAGACCTCACAGCTTCTTGTAAAACACAGAAAGAAGACAAAAATAAATTAAAAACAAATTATCAAAACAACCAACAAAAAAAAAAAAACTAAAAATAATAAAAAAATAAAAGCAAATTACCAATTTATCCAAACTTTGGCTGATATAAGTCAGCATTCCAACAATAGAAAGAAGAGAAGACTTAACAAATGCCCGGAAAGAGGCACCAATAATAGAAAGAAAAGAAGACTTAATAAATGCCCGGAAAGAGGCAATCTCAGCTAACAAACCAGAAGACCCTTTCACACCATCAGTATTCTTATTCCTAGCATTAGTCTTCTTAAACTTCCTCTCTCCAATAGCCTTAGCAACACCATCCTTACCCTTACTTTTGGAGTTAATATCCCCTAACTCCAACTCTAGCTTCTCAATCTCTGTTATAGAAGGTTCTAAATCCTTTAAACCTAACTAAAGAAAAAGCAAAAAAAAAAAAAAAACTAATAAAAAACATAATAACAACAAACATAAAAAAGTATAGAAAGATAAATGAGAGGTATAGAAACATACACTCCGAGTAGATCTTGTAACTGCTTATCAAAAGCCTTCCATTTATACATCCTAGGAATAGAAGCAGTATTCCCAACCCTACTGCAAATAACACCATTGCAGCCAGGACACACTTCGTAAAACCAAATCTGAAAAAACAAAGAACAACCCTCCAAACAATAGCCGCTTGGACGAGTCCTTGAAAGATCAGTTTTCTTCAATTGATAAATGGTTTTATCAAACACCATAAAACCCCAACTATGCTTCATATAGTCACTAGACTTAACCAAATCAATATGATCCAACGGTACAGAATGATCTAGATCTAAACCAAGCAAAAATCCTTTCATAAAATACAATAGAGCAATCTTAAAAAAGTCCTTATCGGACTTAAATTTCCTATCCTTCAAAATAGAAACCAAATCATGTCTGTACACCTTGAACTTTCTAGGAAAATATAGATATACCAAGCTGGAATCGACACCGCTGTAACGAATCTCAAAACCCTTCACCCCATTCATCTTTATTCCAGATATCAACATAAAATCTTGAACACCAAAATGAACCATCTTTCCATTGACATTAATCAACATAGAATCATTCTCTCCATTATATATTTCTTTGTAAGAGAATGAACCAACTGTTTGCTAACCCTAGTGTTAAGCATATCCAGAAATAGCCAAAAATATTGTTCCTAAACATATCAAGAAATTTCTTTGGCAAATGCAACTTCAAAAACTGAATAACATCAAGATCAGAAAAAACATAGACCCTAGCTTGCCAAAACTCATCAACATTATAAACAGGTTCACCAACCTGAGAGATAAAAAAGTGTTAAAAAAGTATCAATTTAAAAAAAAGTATCAAAAGTATCAAAATAACAAAACAACAAATAAAATGTATCAGAAAAGTATCGAAAATGTATCATAAAACCAAAAAAGTATCAAAATAAAAAAGCAACATACAAAATGTACCACAAAAGTATCAAAAAAGTATCAAAACTGTATAAAAACAACAAAAAAATAGAAAAAACACAACATGCAAATGTATCAAATAAGTATTAGAAAAGTATTAAAAATGTATCAAAGAACCAGAAAAGTATCAGAATAAAAAAGCAACATACAAAATGTATCAGTCAGAAAAATATGAAAACTATATAAAAACAACAAAAAAAAAAAATCAGGAAAAACATACAAAATGTATCAGAAAACAAAACAAACAAAAAGTATGAAACATATTCATCAATTGAATACCTCAACTTATGAATTGTATCGCAAAAGTATCAAAAAATGTATCACAACTGTATCAAAAAAAAAAAAAAAAAAAAATCAACAAAACATGCAAATGTATTAAAAAAGTATCAAAACTGTATCAAAACAACAAAAATCATCAAAAATAACATAACATATAAAAATGCATCAAAAAAGTATCACAAAAGAATCAAAACTGTATCACAAAAATCATAAAAAATAATAGAACATACAAAATGTGTGAGAAAACAAAACAAACAAAAAGTATAAAAGACATGCATCAACTGAATATCTTCAATCTCCTAGTAATAAGCTCTCTCTTCACTTCCTTAACAGCCCTCTTACTAGAAACCTTCTTAGATTTGGATTTTTTACTCTTCACTTCAATAGAGACCCTTTATGAACTAGAGGCTTTAACCGACTTCAACTTCAATTTAGAAAGAGGAACATCATCATCACCATCAGAGTCACTTCTCTTCCTTTTCGCCATTTTTAAACTAAAACAAAACACAGGAAAACCTAATTACAAAATGAAAAAGCAAAAACAAAACGAGGAACAACAATCGTGGAGAAATACACAAAAATTACCTCAAATATAAAACAGAAAAAACCAGAAAGCCGTCGCCCCACAAATGGAGAATTAGAATCGTGGAGAAATGCCCAAAAAAAGGAAGTGAAATGGAGCAGAAAACGACAGTGGAGAATAAAACGAACATGGAGTAGAAAACAAGAATTCCAAAAAGACAAGAATTCCAAAAAGCGGTTAAACAAAAAGAACTTATGTAAGAAAAGCTAAAAAAAAGCATAAAAATAAAAACGTACGAACATACACACAAAAGGAAACTTAACTTTGGGGTATTTTTTGTAATTTTCCAAGAAAAAAAACTCAATTGGTCGGCCCACGGCCCACGGCCCACTTCTCTCTTTCTCGTCCCATTTCTTCTCTTGCAATCCAAGTAGTCAGCAACGACTAGTCCACCGCATTGTGCTCCTTTCACCAGCCGAAAATATTCGTTTAGACGACTTTTCGGTGATTTTCGTGCTTACCTGCCACCACCACCACCGCCGGAGAGTTTCAACTTGTAATAATCTCAATAACGAGTCCAACTGCTTCGTTTTTGATTCAGCATTAGCAGGTCTCAATTCCTATGCAGAATCAACAGTCGTCCATTCTGAGAATTTGCTTCGGACGTTTGGACCAATTTCAATACTGGGGCAAACTTTTTCTTTTATGATTTGAGCATCAGCAGGTCTCAATTCTTAGGCAGTATTGAAAGCTGTTCATTCTGAGAATTTGCTTGGGAACCGTTTGGGATGACCGGTTCTACTGCAAATTCAGAGATATCAGAAGAGATATCGCCTGATTTGCTGAAGAATACGCCGTCGAACATTGCAAGGTTGGAAGATGTGATAGAGAATTGCAAGGGTCGCCAAAAATACCTTGCTCAGACTAACAGTCCTTCTGATGGTAGTGATGTCCGATGGTATTTCTGTAAGGTGCCTTTAGCTGTAAATGGTAAGCTTGGGTTATCCATTCAATTTAGCATGTTCTACCCGCTTGGCATTCCAGTCTTACTTTGAATCTTATGTATTTATAGATTCAAAGCTATTGTATGGCATTTCGAGCTTTGTATTTGGGGACAGTTAATTGATTTACTTGTGATTCATCTAATAGATGCTTGCTGAAATGACACCATCATTTGCAAAGTTTCTGTTCCTTTGTTTTGTTATTTATCCTGATCAGTTGTCTGTTTACTTATTTGGTGAAAAGAACTCCAAAAAAAAGGAAGGAAAAAAAAAAAAATGGAAAAACTCATTCTCCAAATTTTGCTGTTTCTACAGAGTTAGCTGCTTCTATCCCTCGTTCTGAGATAGTTGGCAAGGGTGACTATTTTCGATTTGGCATGAGAGATTCTCTTGCAATAGAGGCGTCTTTCTTGCAGGTCAGTATTGAATTCTTTTAAGCTGCGGTATATATCTATCATTTTTCATTTGTATCATTGACTGCGATCTGCATGTATAACTCTTTAATTTTTTTTAACAAATTCATTGTGCTTAGTTAGGCAGTTTACTCATAAATGGTTTTGTAGATATATTAGTCAAAGGTTACTGCAATTCTATATTGATATTGAACGAAATATCTCTTATTACTAATTCTGTTTTGTGCATTAATATATGAAGTGGGATGTCTGCCTTGCTAATTTAATCGTTTTATTTATTTTATTTTGTGGAAATATTTTACAGAGGGAGGAAGAATTGCTCTCTAGTTGGTGGAAAGAATATGCAGAATGTAGTGAAGGTCCTAGGGGACAACTTGCAACAGACAAGAAGTTGGATATGCGAAAGAGTGCATATTCTGTAGAGGGTGTTCTAGAAACTCAATTATATGAAGTTGAAGAAGAGAGAGTTGGAGTGCCGGTAAAGGGAGGACTCTATGAGGTACCTCCCATCGTCTGTTACTTTTTTGCTTCCCTAAACTGATTTCTCAATCATTATTTTTTGGGTTATATTTGGTACTCTATTTTGTCATTCTGACAGTGGGATCAATATTTCAAGATAAACTCCCATTGAATCATTAACGGAATTAAAACTGCAAGTGAAGCCAATTACTCCTTTTTCTAAGCAATAAAATTTTAAAATTGGAACGCTAAAGTACTTCTAAAGATTAGATCTTCTGTTTGGCTTGAAGTCTATAGAAAATAATTGGTTTGACTATAAATCAAATTTTATTTTGGGCAAGGACATATAACATGCATCAATGAGAACAAACATAATAAGATCAGTTAAAATTGAAGGAAATGCAGTGTCTGAGCAGAGCAGGGAACGAGGGATCTCAATGATACACTGACATAATCTTAGTCTTTATAGTAAGTGCATCTAGTCCTCATTATTTGATTTTTTCGGAGAGAAAATTTACTTTCTTGAATTTTTCTGCGTGCTAGATTTTACATGGAAACATAGCCGATAATTTTGAAATTAATTGCCATAATACACTTTCAAGGAGTGTTCAAGGATTATGTTGTTCTGATGGATGGATGGATGATGAATAATCCTTGGAATTGTTGAAGGGTAGTGATGTGGATCTATAATATTTGAGTAGTATTATATATAATTTTATTGATCTTGATTTAAATAATATTGATGGTTTCTTTGTGGTTCTTTTGATTTGCTTTTTTAGAGTGTTTGACATCAAATATTTAGTATGATTCAAAAGCCCTTTTTACTTTGATATAGACATTTTCTCTTCTAATGTAATATCATTTTCTATGAATAAGGGAAGAGTGGCAGTGTTAACTCTTATAAGCTCGATGTGTTTGGTTCCCAAAGGGAAGATGTTCCTGATTCTAGATAATTTAATCTCATTGGCATACTGAATCAATACCAGTATTTACATTGATACCTTGCTCCTTACTTGAAGACACTTAGCAATCCAATGCCCTATTTTGGAACTCTTCTTGGTTTCTTTTTCTTTGTATATAACAAATATTATCTCAGTTGAATCTGCAGTGTCATTTTGCATTTTTATTTTTAGTCACCTTTGCTGTCCAATGTTCTTAAATTAGTCTTAGTTTATCATCTTCTGATACGTGATTTCAATTGCTTTGTCATGATGTTTTTCAATTATCATGTCTTTGTTAAAGGTGGATTTAGTCAGGCGACATTGTTTTCCAGTTTATTGGAATGGAGAAAACCGTCGTGTTTTAAGAGGCCATTGGTTTGCTCGTAAGGGGGGCCTTGATTGGCTACCACTTCGTGAAGATGTTGCAGAACAATTAGAGGTTGCATATCGCAGTCAGGTTTGTTCAGCACTGCCACTTTTTTTCTTAAATAATTTGTTTGAACTCTGGAATATCTTTATAAGGAATTATCAAAATGAACTGCAGAGTTTACATTTTCAGTTCTTTTCCCTTTAAAACCTGTTAATGCTTTTAAGGCAATTTATTTTGTTTTTCTTGTTTTGCTTATATATATATAT
Source organism: Euphorbia tirucalli (assembly GCA_039660915.1). Taxonomy (NCBI): domain Eukaryota; kingdom Viridiplantae; phylum Streptophyta; class Magnoliopsida; order Malpighiales; family Euphorbiaceae; genus Euphorbia; species Euphorbia tirucalli. The sequence continues at coordinate 24,442,546 of CM077633.1, forward strand.
ATATTGAGCCAGGGGTTTCATAAGCCCTTCTCATAATTGGAAAAAAAAAAAGAACAAAATAAGAACATATGGGAGTAGGAATCGCAAGTCAGCTACTTCAATGCTCTTTTAACCTTGGATTTGGTCTCAGGTTTGGCGTCGGAGGACATTTCAACCTTCTGGGCTTTTTGCAGCTCGTGTTAATGTGCAGGGCTCTACTCCAGTGAGTATATCATGCTGTACGAAAATAATTGTTTTTATTTAATTTATTAATATCATATGGTTTATAAATATATGTTGCACATCAACATATGATGGGCTGTGAATGCAGGGACTGCATGCACTTTTCATGGGAGAAGATAATACTTGGGAGGCTTGGCTTAATGTTGATGCTTCTGGGTTTTCTAGTATCATCAGCTTAACTGGAAATGATGTTAAGTTAAGGCGTGGCTACTCAGCACCACAGTCGAAGAAACCAACCCAGGTTTCCTTTTCTCCTATTTCATTCAATTATCGTGGAAACAAAGTTACTATATTGTTTATTTTTTAGAAAAATGAGCAAGTGCTTAAACACTGGTGTAATTTGTTCTTTTTCTCTGATGATGTCATTTTTATTAAATTTCTCAACAGTAGTTTGTATTTGACCTTTAATTGAAAGGACTTGGTGTTTCTATATACTTTTATGCATATCGTTCATGTCATATTCCAAATCGGTTATAGTTTCGTATCGCGTCATATTTTACCATAGCAAATTGTTGCTGTTCCTATTCTTCCATAAATATGTGGAATATGGTTCTTGGTCCTTACATGTTTGTTCCTTGTACTTGTATGTTTGTTGAGTGCGTATCAATACACAAGCTAGTACTTTTATAGTTGATTAGTCTGATTGATGAATAGTAAATATATCCATATGCTTACTTCATGTCAGTTTTTGCTGCTCCCATTTTTCCTGAATAGTTCCCCATAAATTTGGAGAAACGAAAGCTCAAGGGGTAAAGGAGGATTCATGGTTGATTTGTAAGCTTGATGCTTAATAAAATATGTATGCATATGCTTACTTAGGGCCAGCTTGGGGCAACTTTCATCAACCCCGAAAGCAGCTTTCAACCAAAGCATGGGGAACCTTACTGTGGCTGAAAGCTGCTTTTGGGGCTGCAGAAAGCAGCCTCAAATGTACAATTGGTAAAAGTCAGATTGTATTCAGGAAAGCACTGGAAAAACATTTAAAACTACTTTTAAAGAAAGCAATTAAAACCTAGTTTTCCTTGATAGCACTTTCACTAACAGCAATCCCAAACTGGCCCTTAATTTCAGTTTCTATGGCACTGATTTTTCTAGAATCAGCTCCCCAAGAAGTTTGGTGAAAACAAAGAACATGCAATGCTTCTCTCCAATGTTATTGAAACCTCGAGGCCCATTTAGGTGTATTGGTGGAGCTTAAGTGAGAGGTGCAAGTTCATACAGCATTGGCATGAGCTAACAATATCCATTGTGGCGGCACAAAATGAAGCTTGCATGTTTTGATAGAAATAAAAAGTCTAGGACCTTTTGTAAAACGTAGAGAAGAGATTAAAACTTACTACTCATGGTTGAAGGTAATGGGTCCACTTCTGTGCTGGCTGCTTGTGTTTCTTAAATATTGTATGACACCCCAAAGCAATCTGGCAGTTCAGATCTGATAAAAATTAATCTCTTTTGTAATGGTTGACAGTATGATTCCTTAATGTTCATAGGCCTAAGGCTCTAAAATAATTTGGTTCTTTTAAATCTATTTTCCTTACTTCATGCTCCGTGACTATATGGTTTGGTGCTTTTGCTGGCTTATGATAGACATGTCCGAAGTTTTAATTGCTTTTCTCTCAACTATCTTCATTTCTGTCATTTTCATCTTTGTATTAACCCATTTAATTCTTATTCTTATATTTTTGAACTGTTTTTGTAGCATCCCTATCTCGCACATGCTAATTTTTGGGATATAATATTTCTTCAGTTCTTAACACTTCTTGCATAAGTCATAGTTAGTGGAGTTGCAGTCTTATACAGCTGTCCCTGGAGTTTAACTATGGTTTGACAATGGAATGAGATACCCATTCATCCTGCCTTAGTATATAACAATAACAATTGACACTGAAAATAAATTTATCACTTAATGATGCTTGTCTGAGATTTTCTACTCTTTGAAATAAACAATTATATTGCCAGCATAATGCTGCCATTTCAGTAATAGTATTTCTTTTCATTCCTTTGAACTTGATTTTGTTTCAGTATTCTCTAGTTTACTTAGCCATTATCAAAAAAGGGGTGTGATTTAGTGCATCATAAACCTAAAAGGAAATGTTGCTGCCTTTGAGATTCTCACAGAGCTTTTCTCTTTTCTCTTTCTTTTTTTTTTTTTTTTTTTTTTTTTTTTTTTTTTTTTTACCACATAAAGCCTTAAGGTTGAGCCTGTATCTTGGGTGTGCTTAGGCGAATGTGCGTCACCTAGGATCTTGCTATGCATAAGCCTTGGGGCTTTTCATCTTGTGCCTGAGGTAAACTTTTTACAATTAACTATTTGACCATCACTATTGCCATTTGCCTTGCTTGTACCTAGGAAATTCTATTATATATCTAACAAAATTTTGTATGACTGCTGGAGTAAAATGAATTGTGAAGTTTGGAACAAAGGAAATCTCCAGAAATTTATGAAATTGACTTGCAATTCCTTATTCGTCTATCTGTGAATTCTAAAAAATCATTCCTTTCTTTTTGTCAATGTCAAGGAAGTTGAATTGTTAGAAGAAATTGAATGTGCTAAACGTTAATGCTAATAAATTACAACAAAAAATAAAGCCTCTTTATTCAATTAAAGTGATACTCAATCTCGTTATTGAACTCCACTTTGTTCATCTATGCATGTATCATGTCCAAGGGCATTTTCGCACAAACAGCATGCCACTTGTTTCAGATATGAATGTTCAGATGTAAATCTTTAGCACACTGAAATTTACAAATGGAATGTTGTTTATTCTCACATGAAATGAAAACTGTTGCTCCTACTGATGGCCTGTTTTCTGCAATTTAGGATGAGCTTCGACAGCAGAAGGAGGAAGAAATTGATGATTACTGTTCACAGGTGTGCACTGTTTGATTTTAATTGCTGTATTGATTCATTTTCAGGGCATGGGTACTTTATAATATGTGATTCCAATTGCTGAGACCATATATCTCTCTGTGTGTGTGTGTGTGTATATATATATATATATATATATATCTGTATGTATTGTTTTTTGCTAAAATAGGAACCTCAACTCAATTTGGCTGTTCATAGTTTGTATCTGTTAGATTTGTTAGTTTTTTAGTTTGTCTCTTCATCTTCTCTCTTTAGCTAATTGTTATTTTTTACAAAGTTTGGTCATCGATTTTGACACTATAATAAGTTAGTCATTATCATTGTTGACTGGATATTGTCTAATTTTCGTATTTTTGGTCCAGGTTCCTGTTCGACATGTTGTTTTTATGGTTCATGGTATTGGTCAAAGGTTGGAGAAATCTAATTTGGTTGATGATGTTGGTGATTTTCGCCATGTCACTGCAAGCCTTGCTGAACAATATCTTACTTCACACCAGCGTGGTTATCAGCGTGTCCTTTTTATTCCCTGCCAGGTAATAAAATACAACCATTCCCACTTTGAATTTTATACTTTCCCTTAACAAACCACCAGCAGAAAGGGTGACTGTTGGCGCATTAGCAGGCAACCTATTGATAATTGTTTCTGAAACCTCAATGAAGGGTGACTTACAATTATTTCATGTACTTATTAAAGCTTGTGTTGACTCTTTAAAGTAGAATTTCTACAGTAAGCATCAAGAGAGAAATATGGAACTTTCTTGCATGATTAAGATATTTCCTCTTTGTTCTTTTTTTTTTGGGGGCATGTGTGGATGGATCTATTACCTTCATCTCTGTGATCAAGAAAACCAAAATAATCATGTGTGGTTTTGATTTTGGTGTGTGCTGAGGCTGTGTCCTAGTCTTTGTATTTTCTATGCATCATTCTTTCTATATGTGCCTATGTGATTCAAAAGTGGCTCCATAGGGCCAGCAGGCTAGGTAGGTGGTTTGTCATTTGCATAATTTAGATGGATATTACTTTTGTATGCTGCCTATTACAATGAAATTGTCTTGCCGTTGGAAGTGTAAATTCAGTTGGTTGCTTTATATGGGAACCTAGTGTGGCTCGGTGGGTTGTTGGGCTACAAATTATCTTCAAACTGTTGCTAGACAATTGGCAAGAGTTACTTCATTTAAAGGATTTATAGGAATTACAAAATATTTGTTATTTTGTGTTGAAGTTGCTATTGGGGTTGAATTTGAAGGTTTTTTTTTTTTTTCTTTCATAAATAAAAAAGAAAAAGAAAAAAAGAAAAGCTGAATTCTCCCATTGGGGATGTTTGCTACTTTGGCAAATTGAGAAGTGAAAGTTTTGGTTTTGGGAACCTGTTTAGTTGCATAAGCATTTTCTGATTTTACTTTCTATTTTTCATATAGGAAATTAGATGACTGAAAAATATGTCCATAAGACTTCATGATTTTCTACTTTTAACATTTCTTTTTTCTTAATATGAATGTAGAGTAAGATGACAATTATGACATGATTTATTTATTCTGCATCTAGCAATTCTTTAAAAGAAAAAAGTTCCAAAATTAGCCTAGGATAGTGGCAAACAATGTCACAGTACAATGATTATAGATAGGTATCTGATCCAAAATTCCAAACAACAAAATAAGATTAGTACAACATAAAACAGCTATCATTTTTTTTCTGTGCTTTATGATCGTATTAGAATTCTATGATTAAAGGGCAAGATTTCTAGTAAAAAGCTACAAAAACTTCAATCTGACTGGGCAAAAAAGGCCAATTTAATATGCAGATAATTTATTTATGCACAGAAGGCAACTCAACAAATATATCACGGGAAGTAACTTAGCTGGCTGCAGACCAAACTACTTATGTACTTTCTGGATGAAATTTAATGTGGAGGGAACTAGGTTCAAAGTACAATGTTTCATGTGGCACTATTTTATCATTTTTACCCTTAGTGAAGTCTACTGTACATTATTATATGGTCATTAGAGTTGTCCACCATTTCTTGTGTCAACCAAGCAAAATTTTTAGATAGTTTATGTTTAATTATTAGTAAAAGCTATGATGATAATAATTGAAAGATAGGAATCTTCTGAGAAGAAAAAATAATGAGCATTGGAAGTAGATTAAAAGTAAAGATGAAGAGGGACCAGCTTCTCTGGACAAATCTTGCTTTCTCAGTATAACATTTTGTTGGTGTTTAGACCAGGGACAGAAAAGAGAGATCAAACTAAAGAAAGAATACATGTAGAAAATCGAGAAGTTGGGGTTTAATAGGTAGTCTGTTGGATTCATAGAAAAACTGCCATTAATATAATGAATTTTTGAAGTCACATCTTCTGTACGGAGAAGAGAACAACACAAACATAACTATTAGATAGAAAAAAGGATCAGAAAATTGTTGTCCAATTTTCTGTTCAGAAAAAAAAGAAGTTGCAACAAAACAAAATACTGGTTTCTGATTTTGTTGGATGTCTATTCCAGATGGTAAGTATAAGTTCCAACAACTGGGACCCTACATTTTACTAAAATCAATCAGTGTCTGGCTACCTGGTCTTGTTGAAACCATATGGGAATTTGGGAAAAATGGGATCCAACGAATTATTTGATAGCTTGAGTTCTAGGCTGGTTGTTTTTGGATGTAGGGTTGCAGCTTTTTCTTATGAAATATGGTAAAATTTGGGAGGAACTCGGAATATGGGGTAGTTAGAAGGACATATTTTTTTGCATTGAACCCTCACTTTCTCCTTTTATATTTCGGGTTACTTTGTTACTACCTTACTTGATTCTTGTCTTTGCATTTTTTCTATCTGCCTGCTGATTGCTACTCTATTTCAGTGGAGAAAGGGCTTGAAGCTGAGTGGTGAAACTGTTGTTGACAAGATTACTTTACATGGTGTACGGGGCTTGCGTGTCACACTGAGCGCAACAGTACATGATGTGTTATACTACATGAGTCCTATATATTGTCAAGATATTATTGACTCGGTATGTCCTTGATCTCCGCTTTTATCTCTTTTTGTTGTTCAGAAGCCCTGATTGGCCTATTTGAATAATAAAAAAAATGCTTTGTTGGATGTGGTTATCATACGGGCATAGTGCATAGAAAATAAAATTTAGCATATTGTATTTGTTATGCTTTTTGAAAAAAGATGTGCAAGACCAAACGCTTGTTGGAACTTGCAATTTGAACCAATCAATTTAACTTAGTTGCAACTATGACAAATTGGGAAGCTAGGATTTTAGAAGAAAGAAATTGGTAGTTTTTTTGTACTGTTTCCCTGCCCTCTCCCATCCTCCAATCACTTCTTTCTCCCTCTATCCATAATAAATCTTTTTTTCCTCTTTCGTTCTGCTGGCAGAGCTGCTTGAGCCTTTTCTTATTAAACATATTATCACTTTATTTGGAAAAAGATCAGAAATTTGTAAACGGTGATTGTCTCTTTTGTGCTTTGGGATGGTGGTCATCTGCTAGTTAACATCTGAGCTTAGTATATATAAAATTGCTTCATGAATGAATTCATCGTATTTGACTCTTCAAATGTCTCACTTTGGTCAACTTATCAAGTTTGTGGTCTCTCTCTCTCCCTTGTCTTTTTCTATGGAGATAACTTTCTATATTTCTAGTATCTTTTCCTCTCAAGAAATTCCAAGTGGACTGAACTTGCATTTCACATTGAGGGTTGGGAAGGCTGATGAAAGTAGGGGAATGGGATTGGGGAATTCAAGTTTAATTACAGTCGACTATAAATACCATTGATCTATTTGATTTTAACTAAGTTGTATAACATTGTATTTGATTTTTGATAAACTAGCAAAACTAAAATTATTAGATAAAATTGCAACTTAAGAGGAGTGTTAGATATATTTTTTTGGCCACTGTATTTTTCTTTGACATGAAAGGGGTTTTTAGTCAAGGAAAAGCAATGATAGCTGTCCTGTTATCAAAGATCCTTAGAAAGTGCATTTCCATTGGAACTGTAATCAACAATGGAGAATATGCTTATCTATGTATTCATTGAAGAATGTGTACATGTTTATATACAAGTACAATGGATTTAAACTAGGAAAGAGAATCAAATCAATCCTTACAATTAAGCCTCTTATCTGTAACAGTCATATTTACATCTATTAGCAGGGGCAATGCAAACATATAGGCTTCTGACAATGTGACTAAAACTTTAAATTTGCACTGTTAAAAAGACTAAATTGCTTTCCCATTTTCAATAATATGGTGCATAGTTATCAGTCATATATTATTTTCAATAACATGGTGCATAGTTATCAGTCATATATTAACATGAGAAAAGAGAATGGCCAATTGCTTTGCAAAAGTTACAGTTTGTGGTGGACTAGCACATTTAGCTTGAGCTGATTAGACTCTGTAGAAACTCAGTTGAAGTTTGAATTGAATAATATCTATTTGTGCCTCAGGTATCAAACCAATTAAACCGTTTATATTTGAAGTTTCTTAAGCGGAACCCTGGATATAATGGCAAGGTATGTAGCTTCTTGAACATATGTTGTTTCTCTCTGTCAAGCCATGACTTTTGCTTTGCACTATGTTGTCTGAAATTTGTTTTGGTATTCATACAGGTGTCTATATATGCTCATTCTTTGGGAAGTGTCCTCTCATATGATATCCTCTGCCATCAGGAGAATTTGTCCACTCCATTTCCAATGGATTGGATGTACAATAAAAGTACTGTGAGCGAGGAATCCCCACATTATATGAATGAACAATCTTCTGCAAATGGATCCACTATCAATATGGAGGTTAACAACCCCAGTGTACCTAATGAAGCACTTGAAAAGTCCATGGATGAAGATACAATAAGCGAACAATTAACTCCAGCACAAGCTTATATAAATGCTGAAGATGCTTCCACAATCTTGAATCCACATCTATCAGGTTTAGAGCAACAACCTGCACTAGTTTCTGTGGTTCCTGAGCAAAGAATTGGAGAGAATGGCGACCATGATTTGGATAATAATTCTTGTATTATGCTTTCGCCAGAAGGCGATCACTTAGTAGAAGATATAGGAATGAAATTCAACGATCACATCAACTGTTCAGACAAGACAGCATCTGAAAATTGCAATAATGCTGCTAAAGATACAACGATTAATTTGCTAAGGGAAGAGGTGTGCACTTATGGACTATCAATTGTTTTTCTTTAGAGTATAGTTAGAAAATATTAAATTTCTAAAAGTTGTGTTTTCTGTCTCAGATTGATTCCTTAAAAGCTAAAGTAGCAGAATTGGAATCACAATGTGGTGATAGAGATGCAAGTGTTGGCTCGTGTCAAGGTAATAGTTAATCGTTGCATATACGTTTGCCTCGTATTTTGGTCTTATAGTCTTTGGGTTTTGATGTGCAAACAATGAAATATAGAGCCAGTTGTATCGACATCAATGAAGCCTTTATCTGAGAGGCTGCCACCTGGGTTAGATGACAAAGCTCCAAAGAACTATACACCTTATATTAAGTACACGAAACTTGAATTCAAGGTATATAATCCTTTCTTTTTCTAATTTTCTTAGACCATGTGTTGCAATGCCTCATTGATCCAAAGCCAATTCAGTGGGAATTTTAAATTTCATTTTATTATTTTCTTTTCAAAAAAATTATTATTTTAAATAAACAATGAAAATGAAAAAAAAATTTCAATTTTGGATCTCAATGGTGGTCATTTTACTCTCATAGGCTGCATATTTAATTTGAATGAAATTCAAATATATCAGGTTGACACATTCTTTGCTGTTGGATCGCCACTTGGAGTCTTCCTTGCACTTCGTAATGTTCGCATTGGAATTGGTAATATCGAAATGCCTAATTCACTGAACTCCTCAGTTTGATGATTTTTACCCCTATTTTTGTAATGGTTTGATTTATATGATTTATTAATTGGAAATAATGGTGTTGCTTCTTATCTTTGGCTTTTCACTAATGAAACCTCTCACTTGTTGGAGAAAAACATAAACTGATATAAAATATTTTGATGCCATTGGATCAGTTAGCGTTGATGAGTGCTTGCTTTTTCCAATTAACCTTTAATTGATTAACTATATTGATGCTTTTGCCGGTCGAAAACCTTCAAAAATTTAGAAGGAACTATTAATTTCTGCTGCGTTCAAAATCAAATCATAACATTTGATAATATTTTTTGCTTGAATTTGTTAATGATCTGATCTTTTACTTGAATGTTCAAATCCGGCTCATTTTTTTTCTCTTACCTTTTTCAGGTGAAGGGAAAGAGTACTGGGCAGAGGAAAATATTACTGAAGAGCTACCAGCTTGTCGGCAAATGTTCAACATTTTCCACCCATTTGATCCTGTTGCTTATAGGTTTGATTTCTTGTTAGGTGTTCAAAGTTATTAGTAGTAAAAGCAGTAAAAGTTTCCCAACTTAGAGAAATAAAGAAGATTAGGATAAAAGCTGAAGATTAGGTAAGATAGACTTCTAGATTATTAGATTCGAATAGATTTGTTTTTTTAGTTGATAAATCTTTTGTATATCTTTTATATAATTGATGCATTTATCAACTAATCCTGTATTGCTTCTCTATAAAAGGAGAATCTTTAGTGAAATAAAGCAAGCAAAAGACCAATCACAGTTTTTTCAATTATTTTTGTGTTTATGAGACCGGAGTTCTCTTTTTTTAACGGGCTCCTAACAGTACCAAGATCGTGGAGTTTGCCCTTAACCAGCTCTTAGCAATAAGGGGTAAAAGGTCCCGTAACTAACAGTTGAGCTCTCTTTTTTCACTTTACTGGTGAAATAGATGAAGTGGCATTGACATTGCAAATATTGTGCAAGGGTGAATATTCAATTTGACAAAATTTCACAATTTGACAATAGATCACTTAAGCTGTGAAAAGTGTTGAACAATACATTTCTCTTCTCTTCTCTCAGAAAACACTCAACACCTGCTTACCTGTATCTTCACATCTTATATATTGTTTTTTAAAATAAAATTTTTGTTGGGCGCATTGTGTCCTCTCCTTCATTGATTTCGCAGTCTATCTTCAATCTGGGGCACTTTAGAGAAGCTATTTGGGAATTTTTTGCAGAGTGGAACCACTTGTCTGCAAAGAATATGTCGACAAACGTCCAGTCATTATTCCTTACCACAGAGGTGGAAAGAGGTTGCATATTGCTTTCCAGGTAAGGAGTTTTTTCTTTTCTTTGCTTTTCTTTAAAGGGAAATAGTAGATTATTCTTTTGCTTCGCTGTTCCTAGCATCTCTGTATCCTCTTCCCCTTTTCTTTTTTACCACTTTGATGCTGTCAAACTTGGTTATGCAGGAATTTCGAGAAGATTTAGCTGCTCGTTCTCAGGCAGTAACGGATAAGCTTAATTTTGTAAAGGTGTGTTTTGTTGACCTTCATTACAATTGTTAATTGTTTTTCTTTCATGGATGCAGTAAGCAATGTGTTTTTTTTTTTTTTTAAGACAAAAAAAATGCCTAGACATGTGATACCTTTAACTGCGAAGTGGAGAATGGAAGGATACTGTTTTCACAAGAATGAAAAGATAATGTTTGGTCAAGCATTATCACATGTTCTAGCTTCTTAGACTTGATTAGAAATTGGCTTCTAATTGGATGAATTGTGCATCGACTTGACTTCATTACACACATTTGTACATCTTCGCAGTTGTGTTTGGTTTTTGCTGTCCGTATTTGAAAATATTTTGTATGTTTTGAATTCATTACTCTTTAAACAGATAAAAGTGCTTACAGTTTGCCAATCAAGGATGGTTAGTGTAGAAGGTAAAAGAACTTCTAAATCACTTTGGTCTAGTTACTCCCCTTCAATTACAATTTTTTCCATGGTTTCTTGTTTATGCCCTATATCCACTCTATTTGTCTCTTGTCCTCATAACTTCAGAAGAAGTAGAACATGGCGGACATCAGGAAAAGAGGACGTATGGATCCCTAATGATGGAGAGATTAACTGGAAGTGAAGAAGGACGGATAGATCACATGCTTCAAGTATGTTGCTCAGTTCATGCCTGTATTCAAAGATGTGCTTTTTCTGATTCATTATGAATTCATTATTCATAAGTTTCATTTATGTGTATGTTTCATGCATATGGGTGGTTGGTTGTTTTGCATCGATGCACATGAGAATTGAAATGTGAGATGCACAAAATGTAATATGATCTGGTCAAATAATCTCATTGCACCATTATTGATTGTTCTTTTAGAAAGCAGGTTTCCTAACCTGAATGTCTTCCCTTCACTAAATTCTGCAAGTCAAATAAAAATAATTGCAAGGAAAGTAGTTTCAGTTGTCTTGCTGTGGAGATGATGTTTTGCATTTCACAACCTTCACTGGTTTTTTTTATGCATGCATATAACCTTAAGTTTTTCCCATTGATCTATCAAATTCTTTGCAAAATAGCTTACTGATGCTTTTTCCCTCTAAAAGTAATTGATTTTCTTGTAGTGTTACGACATTTACCACTGAAGGTATTCAATGTGTCATTAGTTTATTCATTGTTCGGTGGCTGGAAGATTCATTTGCTAATTTTTTTCATCATGAGAATCTGATAAGCTGAAAGTAGTGGATGGAAACAGCATGGTGCAGCCCTCCACTATGATGCTACTAGAAGTCGAAATTATTATTGACTTCCATAAAGTTGGGTATACTCAGTTTTGGTCTTAGATCCCTACTACACCGTTGAGCTGCTTGTTAGAAGAGCTAGAAAAGTGAACAAAGAACTTACACTGTACTGTGTTACATACTGGGTTAGCATGAGAAATTTCAAATTGCTTTTTGTTGTCCTCCATTTTCCCCTTGAAAAGAAGAAGAAAAATAAAATTGTTCATATCATGTACCGGTAATGTCTAATCTGTAGCATCTGTTATTGTTGCAATTAATTTCCATATGGTTTTGGCACAGCAACATATTTTATTCTGTGTCTTGGGGTGTCGCATTGAAATCCTAGCTGATGGGTTTGTCTTGCCCTGTGCAGGATGTTTAATTTTAATGTGCAACACATGTTTTAATCATGTTGTTGATTTGCCCCCAAAATTGTTCTCTTTTGATTTTGCAGGATAAGACATTTGAACATCCATATCTCCAAGCTCTTGGATCACATACGTAAGTGCTTTATATGCCTTCCACCAGTTTTTAACTTACATGATGTGTTACTCTTTTGGCTCCTAGAAACCTTGAATCTCGATTCAGGTTGGATAGTGGATAAATCTTAAGGTTTGGTTATTAAAGGGGTGTTGAGGCACAAGGTGCCAGCCAAAGTGCATCTTCCTGATAGAGGTTGGTGCTATTTGTTTGTTCTCTTGCAGTACTGTTATTAGTTTTTTCTTTTCATTTAGAGTTCTGTTGAAGCTCTGACTGTTGAGATTCAATAAACATGAAAGAACAAAACGAAAAGAGAAATGATAGACCATACCAGTCTTTTCTCAATCCACTCTTACTCGTTAAACCATAAGCAGGATTGTTCTTATTTGTCCTATCTTATCTTTTCTGTAAAAAGGATTGTTTTCTGTTTATTTTTCTTCATCTATTTTTGCTTCTTAAAAGGATTGTTTTCTGTTTATTTTTCTTCATCTATTTTTGCTTCTTAAACACAGCAACCGACTTTTTCCAATAGTTCTCTTTTTTCTTGTCTTTTTCTTCGTTCATACTTTTCTTATTCGTTGATACACAGTGCCCCAAATTTGTAATTTTCATTATAAAATGTTGACGACTCTCCATTTGAAGCTGTTGTTTTCTTTGGATTTATTTTCTTTGTTTTTTCTCAGTGCAAGTCTTTGATGCTAATCGGTAGTTCAATAGTAAGTTAGTAATTATTAAGCATGCAACAAGCATTTAATTTTGTAGATAAAAGTTCTTTTCTTTTAGTTAATTCAATTTAGTTTATAGTGCCTTTGTATTTGGAAATTTGAGTTCTGCAATATAGTACTTTATAAAATCAAAGTTGGATTTAGTACTAAGCATGGAAGGTATCTACTCATTTAGGCGCCAATTCTCCCTTCGTTCTTAGAGATGAAACTGATGTTGATTTACAAACAAGCATGGAGATGAAATTAGCAGTCATGAATTTGAACCTAAAAATAATGTACCTTTAGGAATTGGGATTGTTGCTTTTCAGGACTAGGACTAGTATAATCATTTTTAACTTATAATTCTTTCTAATACCTTCATTTAAAACATTGATGCTAAATTATTCATGTTTTACGTTGTGAGTATCAATGGCTTTCATCCTTGATTGTCTTCAATTATAATGTTGTTCATAATCATTCAACCCAAAATTTTATGCTAATAGGTAAGGCTCCAATAATAGTTTTCATTATCTCAAACACGTCCGTACATGCAAATATCCCTTGGACTGTATACACTGTCTACAAGCACATTTCGCGACCTTGTTCTGAAATTTAATCAATAAATGGAGTTGATATCATGTTCAAAAACTATTCAACCCAAAAGCTTAAGTTGATAGGTAAGGATCCAAGAAGAGTTTTTTCTTGGGAATTTCAGTACATGGGAAAGTGGACCCATGTTGTACACATTTCAAGCTCGGGGGCATTCGCATGTGGGTGTGTTAGAGATTATTTTTGTTATTCTTGGGCCTTACCTATCAGCTTAATCTTTTGAGTCTAATGGTTCCATAACATTCTGTAACACAAATAGGTCTGCACTTCATCAATGTGCCTTTGGCATGCTGAAAGACCCCGTGACCCTTTTGCACCTTGATATGTCTTTTGCCTATGAAAACCTTGTAATGCAGGATATACAACTCTTTTGTTTGTTATACAATCTTTTGACTGGGCATTTAGTTTATTATAAATTTCCTGGGAACGAGTTACAGTACTATATTAACGGAACTTGACGAACAGATAATATTATATAAATATAAATATTCTTGCAATTAGCTTGCTGGGTAAAAATCTACTGGACTGATTTTTGGTTTTGTTCTAAGTGAGTGCTAATACGTTTCAGATCAAATCACTCAGTACACATTTTGTTATTTGCCCATGTAAACTTTAACATGAAAACCTTGTAAAAACTCCATATCATTGATTGATAATTTTCACGTGCTACAATTATGCTTGTATAGAGCTTAATGATACAAACCAATATGTTGACAGCTGTGACGACCTGCATCGTCCTTATTATGGTCGAATGATAAACTGTGGGAGCTGCTTGCCTGCATTATGAGGTTTTATGTAAACTCATCAAAGGCACATATCACTGCCATGATTTATTCCATTGGCTTTTAGTTAGAAATCACAAATTACTCTTTAAGTTGTCAGGTTCATGCAAGTTTATTGAAAGGTGATCTTATGCCCTCATTCCATGCAGTTATGATGTTCCTAAGGTTATGTATTGCAAGGGTGTAATTCAACCAAGATTAACTGAATTGAGTTGCTTCTGTCTCTCCCTGCTTTAATTTTCATTCAGAAACATTGGTTCAACAAAAGTCAAGAGACTGTTGCTCAACTGTATAGCCATTGAAAATTAGAGATGGTTTACACTAACCTTGACCTCAAATCCGGGCAATCTTAAATTGTGGCCTGGTTATTCTTTGTATGCTTAGGATAAAATCACAAATGTGAAATATTTAAAATAAAATGAACAATTAAATACTGAAGATTGTTAATTGCTCAATCTGAATACTGGAGTTTCACAAATTGAGCTCTGCTTTTTATAATTTATTAATATAAAGAAAAATGTTTCTAATTGGTCACAAATAGCTAGAGCTTATCAACTTCTTGACATCGTTGTGGAGTTATTTGCAGTTGAACCTGCTTTTTGCCGGCTTTTCTAGTCTAAGGAGTTTTTTTGGAAGTCCTTGACAGATCTGCACAGAAATCTTTTTTTTTTTCGTAGTTGTGATGTGTTATTTTTAAGTTACATGCATGAAATGTTGATGGACCATGTCGTCGTTATCACCAACATTAGGTCATAGTTTGAAATATATCTGAATGGGTATTTGTCCTATAAAGTTTTATTGGCTAGTCCATTGTTTGACAAAAGAAAATGAGTTTGTTACTTACAGTGGTGAATTGGAATACACGCAGAAACTACTGGAGGGATCGTGACACGGCTCTGTTCATTTTGAATCACTTGTATAAAGACATACCTGAAGAAGCGGACTCGCCTAAGGGCTCTATTCTAGGCAACTCGAAAGAGGGGAGTATTTCTACAGGATGGTTTGATCAAAGGGAGCTTGAGGAGGAGGAACTTCCTTTGACATTCGCTGACCGCATGATGGTGAGAAAATTCTCCAGCAGGGCTAAGAAATTGATAAAAAACTCTTGAGAAGTCGACCAGATCTTATTTTGATGCTTGACTTCGATGAATTGTGGAATTAGAGGTATGATGATGCTGCTTGAAAGATCTCAAAATGAAATTTGTTTAGAATATTATACAAGCAGAAAAAATATTCTTTATATTTTATGTTTATGTCTGTATTCTGTACATACAGGGGGAATAGGTAGTATGCAATCATAGTCGCTGCGAAATGCAAGTTGTAAAAATTGTAAATTTGCCACAAATTGGAAGACAATTGTATAGTAACTGTACAGTTTTCTTGATGTATAAGTGGTTAACTGTGAAATGGTTTCCTTTGATTACTTAATATCAATTCAGATCCTTCCACCCGACTGAAGTGCTTCGAGAAATTAATTCATGTTTTTGTCATTGAACGAAATTCACTGAAATAGAATTTTAGAAGTGTTGAATCCACAGTACATGCGCTCGTTTCTTTCTGGAGCGTTCAATAATTTTTTAATAACATCCATAAATAAAGGTGACAATTTCTCACATGGTAATACAATTTATTAAAACAACTTGACTAGTACTATTTGTTTGATATAATTATCATTTTTTATACTTTTATATAGGCGTAATACTTTAAGGGCTCTTTGAACTTTGAGAATACCTTTTTAGATTTTTGAACTCCATTCAATTTTATTAGATTTATGAACTTGTTTATTTTGTACTCAACAAATTTCTGAATCATCAAATTATACGTTATTCTATAATGGGTCTCTCGATGTGTAAAGGTCAATGAGCCATAGTATATTGCTCTGGTTATATAAGGACCAATTCATGCATGTCATTCATTTTCTTCTATATGATTTCGTTCATGCTTCATGACAAACTTTATAATTATATGGTAAAAGATAAAGTTTAATTGTGTCGAATCATACACAACTATTATAGATATTACTTATAACTCTTATTCATTGATCCCAGAGTGAGTTAGTTTAGTACAATATTTTTCAACATATATCTATAAGACAGCTTTTATACTGGTCTTAAATCATCATTGTTCCCACAATAATGACCGACCATGGATACTTTGAATAATTATTAATTATTCATAGATGTTATTATATAGCCAAGATAAAAATAATACATTGATGCAAAACTTATTCACTAATAACAATTAATAAATGGCAATGTCTATTTTGACCTTAAGACAAAATCCAATAGCTCTAACTAATCATGAATTATTGTTTATAGAGATTAATTCCTACTCGTGTCCTATATAGGAGAGCTGTATTGCGAATAGAAATCTAACCCTAGATAGTCAAAGACGATGCTCTTATTCTAGATGGACTAGGAGTTCTTCATGCCTATATATGGGGGTGAGCTTCAAAGCCAGCTTAACCATGAAGCTCATAAAATAAAAACTTTAGGTCTCCTATATGTTTCATTACCCTAAAATTTTTCATTTAAAAATTTTAATGTTTATTTCATATATATTTTTTTACTAATCAATCCATGGTCATTTTTCTAAATATTTATACATTTTTCTCCTTGTTTCATTAAATCTCCTAAAACAATCATTGATATTTTTTTCTCATTTATATCAATCTCTTGATTTTTTTACTCCCCACTTCAATTACATTTTTTTTTTTGCCTATTCTAGTATCCATTTTTGTTCTCTTTTTCTACTTTTTCACATTTATCAATTCTTAGTCTCTTACTGACCTTAATAATTAATTAAATGCAAATTTTTTCTAATATTTTAATGATCTGATTTGAATTTATTTTATTGGAGAGACTTTACTAGTTCTGCAGTCTAGAGGAATGAGAATTAAGCAAAAGTGGATAATATCAACATGGTATTGCAAACACTTCTTACTAATATAGTCTAATCACTTGCTCTCCATTTCTGATGTGGGATTCAGTTCATTCTTGCCTCTCATTACCATCCTTCAAGTCCGTTCCTTGCTCCATCGACGATCGGTCATCGCTATAAGCTTCTTTCTTACTTTTTCTTTTTTATTTCGTTGTTGGTATCTCAAAGTTACCGATCTTAGATAAGTCATTCCATATCTTGGCATTGTTTCTCTCCATTCATTCCATTTAATGATGTGAATCTGCATAGCATTCAATATTTAATAGTGTAAATAATTTATTAGTCACTAACTTTTTACCTAACATACTAGTCAATCCTTGTATTAACCAAAATACAACATAAGGTGCTTATCTTTTGTTCTGTTGAACATTTTAGTTCCTACCATAAAAAACCAATAAAGTTAATTATATTCATAGTTCTCCAACTATCAAAAACGAAAAAGAATAACTATAAAACTTTAATTTATAAGGAAAAGCTCCTCTTAATTTGACATTTGTTGTCCTTTTATACGAATTCACAAAATTAATTCGTTGAGAATGTGACTTGAATGCTGTCAAAGATAATAATAAAAGCTATAATTGCGCATTACCTATCAACTTAAGCTTTTAGGTCAAATGATTTCATAACATAGTATCAGAGCTGGTTAGATCTAGAAGTCGAGGGTTCGAATCCTAGTAGCTCCATTTGTTGATTAAATTCAACACATGGCAAGGTGGGCTTGTGTTGCAGATGCTCCAAGCCCAATGGGGCATTCGCATCAGATTGTTTCATGAAAAATGCTACATAATTAATTATTTTACACTTACAACATAAATAAAGAGATGTTTTATGGTAATTCTATTAGGATCATGGATGTAATTATCTTTGTTGATTTTTTATAGCAGGAGCTATGTAATTATCTTTGTTGATTTTTTACAGCAGGGGCTAAATAGTTCAATATAACAAAAGATGGAAACCTTATAATGTATTTTGGATGATATAAGGAATGACTCATGTGTTAGGTAAAAGGTTATGGAATAAATTATTACCTATTTAATATTTAAACTCTATTTGTCTGGTTGTGGGTACTAAAACCATGTGTTTGGGAGTGTCCTCTCTGTTCAAGCTCTTATAATTTGCTTACAGTTATTCTTAACTATGTCGCAAAATCACACAACATTAACGATCAAATCTAGAAGGATTTTTATATATTAGAATATTTTTTATTTAGAGCGTTGTACTACTGACATAATTTTTTCATGAATACAATTGACATAATAGTAGTAGAACTATAAGTAGAATTATATTGTTATAGGCTAGAGAGTTCACATTGAACTTAAATATATCAAGAAATACCGGTAGAATAATTAGGTTCTCTATCGGACTTCTGTAGATTAATTTCTATAATTATTGATTAGAACATATGAAGCTATTAGTTACGTAGTTTTACAAGTTCTAATTTTTATTGTGATACTTCGTAAAAAATACGTAACAGTTTACAATATGGTATAATTGGTATATGATCGCATTTAACAGTATTGTTATGTAATTGTCAGAATATGGATTATTATATATTAAGTTAATTATGGACATATATAGGCATTATGAATTTTATTTTCAGTGGCTGTTGAATGTGATATAGAAATGCAAATGCTAGAATTTACTAGTTGATTATAATTTGTCAAATTTTTTGAATGATTTTAGTGATTGGAGACATGAAAAGGCAAAAATTGGAACATAACGCCTCTAAACGTGGATGAGGAGAATAAGGTTTTGCTAGAAGTGGATCTCCTAATAAGAGACAAGTAGAAGGTTTTGAACCTGAAGGTGTTAGAACTGAAGAGGCAACAATGATAATCTAGCAATATAATGGTGCATAGGAGGAAACAACAGAGGGCTAAGAGTGAAGCTGTCATGTGAAAGAGGCACCAATGTAGGGCTAGCAAGATGATCGTGCAGAGGAGGTAGTAATAAGGGCCAGGAGTAGGATGATCGTGAGGAGGAAATCGATGAGGAGGATGAGGAAACCAATGATTAAAATGAGAAATCTGATGAGGATGATATAGTTGTTGTAGAGCATCTTAATTGCCTACCCCACTAATAATAAAAGGAACTTGTAGGGCACAAGCTTTAGTGATGGCTGTGGATGCAACTTATCGAATGATGTATGTAACCTATGATCTACAATTTTCTACCCTATCAATTAGGCATTGTATTGATGTATTTTGCACCCCCTCTAGAGTAGTCCTATTATATGCGAGGTTTTTTATTGGTTAAGGGACGTAAGGGTGACAATCGATGAGGAATAAATCCTCCATGGGCAGCCAACATGTAATAGATACAAGATATTTGATATTATACCCGTTGAATGTCCGCATATTGCAACTCATCTATCCTTGGGAGTATTAGTTGGTGGTTTTATGGTCCACGAGGATTTCCTTCAGGTCAACTCTTATGGTGCTCTAGGAGAAGAAGTCACTGATAGGGATGCTTCTAGAGTGAAGTCTCTGAGACACCATGCTTGTTATGGTGATAGGATGGAGAAGTTTGGGAGAAGAAATTTCTTTGAGATAGGATGGAGAAGTTTGGGAGAAGAAATTTCTTTGATGTACTATATTGGGTATGGTAAAGTAGGATTGATGGATTTGCATGCTATGGAGGATGCTTATTGGTTGAGGGTGCCTACATTCCCTAACCAGGAATACTTTTAGACGAAGAGTGTATACTTTTCACACTTGTGGTTTAATACAATTATAGAGGTCGTTTATTGATGGTGCCTAATTTCCCTAATTGGGTATACTTTTAGATGAAGATTTTACAATAATTTTTGAACTTATTGTTTAATACAATTGAAGGTTTTAATTTAAAGAAAAAAAGTGTAATAACCTCTTTTCAATACCATGTAAATTTTGTCTAGATTGGCCCAAGTCCCATTCCTTAAACCTCATGGCTTTAAAATGCTTCTACATGTATCAGAAACACTTTTACTAATTACTAATATAGCTTATTCACTCCATCTCTATTTCCGATATGAGATTCAATTCAATTCATTTTTACCCCTATTGACATCCTTTAGGGATGCACTTTGCTCATGCCTTCTACTCAGGTGTCACCCCTCTTAGAACCAGATCTTTACATTGCACCACATATAATGGTAAACATGAACATCTCACTAATAATAATAGAATATATGCACATCTACATGGTTAGAAGAGCACAATATGTAGACAACAAATAATCAAGCAGAAAGTAGTGAAGTATGTAAGATATAAGACTTAAGTTATTGCGCAAAACATCAACGGCAGGACCAAAGGCAAGATCTAAAGAGCATAATTTTCTTAAAAATATTTCCAAATGAATATCTTTATGGCACACCAAAGGCAGGATTGGCTTAACCACAAAGCCACTAAAGTAAAAGCTTTAGACATTCTAGTATTCAATAAATATTTTTGATTGATCATTCCATGGTCTTTTTCCTAAATATCTACATATTTTTCTCTTTATTCCATTAAATTTCCTAAATAATCGTTGTATTTCTTGTCATTTATATCAATCTCACGATTTCTTTTCCCTACTTCAATTGAAATTTTTCTACTCTAGTCTCCATTTTTTTTGTTTATTTTTCTATTTTCTTAAATTTCTTAATTTTTGGTTTCTTATTTATCTTCATAATATAATCTGTAAGTTTTTCAATACTCTGATGATTTGATTTGAGTTATATTTGAAGAGAAATTTTAACTCTTCCAAACTTCAAGTATTACATACAAAGAGTAATTTTTTGTCACATTAGCTCAAATAGTGCATAAGATCATCTTGATTTGTTAAAGCCCAAATAGTCGATAAAAACACATATGTGATAATATATTACTACTTTAGCGTTCATATTTAATAGTTAAGACAATTGGTGCCTCTTTTCTTTGATGTTTAGACATAAAGATCCGACTCTCAAACACAATTCGTTTGGCAATCAGATGGAATTTTTCTCAGCACCATTAGATATCGATAAATGCCATGTATCTTAAACGTAACACCTAATAAGATAATTTTCTAATTCTTTATTTTAGATTCTAGAAAAAGCGAGTTTGTTTACTACATACACTGATTATATTCTTGTTTTTATCCTAAAGAAGATAATATGTATAAAAACTATATTTATTAGTAAATTTATCATATTTAACTTGTTAAAAATTTATATTCATATATGTCGTGTAATGATTAATAAGTCTTTGTCAAACATTTGAATTTTATCCAATAGCTAAATTATATATCTTCTAAAAAAAAAAACCAAACTATGTATATCTAAAAAAATTTGCACATTATACAAAGTTATTGAAAATAATAAAGTGGAAATATCTTATAAAAGAAGTGATATTTTGATATCAAACGGTTAATTGGAATGGAAGAAATAACGAAATCACATAAAATAAATAATTTCTGAATCCAAAAAAGTAGAAGGAGAAGTTTAGGAGGAGAGAAGATTGTCAATGTGAAATGGGAAAACAGAGTGAGTGATAGAAAAGGAAGAGGAAGGCACAAGAAATATATGGGTTTAGATATGGAGCATTAAATGAGTGAGGATTTTGGTGGATTCTTGATAAGCTCATTACAAGATATATGATGTGCAAACTCCAATTCTATCTTATCCAACCAACCTCTTTCTTTCTTCATATCCACTAAATCTCCTTATGCTTCTTTACAATTTTTACTATTTCTCACTGTTAATTATGATGTATTAATTATATTATTAATATATCTAATTTATCCATTACACTTATTTTCTAAAAATCTATCTTTCATATTATTTCTTTTAATAATTATACCTTATTTGTGGCACTATGTGCATTAATTCTAAAAAAAAAAAAAAAATTAAAAAAAAAATTAAAAATACATAAATAATACATACAAAACTTCATATAAAATGACTACATTAATAATCCTAAAAACGTTATATAAAAATTACAGGAAGATATGTGTCATACTAAACTAGATAATTAATTGAGCAATTTACTTTTCTGTCAAAATTATCAATTCAATTAGAGGTTCATGTAGGCTGCACACAAAAAAAAATCAAAAAACCAAAGAACCGAGTTTAAAATAGGGTTAATTGAACCGATGGATTAATATATAGTTTTTATTTTTAGAAATTAACTGTTACGGTTTAGGTTTCAGTTTTTACATCGAAAGTCTATGTGGACTCGCGATTAACCAACCGTTTACAAATATTTTTCTTAAAAAATTATGTAATTATATTTATAGGTAATATGAATAATAAATGAAACACCAGGTAGTATGGGTTACCCCTTTCCAATCTCATCTCCTTTCAATTTTTATTTTCACACTCACTGAAAAACGAATAGCGAAAAATAATTTCATTAATTAATGTTTGATCTTTTACAACAATTTCTATATTTGAGAACTTTGTTTTTATTAATGTTTTAATTTTGGAGTTTATGGTTAAAATATTATTTTTAATTAATAATTAAGACTATGGTTTGTAATTTTATATTTTTATTTGACATTTGAGATTTATGGTCTATTTATTTAAGGTTTAAAATATTATAAATTTAGAAAAATATAATATCTATTTCGTAAATGATTAACCGTAAAAAAAAGGTAAACCAATCAAAATTAATGGTTAACCGAATTTATTAGATAGTGTATGGTTAATAAATTAAAAAAAACCCTTTAAACAGTTAACCGTTTGTAAAAATCCATATGGGCTGACTAACCGAGCGAGTGCAACCCTAGATTCATGCATCCTTGATTGTTTTTCTAAAATATGAACGAATTTTCTGCTAATTTTTTCTATTTTTTATTTGTTGACCCACTGAGGTGGGGCGGTAATGATAAATGGGATTCAGTTAGCTTCGTAATTAAGAGGGATTTATGTAATTCTAATTCTTTTAACATTACTTTTGAGACTATTACAAGCGAAACGTTTCTTTTCGAGATTTTGTTCGCATTTTTATAGAGGTGATTATCTACTCATCTAATAAATTATTTATTTATTTATTTATTTGTTTTATATATAATGTCTTACATACGAAATGTAAAATGGCTCCTTACAAGATAAATTTTACAAACAAACAAAATATTTATAACAAAAAAAACTTTATGTTATATTTTTTTAGAATTATATATACCCAACCAAAATATTTAGTTACCTAATTCAGCATCGGTAGAGAAAGTGCATTAACAAATTTAATATGTTACTGGAAAAAGTGACCTTAATTAATTTTACTAAAATCAACTTAAAACAATTTATTACATATTATACCAGTCATTTCGTGTATTTTTTGGACTAATTATATAGTTTTTAAGTTTTATTCTAATCATCTTTTTAGTTTATTTTATTAGAATTAATAGTTCAAATTGGACTAAGTAATGAAAGAAATTGTTCTTAAATCTATTTTATAATGTTAGACACATATTGTTTTTTTTATTTTATGTTTCTATTTTTTCCATAATCCTAATCTTTCTAATAATTATTAATAGATTTATTCATTAACTTATTTTGATATAATTATAGAACTTAACTTATCAGTATAAAGCTTGTTCAATAAAAAAAAATAAAATGAAAATTAACATTTATTTTATGTTATATTATATTAAATTAATAAAGAAAATGATAATAAAATTTAAGAGAAATAAATAATAGATAGACTAATATATATAAGTACCTAATATTTTTGGATATATGCAACAAAAATTATAATTCTTTTAATTGACGTCAAAACTTAAAAATAAATTTTTACTTTTCACATGTAAAAAAAAATATAGAGACTTGAGATAAAAGTTAATGATGCTAAAATATCTACATAAATGAATAGTATAATATGTATATATAAATTGTTCACCCTAATCTCATAATCATCGAGCATTGAGGAAAACTAGGATACGTCAGCAAAGCAAAGAATATCGATAGCCTACATTAGTCCACGTGGCAATTATCTGCGTCTTGTCAATTGACTCTCCTCGGATTCTAGTTTTTGCACTTCCTAATTTTCCTGCCACATGGCTTTGAGAAAATTGCTCGTTGTAATCTTTAATTATGTATTCGCTTACAAATATATATATATTTAGAAAAAAAAAAAACTATATAATTACATTTTTTGATAAATAAATTCTTTGAAGGTTTATATCTTTGCAAAATGACAAGTGAGATTCTAAACCATTAACAAAACACGAAATTTTATCTTGCCTACACCGTCAATTTGATGACATGTCATGAAAATATTTTTATCTGAAAAATTTTATAGTATTCCATTTTGTTATAAAAAGAGATGTGTATATTTTTTTTATTTTATCCTAAAAGAACATGCATGAATATTGTACTGCAAGAGTATTTTAAAATTTCTTTTTTTGTCCAAACCCTTTTTTTATTTTCATTCATAATTTCTTTTTCTTTTTCTTCTCTCTTCTCTCTCCTCCTCCAACAAAAAAAATTACGAATCTAAAATTTATAAACGCAGAAAATTTCTAATTACAAATCTCAATTCCAACAAAGACAACATGTTAGGAATTGGAACAAATCAGGTATTCATTAAACAAACTGATACGTGAAAAGAAAATTAACGTGCAATTACAAGACACAATATTTACGTGGTTCGGCCAACTACACCTACGTCCACGAGAGAGGAGAATTATTTTATTTCTGAGAATAAAGTTGCAAGATTTAGTTGAGCACTTATTAAACCCCTTTTATGCCCAAAAATTCTCTCAAAGAACATTTACTTTAGCCTTTCTAAGACCTACCAATGTTCATACAATAATCTCACAACTAAAAAAATCCATTTAATGCCTTTATATAAGCTACAATTCAATGAAAATCCAAATTGGTTATGAATTTAAGTTAAATAGAAAACATGGACTATAAGGATGAAAAAGATAATTTTATTTAATTGAAATCAATCCGCCATAGTTAGAAAACATGTTCTCGACCATCTTAAAAATATCCTTTTACCCATATATTTTTAAAGAGTACCACACTCCAAGAGTATTTTTAAGTTTTTCATCTTGGTGGGACTAGATGCTTAAAAGATTGTTACTACTTTATATAAAGACATAGATAATGGCGGTAGTATCTCCGTAAATTATCTGTTAAATGGTATTTTCTAGGTAAGAAGTTGTGTACATTTAGTTATTTTTTGTCTTCTTTTAAAATATATATATATATATATAAATTGTTTGAAAACCAAGTAGCACATATTATTAGAAGAGTTGTTAATTTTTTGGACAAATCAAGAAGTTTAGTTTTTTCATCTTTTTCATTTTGTGAGTTCTGTATTATAGTTGTTCGTCGCCTTTCGTGACACTAGCAATTGCACTAGGTCGATAGTAATATGAATGAGGAGTCCGAGTACCGATTCCTCAAGGATCAACGCAAACAACCTTAAATTTCAAAGCAAACAAACAGATCTGACATCTTTCACCATAAAATTAACAATTTCAAAGTATGATAACTAAGAAAGCTACTTAATAAGCCAAACAAAACCAAACATCAATAGAGTTGAGATTGTTAAGAATGAAAATATGGATAATAACAATGGTAAAAAGACAGCAGAACAAAACCAAGCAAGATCAAGCAGTTTTAGTGACATTTATCTCCTTAAAAATTATGAGCAGGGTTACAGCACATAAATCTAGAATGACTTTCTCTCAAATCACCACACTAGGAATCTCAAGATATATGGATTCTATAACAAATAGCCTAATCAAAGTTTTTCAGCAATAGACCAATTAATTATGCGTTAAGATCTTGTAAGCATTTTATCCAAAAATAAAAACCCCCCATCATGCAATTTACTCGAATTTCTTCAGCAATAAACATACATGTGTGTTATGTCATTTTTCATAGTTATGAATCTCCTTTCGGTCTCAACACAACTGCTATAACATAAGGTGATTAGTCTTATTTAAAGTGAAGCACAACAAAAAAATAGTTGTGAGCGGACGACCTTAAAGTTGGAACGCGGCGAAGCGAACCGGGAAGCGAGCTTTTTCACCATGTTTAAATTCGATTTTGGAGAAAACATGTTTTAAGTCTTGATTTAAGAAAACCCTTTGTATTATAGAAAACCCATTTGTAGAAAACATTATTTGAATGTGAATTTTGGGAAAACTGGTTTTACACTTTTACAAAAACCCATTTTATTGACTTAAAGATCTCGAAACCTAAATTTCGAGATTAGTGATGGAGTAGTCACTGGGATCAGCTCATCCGGGAAATTCCGGTACAGCTCTCTACCGAGTGTAGACAACCATACCTAATCAATAGATTTAGGGTTCGGGCAACTTACCTATTCAACCTCAGCTTGATTTCATTTAAAAGTTCATACTACCATATTCAACTCACTTATTATCTTTCTTTACCCATTTTTACCATCTTATTATTAGCCAATGCTCATACAAATGACAAAAATAAATTGCAGAAAAATAAAGTGCAGGGAAGTAAAAATAGAGGCCAGCTTATACAACCAAATCGAATGAAAAGAAAACTCTTATCCTCACATTCAACCGTCTAGTTACACGAAATCTACAAAAGTACAACCGCTTAGTTACACGATCATTCTATCAAATACATCCAAAATG
This sequence comes from Euphorbia tirucalli, assembly GCA_039660915.1. NCBI lineage: Eukaryota > Viridiplantae > Streptophyta > Magnoliopsida > Malpighiales > Euphorbiaceae > Euphorbia > Euphorbia tirucalli. The sequence goes on from CM077633.1 coordinate 24,469,349, forward strand.
AAAAAAATAAAAGCTGCAAAACAGGTGGTTAGCACAGTTATACAATAAAGCATGTAGGACTCATACTAAGACAGAATGGGAAATTCTCGGGAATCGGAGAACATGCATAGAGGGATAACCGGAAAGTCCGAACGACTTAGCCAATTAGACTTGGAAAACTATTTTAGAAATGCCCTATAGATTTTTGTGCTTGAAAACAGTTTTAAAAAAACGGTTTGGCTCAGTTACATGCAAAATTCTCCATATTTAGTGGGTCTCTTATCCCGGAACTTGGGGTTCTGTTTGTGGGTGATTCCTACTTCCAACATTCATCTAAGGTCTAAAATAGTAAACATATCACAAATAGTTTGAATTTGAAGACAGCATCACACGATGAGATTTATTGGAATCTTCCTAAGATTCTGCCTTAGTGACTATAGCCGTGCGGCTATGTTATAACCGCGCGGCTGTAGCCATCATAGCCATGTGGCTATGATATATGAATTGGTTTTCTTTTGTTTTTATAAATCACTATTTTAGTTCATTCCCCGATGGTTCCTTGGGATTCCGAGATTCTGGAGGTCCACCAAAGCCGGACCGAGAATCTATTTGGACTAAAACAATTCCAAAATTCAAAAATCAAAGCCATCAGAAATCTAAATCTTATATTCGCATCATTTGAAATCTGAAAACTACAATTGTAGTCATGACATATGTGATTTGACTGAAGTCACTCATAATAGAAGGATTTGAAAGGGAAAACTGTTTGGGTTCGATCACTTAGGGCATTTGGGGTTTCTGCCTAGAAGAACACAACCGTGTGGCTGTACTCAAATGAACTACGGCCGTGTGGCTCTAGTTAGAATCGCCCGACTATAATCAAACAGCCAGTTTTTCAGATTTCCGTTAAAACATGCAACACACTACAAGAATTATCAAATTTCAAGTTTAAGGCCTTTCAGAGTTTACCTTTATTGTGTTCTAGTGTACTTGATGACCGAAGATGGATTTGGATGTCGGAATGCATCTAAATCTCGAAAATAATCTGAAACGTCGAAAATGAATCCCGAACCGAACCGAACGAACCCGAAGACGATTTGGGATCAAAAGAAATGGCTAGAACCTCTATTTCCTTAATGTTTTCACTCTTTTCTTTCTGGTTCTCTCTTCCTTTCACTCTTTTTTTTTTCTCTCTTTCTCCTCTTTTTCTCTTTTTTTTTTTTTGCCCAAAAATCTGAATTCTCCCAAAGATCCTTTTTCCTAATTTTTCTGCTCCTTTTCTCTCAGAATCTGGCTCCTAATTAGCCTAATTAGCTCCCCAAATCCCAGAAATCATTGATTAAGCTTAGGGGATAAGCATATTTAAAAATTTACGGAATAGCTTCTATAGCTGCGTGGATCTAAGTGAAGCCGCTAGGTTTCCACTCGAGTCACGGGGTCACACACAAACTTTCTAAGTATTCAAAAGGGACTTCATTAGGGCTTCGAGTCGAGAACCGCTCCGCTTTTTGGATCGTTTGTGATTCTAGGCACCATTCTGTTCATTCGCAAATCCACCTCACATTCGTATATTCAAACAGGTAACATAGGGCATTCATCACAGAGCTCGAGAAAACCCGTACTCACAATAGTCATCAACAAATATACTCATAATAAAGAAGGAGAAAAATCATTTACTACTACCAACCGAGTTGGCTCAAGCTTGCTTAACGAGATTTACTCACTACCCATTAGCAACCTCAATAATTGAGAAAATAAAGGTAAAAATTAAATTAAAAGAAATTACTACTACTATTAATTAGAAATTTAGAGTTAGAACATGAGAGAGAAGTTGAGCATTAAAAGCTCTCAACTACCAAAAGAAAGGGAGTATTTATAGCACTCTCAAAGACATTGAGCGACATATAATTCAAAACCCGAGATGGAAGAAAATAAAACTGAATTAACTAATAATAGAAAGTAATCACAAACTAAGCATGTTAAGATTCATCTAACCTAATGAAAAGAGAGTTAGTTCATGCTATAAGCTAAATAAAAAATCATATTAGACACAAAGCTCGACATGTCTCAAAAAGAAAGGATAAAGATATAATAAGTCAAACACTAAAAGTCGTTAGAATTCTCGTGCTCAAAGTGCTCCCAATCTTCAACTCATTCCAACTGGTTTCTCCATAAGAAATTATGTGTTTTTTATCGACCAAGAATTCTCCCTAAGTTTGGAATATCAACCTTTAAATGCAGAATGAAAGCAAGTTCGATTCGGACAAATAATCCTTCCAAAACTAAACCAAAGATGTAACTCTAATCCTAATAGATTTCCACCACTTTTACTAGTTTTAGAAGGACTAAAACAACACTTAAATAAGCATAGGAAACACGTTGAAGGAATCCTCAAGTAATTAGAAGTCGATTCGGATTGAAAGAAGTCAAATTCACATAAACAGTCTCCTTGCAACATCAACAACTTCAAACACAATTTTGACTAGAAAATAAGATGAATCTTGAAACATCTTACAAATAAAAAATTGTGGATCTTCCTCTTAAGTTTCCATAACAATTTGAAGCATCTCAATCTGACTTTGTATGTTGAAGTTATGCCAAAATTATGAAAAGATGTCAAAGTTGAAAAAGATCTGTCTTTGTTTGCCCTTTCCACTTGGAGGGTATATGTTGAATTCAATCCATCTTGAGTTCGTTCTTCGATTCCAACACCCTCAATGTAAACTTGGAGTTTCCGAACCTCTTTAAAAGCTTTTAATCGCCCGAAACGAGCCTGAAAATGAGATAAAAATACTTAAAAGTACAAGAATTCTAAAAACAAACTAAAACAAATTAAAATACGCTAAAATTAAGGTAAAATGCATGAAACTAACTTAGATTTAACACTTAAAATTCATGAAAATACATATTTAACATGGAGCAGTATGTCTGATCCTCCATTCTGCACATGATTGGTGTATCATTATCTCATCTAAGGGGTAGTTATACCAAAAAAAGCAAAATTGAATATGAATGAAAACAAAAAAGAGTGACGAAATAAGAACTTATTGGTTTTTTTTTAAATGAAGAGAACATGAGAAGGTAGTAATTTCCAATGAATGCGCGAGCTTGCAGGAGATCTCGAGAGGAAATGTGAAGATTAAAAGTTCTTTTGAAAGGTAAGAACTAAAAATGACGGTTGGGAATGCCTTCACACACTGCTTGAGACGTTTTAGCATGCCATATTAGAGCATTTTCCATATGTTGGAAATAGTGTGGTGGTGCATTCTACAAGAGAAAATAGTTGTTTAGCATTAATTCTTAAAATTCCTATTCGGACTCTTGTGGATGGGGGCTTTTGATGCGGTAATCAAATATTTTTAAGGTATTCGTCATGCCTGGCATTTAAGGAGTCTTGAGCATCGAATCGGGCATAGGTTAGGTTTCAACACTACACTAGACAAAGGTCCGATCCTTCAGTCGTTGATCCTTAAACAAGCTGGAGAACGTGCATCTTACCTAAATAAGAGGTTAAGACGTCTACCTTTTTAGAATTTCTTGTTTAATTATGATAGTAATACATGTCTTATACAGAAGAGTTGCATTCTAAGTGGAAATTGTAGAGGGAAAATGAGAAATAAATCTCACATCCCTAATATGAGTGTATTAGGTTGGTAAGAATTTACATTTCGGTCTGGCATTTGCATCGCCAACGTCGTGTGGGTGCATACATTTGTCTTTTAAGATTAGATTTGCATCCCCGTACAAGCACAAGAGGAGCCTCTTGGCTAGTGTATTCTTATCAATCTAACGCATCTCATAATTCAGGGACATGGGATATAAGATTCATTTCTCATTTTCCTCCTACAATTCTTTACATAATGCTCAGTTTGAGCATCAATTCCTTTATCCGTCTTGAGCATATTATATACAATTGAAAAGATCTCTTTGCGTAAAATACGATGACACGAGTCACTTTATTTAAATCGTAATCTATCTGTAAGATAATTACGCTCAAAGTTGACAAATAATCACATTATTAAAAGCCAATTTTTCAACATATTATTTCTCTGAGAATCATTACTGATCGAACTATGCATCCGAGTGTCCCTAGGCTCTAACTGGAATAACCGCCACCTCTCTCTATTTTTCCTTCATGTTCAAGTAAGAAAATCTGTCGAACCCACAATAATTATTCGGTATTGCAGTGGCTTTTTTCCTCAGAAACATCAGTAATGATAGTAAACTCCAAGTTTCACATATTTCAACATTTCCGCCATCTAAATTATTCCTCCAACTCTAGAAATGCATAGTCTTAATTATTTTCATGAAGCACCCGTTATGAATTTATGTCCACAATTTCTTGATCTCACGATTTGAAAGGGTTTTCCTGCAAGGGCATTCAAAGGAGTGCATAAAAATGGCACATCTATGGTAGTTCACCAAAAAATTATTCTTGGTTTAAAAAAAAAAAAATCATTCACAATCTTTTTTATTTAATTGTATAATTATGTGTTAAGATTATCCTGATTATTCTAAAAAAGGAAAAAGAAAAAAAAAATCATTGCCTTAGAAAAGAAAACGAGTAATTCCTTGGATACTTGTTTTAGGTGGCTTCAAGAATATAGTTCTATGTTTTATTATAAGGAGAGAGATCCTACTCTTTATTGGAACACTTACTTCTAAAGCACATATTTATCATTTAACACTTTCAAATTCATATATAAAAGTTCTTCAACTTTTTATCTAAAAAAAGGTGATTCAATGTTTCTTAATAGCATTATATAGACCATTATAAAAAAAGTATTATAGTGTTAACTAAAATTTAATAAATTCAAATGAAAATATCACTAACAAATGTTTTCGACACTTTAAACTCAATACCATTTAACTTTTTTTAAGCTATACTTTTCTTTCATAATTATTTATTTTTTATTTATTCTAAGATTAAATTCAAAAGAATTATTACCCAATTTCAGATGAGAAGTAATTTTTTATGATTAAAAAATAATAGTAAACAATTTAAAACTACTTAAAGTTTGACAAAATACACTAGGATCTGTTTGTATTTTTAAAAATAGTTCAATTAAATGAATGTTACTTTGGCTCAAAGAAAAATAATCATTTTTGCTAAATATTGATTAAATTTTTTTATTAAAACACATTTATATAAATTTAAATGTTTTTGAGAGTGAAATTTTGAGACGAAGAGCACACGAAGCTTATAATTAAAAATAAAAAATAATGCTCTTAAAAGATCTCAAATTACTTTGAGTCTTGCTGGGACTAGATGTTTAAGAGATAGTTATGTTTTATTTAAAAACATAAGTGAATATGACAGTATCTTCTTAGATTCTTTGTTAAAAGATGTATCATGTTTGTCGGTGAGAAATTAGGTACATTTTTTTTTAAAGCAAAATTGTTTGCAAACCAAGTAGCATATATTATTAAAAGAACTGTTAATTGTTTAACAAATAGATTACATCTTTTTCATTTTGTTAGTTGCAGCATTATATTTGAAACAGTTTAATTTATTGGAGTTTTATTTTCCTTCAAAAATATATATAAAGAATATTAGTATTGTACACAGAATTAAAAACATCCCATAGAACCAAACTTCACTACAAAATTAGGCATAAGGCCATTGATAGCATGGAGTTCTAAAGCTTATCGAGTGCTTCACACGGCCAGTAACCGTGTCAACACAACCACTTGCCTTTTAACTCTTCTCGAATTCACTCGGCCACCAAAGAATATAGAGCCAGCTGAATCAAAGAGAGGAGCCCGTGGAACACCTGTTCAAACAACTTGTGCCCTAATTAGGTTTTCTGTTTCAAAAGACAACTGAGTTGATATCTACTGTACACGTGTAAGGACGCAATGTTGTACTAGCATGGGTGCCGCGGAGACAAGAGCAGGGTGAGTCTGCCACCCAGGTATGCCAGAAGGGGACCAAAAAGCAAACCACACCCAGCCAATGAGAGAGGACCGTACATAACGGCCTGACAAGGCCACGCGGAACAATCCTGTATAAAAGTATCTCTTTCTAAATTAGAAAAATATTTCATTCTTATTCCCTATTCCTATCCTTCAAATTTCTGACTTAAGCATCGGAGTGGACCCAGAGGTCACCCGGTCCTTACATTTTCTTTCTTCCAGGCATTCGGTCTTTACTCAAGGCGAGATGGCCTTCTAGTCACCCCGGACCGCGTGAAGTCATACTTCTTCCCGAAGCTATCAATTTGGTGCGGTGAGCGTGGACCCGCTGAACAACATTGTCATCGGGATCAACGACTTCAGAAACTATTTCAGCAGTCCTTCCTTCTCAGGGAGGAGGATTACCACCACTTTTAGATATTATGATGCCCTTACCCGCAGCAACTGTTACCCCTAGTCCATCAACCCCTTTCACTACAACCTTGGGTAGCAGTATTAGTTCTGCTAGTGCTGTTCTGGATCGGATTGCTCGGAATTATGGGATGAGTCCAGCTGATCAGAACAATTTCCGACGAGCTGTCTTACAAATGCAGGAGCAAAGCATGGTAGGATCCTTGTTCAGTAGCAATACCCTCATCTCTATGGTGAATACATTGCCAGAACCTGTTTATAACCCAAACACTATATGAGCTCTTTTCCCTGTTTCTGAATCTGGGATTCCTGTCATACGTTCAGAAGGCCCAAATATGACTAATCCCACCGGCATTGGGATAGGTGGCGGACGAGAAGCTGGTGGATCTCAAGTAGGAGGCGGTCTGCCTGCCTTTGGCTGGATGCCCGCACCAGCAGGAGATCAGCCGCCTATCATGCAGGTAAACCCCAACATGACAGCCCAGGGAAGCATTGGCCCTCAGATGTTAGTCCCTAATTCTTGGTATGGAATACTCCAATCTTACCTGCCTCATTTTGCTTAGTCATACCAAATGCCAACCCTACCTCAGACACCTAGCTTCCTTACTCCTTACGGTCTTGCCAACAGCGCAATGGTCCCACATAACACACCGGTTCCCGGCAACACTCCTCCCCCAACACCGTCCTCATCTAGGGCAAAGCTCACGGACGACCCTAGATTCATGGCGATGTTTAAAAAAGCGCTGAGCACATTTGCCATACCCTACCAGGAACCGTTGATGGAAAATGGAGAGTCTCCCTTTTCAGCCAGGATACTCAACCAACCGATCGACCACAAATTTAAGCAGCCAACTTTCGACAGCTATAGGGGAGACACGGATCCCCGAGTCCATGCGAGGAACTTTAAGAACCGGATGGATATAGCGGGGGCCACTGAGGGGCTGATCTGCCACCTGTTCCCTACGACACTAATAGGGGCAGCTGCTTATTCGTTTGAATCGTTAGACCCGGGCACAATTAACAGTTAGGATCGGCTGAGGCAGGAGTTTTGCAAGAACTTCATGGGTTCAATACCGACTAGAGCACCCAGTCTACCCTTCACGAGGTGGTCCAGAGACCCGGTGAATCTCTGAGGTCGTTCATTGACAGGTTCAACCCCGCGTGCTTGGAGGTTAGAAACTTGGATTTTAGTACAGCCAAGGAGGCTATGATAAAAAATACCACTAATGAGAGGCTTCGAGGGGAGATCATCACAAGGAAGCCCAGAGAATTGACTCAAATGATAGCCCTGGCAAAGAGCATGGTGGAGATTGATGAAATTGATATGCCTGCAAAGCACAGAAGACATGGTGAAAAAGACAAGGGTACCCGGCCCGATGAGAGGCAGCAAAGACGGGATCCAAGAGACCGCCCGGGCAACTGATGACGGTTTGCCCTATTAAACGCCCCACTCAGTGAAGTACTAGTCGTGATTCAGAGAAGCTCGGATGCAAAGAGTATTCGATACCCTCATACCAAGCCAGGCCAGACAATGGGAAGCGACAGGGAAGCATATTGCAAGTTCCACAGGGCCAAGGGTCACCACACAAACAATTGCCGAGTTCTGGCTGCTGAGGTAGACCTGCTGATCAAGGCAGGAAAGTTCAGCAGATTTGTTGATGGTATAAAACGGTGCACTGATAAGGACCAGGAGCAGAAAGATAGAAGAGATGATGATGACCACCCAGCTAAGAAATCCAAAGGGGTTGTCATGGTTATCACGGGTGGACCCGAGTTTGAACCACCAAGTAAGAGAGCTAGATCCTCAACCCACCAATCGGCAAACACAGGGAAGTCTAGTTGCCTGAACCACTCATTCTCAATCAACAGTAATGTGTAAGCACACCATACAGACGCCTTGGTCATTGAAGCGTTGGTGGAAGGGTATACGGTGAAGAGAATTCTTGTAGACACTGGCAGCTCAGTGAACATCATCACCAAGGAGGCTGCCCGCCAGCTGGATATCCACCAAAGCAGAATACAGCCGGTGCATTCACCCCTGGTAGGTTTAAGTGGCCACTCAGTCACGGTCGTAGGACACGTGACACTAACTTTAGAGGAGGGTGATGAAAAGCACAGTTGGAGATCAGAGGAAGAATTCGTGATTATTGACACCCCACTTGCCTACAACATCATACTAGGAAGACCATTCCTAGTAGAGTCTGAAGCAGTTCTGTCCATCCGGTATTTGGCCCTCCAAATACCAACCACGGTGGGGATAGCAGTGGCGAGGGGAAGCCAACAGGTGGCTCAGAAGGCATACCTAGCCTCCTTGAAATCAAAAGAGGTTAGTTGGGAACCAAAAACACAAGATAGGGCTGAGCCGGTGGATGAGCTTGAAGCTCTCGTGATAGGGCTAGGAAGATCAATCCAGGTAGCCAAGGATTTGAAACCCGAGCTCAAGCAAGCGATCATGACAGTCCTCAGAGAGGAGCAGGAGACCTTTGCCTGGTGTACCAGCGATATTATCGGAGTTTTACCCGAGATAAAAAAGCACAACCTGAACATAGACCCTGCCACCAAGCCAGTAGTACAAAAACGGAGGAAACATGCACCAGAAAGGCAGAGGGCAATCGAGGTAGAGATAAGCAAATTGTTGGATGCCGGACACATCAGGAAGGTGTTATATCCTGAGTGGTTAGCAAATGTGTCCTGGTGAAGAAACTAGGAGGAGCATGGAGGATGTGCATGGACTTCACGGATTTGAATAAAGCTTGTCCAAAAGATAGCTATCCTCTTCCTAGCATTGACCAGTTGGTCGACTCAAAGGCTGGGTATGCAATATACTCATTCCTCGATGCAAAGTCGGGATACCACCAGATTCCAATGGATCCGAAGGATGAGGAAAAGACTGCATTTATCACGCATGAAGGCACATATTGTTATCGGGTGATGCCCTTTGGTCTAAAAAACGCAAGAGCAACATATCAACGCCTGGTTAATGACATGTTCAAGGAGCAGATTGGAAAAACAATCGAAGTGTACGTGAATGATATGATCATAAAAAGCAAGGATGAGGAGAATCATGCCCAAGACATTCAAGAAGCCTTCAAAATACTACAGAAGTACCGTCTCAAACTGAACCCAGAGAAGTGCGTATTTGGAGTACGAGGAGGGAAGTTCCTGGGTTTCATGATCTCACAGAAAGGGCTAGAGGTGAATCATGAGAAGATTAAGGCAATTCTAGACATGGTGCCTCCTAAAACAGTGAATGAAGTCCAACGCCTCAACGGCCGTATCAACGCACTGGGAAGATTTATTTCTTTCTCAGCCAAGAAATGTCTACCTTTCTACAAAGCAATCAAGAAAGGTCAAAAGTTCGATTGGGATGACGAATGCCAGGAGGCCTTTGGCAGAATAAAAAGCTTCTTAGGAACCCCGCCATTGTTGAGTCGACCAATTCCTGGTGAGAAGTTATACTTATACTTAGCGGCAACAGACGAAGCAGTGGGTTTAGTGATGATTAGAGTGTTGGAAATGCCCTAGTCCCGAGGCATTGGTCCTTGTGTTTGTATGATACATTTGGTACATTAATGTAAACTTTATGTATTATACAATTTGTGTCAAGGAGATAAAGGCATTAATCTATTTATTATATGTCTTGTGCTATATTTTAAATAGAGTATCCAATGGACATATCCATATCCATGTTGTCAAGTGTGAGGCACTTGGCAGTAAGACTGTGGATAGTGAAAACGATATGACCATAAAGTCATCCGTAGTCTGTTCCAATCATGGGAATGAATGGAACCAAAGACTATCATTAGCCTGGTTGTATGGCGGTGTCTTACCGGTCATAGAACATGGAATGTCAACTAGGTTAATGGGTACATGCAAAAAGGGCATGGTACTGGATTGATCCACTTAACGGGAATCTGCATGGTATAGTATCACAAATGATTCTCGTGTAGTACTTGTATAAGTTCTTCGACCGGACCATATGATGGTGCTGCATGTGAGGTGGCACACTTTGGTGTACGCCCAACGGGCCTGTAAAAGGGTGCCAAGTACGGGTACGTTCGGGTGTGTCAATAAGCATGGCAGCACTATGGATATGCAGAAGGGAATGTCACTCAGTGATTCACTGAGACGATATCATCGGCCTCTTGAAGAATGTTACTGATAAGTGTGCGGCCGCACCCAAACAAGATTGGATCTTGTTTGTGAGCATCAGTTCATTCGGTTTCAAGTCAAGGTCCAGACACAAGGAGGGTGATACTTCCATGCCTCTGTGTTGGACACCGATATCAGCGACATGGGATTTACAAGTTCAAACTACTGGGTTACGGTTTCAGTTGGACTGCTTACTCCGTCTTAATTGGGGGCTGCAGTGGCTTGCTAGAGCTCGCCTGCAGTCTGTGGGCCTTGGCCCACTACCAACATAAAGACGGGCCCATTGGATCGTACACATTGAACGTCTGGACTTTAACTAGTCGGATTAAGTGTGTACTTGGAGTATACACGATTGAAGAGAGAGAGATATATTAATTATATTATATGCATCAATTGGATTGATCAAAGTTATATAATTAATATTTGGCCTACTCATAATTCATTCAATGAATTAATTTATGGGGTCATTTCCTAAGTGGAAATATTATGACATGTATAGGTTTACATGTTTGTCATTTTATGTGTGTCTAATTTAATCCATTGATTAAATTAATAGGTCAAATGAATTTTTATTTACATGTATGTAATATTTTACATGGTATCATATATAAGCATACATGTTAAATTAAAGTTGCATTTGAATTTAATTAAATCAAAGGAATTAAAAATTGGGCTTAAGACATAAAATGACATTCCCCACCTAATGTGGGATGAGATGGCCGAAATTTATGGCTAAGGGATGAGTCATGCCTTTTTGTGTTAAGAGTGATGAGTCATTGAGTGATGAGTCATTCTTGAAACAAAAGGTGAATGATTAAAAAGGGTGAGTCATGGTATGACTTTTTGGTTGCAAAGTTGGACTTTGCTTCCTTAAGGAAATATCTTCTCCTTTCTTCCTTCATCCTTGGCCGAATTCAATGCATGGATTTGGGTGAGTATGATGACTCATTCATGGGACAAAATAGCTTGGTGAGTCATGCTTGATAAGGAGGTGATATGTGATGAGTCATATGATGAGTCATTGGTTTGACTTTATCAATATCATTTCTTTTGGGTAGAAAAATCAGCAAGGATTTTTCTTGGCTTGGTCGACCACTTTGGCTCTTCTTTTGGGAATTAAAAGACAATGAGCTTGATCTATTTTGCCCACTTTTCATGCCTTAATTCTTTTGGTAAGAATTAGGTGCCACACTTTGAGAAAATTGGTTCTATCTTTGGATGGATGGATATTTCTTTTGGAAAGAAATAAGAACAGCCATATTTCTTCTTGTGGGCAGCCCTCTCTCCCTCTCTTCTTGTCATCCGAGTCGCTAGCACGGGTTTCGGTCCGAGAGCCGTTCGTGTACGCATCGGTGGAGGAAATCTACACTTGATTTCTGCAGTCCGCATCCGTCTCTTAGAGAGACTTTGTGGTAAGTTTTTGGAACCCTCCTTTTATGCTTTAAGTTTTTGATTTCCACATCTTAAGCTCCTGGGCCGGATTCGAGGAAATCGACGCGTATTTCCGCTTTTATCGGTCGGTTTCCCGTGACGAATCCCAACATAGAGAAGAAGAGGGATAACAATACCCTATGTATTACACCAGTAAGGTGTTAAGGGGGGCGGAGCTCAGATATCCGAGGATTGAAAAATTGGCCTTGCCAATAATTTCAGCATCCATTAGGTTACGGCCTAATTTTCAAGCCCACACGGTGATTGTAAGAACAAACTTCCCCTTGAAGAAGGTGCTCCAAAGACCGGATACTTTTGGCCGGTTAACTGAGTGGGCCATCAAGCTCAGTGAATTTGATGTCCGCTTCGAGCCCGATCGGCGTTAAAAGCTCAAGTTCTGGCAGATTTTGTGGTAGAATTCGCGGGGTTAGAGCCAAACCAGTGCTAAAGGAGGAAGAATGGAGAGTGTATGTAGATGGAGCTTCGTCTCAGGAAGGAGCAGGAATTGGAGTGCACATTGAATGGCCTGAGAAAATAAAAATGTCTTACGCTACCAAGCTTGCCTTTCCTGCCACCAATAACACTGCAGAATACGAAGCCATGATTAAGGGGCTGGAGCTCATCAAGGAAATTGCTCCGGACCAGGTGAAGCTGCTAAGTGACTCGAGGTTAGTTTCCAACCAAATCAATAAAAATTTTGAAACTAAAGATCCTTGCATGTCCAGATACCTAGAGAAGGTACGATTCCTACTCGAAGCAATTGAAAGTAAAGGCACCACGTGGAGAGTAAAGAACATCCCCAGAAATGAAAATGTTGAAGCAAACAGGCTAGCTAAGGCCACCGCAAGTGCCAGAGATTGGCAATCTTTAAATTGCCCATATGAAGTTCAAACCAAGTCTAGCATCAAAGCAAAAGAGGTGATGACAGCGGAAAAAGGGAAGATAGGTTGGATGGTACCCATAATAAAATACCTAGTCGAAGGATATCTACCCGAGAACAGGGGAGAAGCAGTGAAGATCTCCAGGAAGTCACAACGACATGTAATAATTGATGGAGAGCTTTACAAAAAGTCTTTTACTGACGCATGGTTGAAATGCATCACTGTTGAAGAAGGAGATTATGTCATCCGAGAGCTACACGAGGGAGTTTACGGAGCCCACCAGGCAGCACAGGCGCTAGTCAGACGGGCGAAACTGCAAAGCTACTATTGGGAAACGATGGAGGCGGATGCAACGGCCTACGTCAGGAGATGCCATCAATGCCAAATCCATTCGAAAAAATCCCACCTGCCTGCTGCAGAGCAGAAGCCAATATTGACCAGATGACCCTTTTCCACATAGGGCATTAACATCGGAGGGCCCATGCCTGAAGTCAGCAGACAAAGGAAATTCATTATAGTCGCAGTGGATCACTTCAGTAAATGGGTTGAAGCAGAGGCAACCACGACGATCACCCCAGAAAAAGTCATCTCCTTCATATGGGATCACATCATCACCAGGTTTGGGATACCCTACAGAATCATATCTGACAATGGTACCCAGTTCACCTCAACCAAATTTGAAGAATTCTGTAAAGGACTTAAGATCACGCACAACTCTTCGTCAGTAGCACACCCTCAAAGTAACGGGCAGACGGAAGTCACCAACAGGACCATAGGAGACGGAATCAAGAAGAGGCTGGAGAATCACAAGGGAGCTTGGGTCGATGAGTTGAACAACGTCTTATGGGCTTACAAAACCACCCTAAGAAGACCGACTGGGGAAACCCCATTTGCCCTGGTATATGGAGTTGAAGCGGTAATCCCAGTTGAGATTGGAGCCCCCAGCGACCGAGTGCTGTACTACACAGAAGCTCAGAACCATATCAACATGAAGTACCACCTGGACTCCTTGGAAGAGAGGAGAGAAAGAGCTTACATCCTGATGGCAGCCTATAAGAGTAAGGTGGCCCATTACCATAATAAAAGGGTGAGGAAGACGATACTCAAAGAAGGTGACTTAGTCCTAAAGGACTCTACAGCATCACTGGCGAGGGAAGGAAAGGGAAAGCTTGGCGCAAAATGGGAAGGATCATACAGAGTTGCAGCGGCAGTCGGTCCAGCGACATACAAACTCCAGAGTCCAGATGGGAAAGAAATCCCACGAACATGGAATATTGCCAATTTAAGGCAATACTTCTCACCTGAAAGTAGCTAAGAAGGAAAAGGGCTACACTCTTTTTTCCCACTAATGGATTTTTTCCCACTGGGTTTTTTCCATAGTTGGATTTTTAACGAGGCAGCACCTACATTTGTAAAACTTAGCAGGGGACTCCCTCTAAGATGTACTTTAAGAAGATAAAAAAAATATCTTTCAAATCATGAGTAAATAAGCTTATTATAAAAACTCCCACTAGAGGAGCCGGTCATAACCGGATGCGATTATTATAAAAACTCCCACTAGAGGAGCCAGTCATAACCAGATGCGATTATTATAAAAACTCCCACTAGAGGAGCCGATCATAACCGGATGCGATTATTATAAAAAATCCCACTAGAGGAGCCGGTCATAACCAGATACGATCATTATAAAAGCTCCCACAAGAGGAGTCGATCATAATCGGATGCAATTACTCTAAAAATTTCCATGTAAGAGACCGAATGGATACACTTGAGCCGAAAAGTAAGCCAAATAGAATCTTTTTTATTAATGATAAAAAGTAATACAAGCAAGGACCTAACAAGGCCTTAAAAAAACAAAAGAAAAATGTCATAAATCAAGAGCGATCATCTACTCCAAGAGCGCTATCTCCTGCATCTACCGGTTCCTTGACACCGGCTGGCAACTCAGCGTTCTCCCCATTGGGCCTATCAGCTGGAAGTTCATCGTATCAAGGAAACTCAACCGACTCCAAGTCAAGGACCAGGTCAGGTTGGAGGGCCTGACAGGTAGCTAGGACACATTGATCATACAACTGTCCTAGAAGAACCAGCTTGTTGGTCGAATCAAACAGTACAGCCTCGCACTTATCAACATCTTGTTTGTGCGCCACCTTCTCGTCCTCAAGTTGTTTCTTGAGGACATCATGTACTGCTTTCTCTTCCTTCAGCTGCTTCTGTAGGCGGTTAATCTCCTGCCCTTGTGACCAGACCTTCCTCTTTTCTGCCTCCAAAGACGCCGGGTTTCTTTCAGCCTTTTATCTAGATGGCTGGCCTTAGACAGGCGACCAACCAATTCCACGACCCTAGAGATTCCCTGTAAAATGACAAGCTACATGAATAAAAGAAAGAAGAAAGAAGAATTCAGCAGCACTAAGATGCTTACAGAGGTTAGATCCAGGAGGCACAAAGAAGCCACTGCATGATCGCCGAGTTTGCCATATTCTTCTCTATCAGCCGGCAGTAGGAACCCAGCCTTGAATTCAGCTTGAGCTGACGGATTCGTCACCCGGGGCCCTTTGCTCTCCTTTTCCCCTCAACCAAGGCGGAGGGGAAGACGACCCAGAAAAGGCAGTAGCTGCTCCAGAACCCTGACCAAATAAAAGTAACGATCCAGGATGAAGGATTAGTAAGGAACAATAATAATAGTAACATAAGGAAGAAGAGGAGACCAAAAACTTACAGGGTGAGGAACCGGCTCAGGACCGGCAAGAGCAGTCCTCTTTTTCTTCGGCGCCCTGGAAGCTCTTGGTCCTTTAACTTATCCCCCTATGTCAGATGGAATTTCAGTCGGGTTGGGATGCGACTCTTTCAGCAAATTTTTCTTCTTGGCGGCTATAACGCGGTTAAGAATATCAGCTGCATTCATGCCTGAGAAAACAAGTAAATAGCTAAGCAAAGATAAAAAAAAGATACCTCTTCTCATCACAGGTACAGGACCCGGATAATAAGTAAAGCCGAATCCTTCCCGCTCTACAAGCCTAATCCTCTCTAGGTAGGCATCTACAGCGACCTGCTAGGTCCACTTGTTAGGAGCCAGAGTCCTGAACTCCTCAAGAAAGATCCGTTCACCCGGCTCTAAGCGCTGGCGAGCCTTTCCTGCCCCACTAAAAGACCACTTTACAGGGAACGAGTCAAGGCCCTCCTTGGCTTTGATGAAGAAAAAGAAGTGTTTGAAATGCTTCAGGGAAGAGATCTGCTTTTGGAAGGTATAAAAATCCGCCTTCTTGGATAGCTGATAATGGTCTTCCCCAGAGTTCAGTTTAGGGGTAGCCAGCTTCCGAAAGAAGGCGGCATTTAAATTGAACCCTAAGTTTTCGCACAACCAGAAGGTGGCACAGATGTCTCCCCAGGAATTGGGATGGATTTGGGTAGGACAAAAACCCCAGCCATGGAAGATGTCACAAATGCCAGATGGAAGAGGATAGGAAAAGCCGGAGCTGATTTGGTCCATGTATATGGAAAAGTAGCCTGGTGGAGGCTTATGGACCCGAAAGGCAGCATAACCTGGCACTCACGCAGCTAGGGATAGAACTCCCTACAAAGTCTTATGTGTTCCTCGTGAGTTTCAGCAACCATATCCTCAATACGAGAAGTCATCTTCTTAGCCCTAGTTCTACTGGGACCGGATGGAGAGACTTCAGATGGAGAAGAATCCACCTGGACAGGACCTTCAGCAGACGGTCCGACAGACCTAGGAGGCTGAGCAGAAGTGCCCGCCTCTTCATCAAAAGTAGGGGGTGTTGAATGGTGAGAGCTAGACTCTGAGGAGGTGGTTAGATGGTAATCATTCCCTAAGGAAGAAGGTGGGCTCGACAGATTAGGAATGCTAATTATTCGGTAGTCATCAGGGTCTGAGGGATTTAGAAGGCGACGAGCCAGCTTAGCCCCGGTGGTTTTGAAACTAAAACCCTGGGTAGCCTTACCTGCCCTAGGGCGATTCCTAGAGGTTATCAATTCCCCAGATCCACCACTATTAGAGGAGCCGAAATCACTAAGTGTTATGGATGAACTCATTTCAAAGAAAGAGAGAGAAAATACAAGCAGCAAACCCAGAATAGTAAAGAAGATGAACAGCCAAAGGAAGAGGAACAAGCGAAACGAAAAACAAACCAACAGATCCAACAGAAAAAGGGAAATTCTTTGCAGAAATCAAAATCCCAATGCCAATAAGTGGAGATATGAAGAAAAACTTACTGGAAACGAAGAAAAGAAGAAACAAGTTGAGGATGCAGGGATGGAGGCGCAGAGAATTGCAAAAGAAGGAAGCCCTGGACGTTGTTGTAGCAAAGAACTAGAGGGGTGGCCCAGTTCCCCTTTTAAAGAAGATAAAGAAGGGGCAGGTAAAAGGACGCCTTCTGACACCGTGTAAATAAGGGACACGTGTCGCCCCAGCATTAGATGCACTAGTCCCAAGAAACTCCTCGGTTCTTACAAACCTACCACCAAAAATTAATAATAATAAACCCTTAAAAGAGTTTTAACTCATCACTAGGGGGGACTTCTGATAGCATGGAGTCCTAAAGCTTACCGCGTGCTTCACACGGCCAGTAACCGCGTCAACACATGAACCACTTGCCTTATAACTCTTTTCGAATTCACTCAGCCACCAAAGAATATAGAGCCGGCTGAATCAAAGAGAGGAGCCCGGGGAACACCTGTTCAAACAACTTGTGCCCCAATTAGGTTTTCTGTTTCAAATGAGCTGATCTCTGTTGTACACGTGTAAGGACGCAATGTTGTACTAGCAATGGGTGCCGCGGAGACAAGAGCAGGGTGAGTCTGCCACCTAGGTATGCTAGAAGGGAACCAAAAAGCAAACCACACCCAACCAATGAGAAAGGACAGTACATAACGGCCTGACAAGGCCACGCGGAACAATCTTGTTGTGAGCGCCGGATTAAAAAAAGAGAGCAGATTTCACATGACTGAAATATACAGTCGTGTCAATGTGTTACAGTCGTGCGACTGCACTTAGAAATGTTACAGTCGTACGACTGTAACATCCACTTGCGTCTGCCAGCAGCAGGGATTGCGGGTTGTAAAAGGAAGGGCAATTAATGCCCGCCCCTCTTGCAGCGGAATCAGGCGGTGAGATGGGATATAAAGGGAAAGGGAGGAGATTTGAAAAGGGGGAGATGATCTGGTGAGTGGTTTTTGGAGAGAGATTTTAGAAAAAAAAAGGGAGAGAAAGAAAGAAAAGAAAGAGAGAAAAAAAAAAGCAAACACATCTGTTTCTTTAAAAATCGTAAAGCTAACACAAGAGGCTTGTTAAATTGATAAAGGAACAACCTGATCTTGCTAACAAACTCAAATTTTGGACCAAAACCGCAAGGAACCTTGACAATTGAGGATTTTGAGACACAAAGTTTTCAACCCAAAATTCAAGGAAAAATTGCAAGTTCTTGTGGATCGGAGCGACGCCAGGGTCTAATCGACTTGGATAAGCTTCTAAAAAAGGTAGGCACTCCTTTCCTTTCACTTTTTATTGCTTTCTGGGTGATTGAAGTGTTTTTCGTGCATTTTTGCTATGTTTTCATGTCTCTGTTTCTGGAAATCAAGAACAGTCGTACGACTGTTCTTGGATTTGATGAACAGTCGTACGACTGTAATTATAGTCGTACAAGTGTTATTGATTTCCAGCCCCTTTTTCCAGTTTATTTCCAATAAATTTCAGCGGGATTCTGACCCTGGAATGTTTACAGTCGCACGACTATAGGTTACAGTCATACGACTGTAACTATAGTCGCACGACTGTAACTTATTTTCCAGAATCAGAATTTCCGTTTTCACCCCCAAAAAAATTTCGAAAAATCCATAAAAATCAGGAAAAATCCAAAAATCATCAAAATGAATTTTGTTGTGTGCATTCATGACCATAGATTCAATTTTCAGTAAAATTGCATTTAGAACAATTCAACGACGGAGACCCAGTTCTCCCGAAAATCGACCCACCTAATATATAAAAATGCATGTAAACCGGAAAAAAATTGTTTTCAAAAATGATTTTCCCACAAAAACCAAAAATATAGGGATGTTTCAAAACGTTTTCCAGGTCTAACCGGGCAGGCTAGCCGAGCCAACCCGGTTATCCCCTAAATGCATGCCCCCAATTCTTGATTTCCCAATTCTGTCTATTTGAGTCCAACGTGTGGCGTGCTATATATTGTGCTAACCTTCTATTTTGCAGGTTTTAATTTCTTTTATTTTTATTTTAGATGTAATTTAATAGATTAAATCGTGTATATTAGGCGGTTGTATTTTTCTAGATTCTCGTATATATTAGGTGCTTGTAAAGTGAGGCGAGAGTTTTTATTTTTCTATTCGATTTGGTTGTAAGCCAATTAATATTTATTTTTCTTTGTTTTTGTATTATATTTTGTATGCGCGCTGCATGTCTATTTACTTCAATAAAATTGACTTTAGACTTTGAAATACCATTTGAGAACATTGGCAATATTTATTTTAATTAGACATGAAATAAGGGACTTGTCCGGACCCGAATCTCTGGATAGTGTAGCGGCCGTTCGTCCGGTTCAGCTACATAAGAATTTCCCGATTAAGCTGAGCCGGTGGCGACTCTACAATATTCATCGAGACTTAGGTCTAGGTTCTTTTATGCATTAATTCCATTTATTTTCCAAAACGCAGATTTCCATTTATAAAAACCCCACGCGAGGGAGGGGCCTGCCCGAAATCGAGGCGCCCCATTCCGAAAGGGAGTCCCGCGTCCCGTCGAAAACGCGTCGTCCGCTCACAGTGGTGACTCCGCTAGGGACTTCTTTAAAAAGTTTTCTTAAAATCTTAAAAGAATTTGACAAGCCCTGAAAAGTGTCTAATTAAAATAAGGTGGATGATTCTCTTTTGGTATTTTATTTGCATTTTTAGTTAGCCATTTTTGCATTAGTTTAGGTATCCTTTTATAACCTGGTGGATTGTTAAAGCGTCGCCTAAGTTCCTCTTGGTCTTAGGGGCACGAATATGAAACACCACTCATAGCCTCGTACGAACCCCTTCGCTAGGACCCTTGAGTGGGGAGAAGTGAGGAGTACATCTTGCTATGAGAGCCTTGATGTTATCCCGACTTTGACCAAACCCACATAAGCAGCACTAGTTGGATTCCCTTAGGATACCAAAATAATTGTGTGAATAATAATAATAAAATCGCGCCTTCATCACCCCCGGTTGGTGATTGAAGTGAACCCCGCCTAGGACTCGGTTAGAAATTTTTGAGACCGACCACGTTGGAGAAATAAAGTTGGAAGAATTCGTTTTGTTTGCTATGTGTTCTTCACCATCTCGTGACACATCGCCATTGCTACCTACGCGTGCATAACATATCATAATCACCATTTTCCATGCATGTGACATACCATACATAAACATTTTTGTGTGATACTAACCCATATTTTTATGTAGCCATTTGCATTTTATTTTATGTGTAAAACATTAATTCATTCGCTTGTCATCCATACTAACGATTTCTTTTTCAGCCATAATATTAAACTTGTGTGATTAGCATTTTATTTTTGACATAGCATACATAACATCATTATGTATGTCATGCATCCTAACCCACGTTTTTGTGCAGCCATTTGCATATCGTGTGACATGTTCATTCACTACATTTCACTTAAATTAAATTAAGGGGCATTTCAAGGATGCCTATCATGACCATCCCATTCCATTTCATAACATATCTGGTATCCAAAATTACCCGTGTTTTGCCGATACACCAGATTGCACTTGGCCATTCCACCAAAAATCATTTCATTCAATAAAAGCCACAACGGTCTTAGGCCCATTTTCGTGTAACAATTTACACGATACATTTCATGACATCACACCCATTTATTATAAACATCATATGACATCGTGGTCCGCAACCGACCACTTCATGACATTAATTTACCATTCAAGGTACTCCCCGAGTACCCAATTAGTATACATATAGGTCCATAACATCACCAAATCATAAAAAGGCGTTCCTCGAATACCGAATCTTTGTCCGTGTCCCTGTTACACGTGACTTTCTTATAACACCATATCATGTGCTCAAAAGCATCAAAACCTTGTCCGCGGGCCCTGCCCATGTGACCATTTCATATCATCTCATATACCTACAAAGCGTCAAAACTCTGTCCGTGTGCCGGTATACACCCGACCATTTCACAAATTCATTAGGTGCCCCAAAGGCGCCGAAGTTCTGTCCGTGTGACGGCCCATACATGACGTTTTTGCATAAACATTGGGTGTTCTTGGAATGCCTCGAAAGAAGGAAGATAATAAAAAGAAAACATTCATACCATTATTCCATACATGATCCCATTCCATTCATTTCAAGCATTCTCAATGCCTTAATTTTCATGTCATATCACGTCATTCATTCACAACCCTAATACCTCCTGTCTACTCCAAGCAGAATACACTGGAGCGACCTTGGACAAGATCCCATGCTTCGAGGGCAGCTAGGAGACAGAGGGTAGTTGAGAGTGACAGTGATTCTGAGCCTGGAGAAGGAGTGAATATGGCAGAACAGACACCAAGCATGGCTAATGTTATGAGAGACTTCTTCAGATCCTAAGACTTCCGCGACATGTTGAAGGAAGAGATGCGGGCAGTCATGAGGGAAGCTGGTGAGGCTAGTGGTAGTAGAATCGGGAAAGAGAAAGAGGCTGAGTCCTCGGAACATGGTGGAGATGCTTCGGCCAGTCTTGAGAAGCTGCAAGAAATAGAAGCAGCTATGGAACAGAGAATGAAGGCAAAATGTTCTGAGCTGGATAAAGTAGTGGCCCAGCTGAAGAAGGGGGTCGGTGTTAGTGTAGAATCAAGGAAAGGAGTGAACGTTGATGCTATGATCAGTAAAGGCATTGAGACATTTCCCATCAGCTTCCAGGTGCCGAAAATCCCTACTTACAAAGGAATGGGCTCGCCGGAGGCCCATGTGAATCTGTATGCCCGAGTTATGTTGACGACGGGCGCCACAAAGCAGCAGTTGCTTAATCTATTCCCTACCACACTGGAGGGAGGAGCGCTAGGATGGTACAATTCACTGATGGAGGAGGAACAATCTGATTGGGAGATCTTATCGGTGGCTTTCATCAAATACTACAGCTTTAACACTAAAATCTAGGTGAAGCTATATGACTTGGAAAGGATAAAGCAGAAGTTCAATGAGCCCTTCGACAAGTGCTACCAACGCTGGATGAACAAAATGATTCTCCTGAAGAATCGTCTAGATGAAGACGAGCTTATACAGAAGTTGATAGATGGCAAGACTTCTTTAAGAACAACATGAAATTCCATTCCTTCAAGGAGTTCAGTGAGGTTTATAGTATGGCAATGAAAATAGAATGGGATGAAGAGGAAAAGGTAACCGGACACAAGAGTGGTAGGGGCTCAGGATACGGTTCTGGTTATAGGTCAACTGCAGCAGCTGGGTATGGTAGTGGCTCTGGTTCGAGTTCCGGCGGAAAAGGGGGGCAGACCTCAAAAGTAAAGCAGGTGGAAGTTGCTACTGTGACTCAGCAACAGGGCAATCAGAGTAAGAATCCGGGGATACTAGGCATATCGCCTTGGGCCTTTCCTTTGGTGAAGATATTTGCCAAGTGTAGAAATGGCGGATTGCTGCAATCCTTGAGGCCCTTCGAAAAGCCTTCCGATACAGACAAGGGAAATTTCTACTCTTATCATATGGTCGTCAGTCATAAGACTAATAATTGCTATAAGCTAAGGGATGCCATCCAAAAACTTATTGACAAAGGGAAGCTGCAGGAGCCACCCAAGCCCAGCACTAAAACTAACCCGCTGCCGGCATTCGAAAAACGGGTTAATATGGTTCAGTCTGGGCTGCCCACCAATTTCATCTTCACACAAGTTCTTCAAGCAAACCCTACCATTTAGGCCATGACAGTAGGGGAAACCGGAGTGGAAACGGAATGTGAAGAACAGGGGGAGCGGAAGGAGATCAAACCAATAAGCTTAAATGATCTCGATTCTGAGGATGAGTATGAAGGGTCTCATAGAGAGGAAACAGTTAAGCTTCCAACCGTTGAAAAGTTGAAGGTCCAGGAAGTGCAGCATGTGACCCGAAGTGGTAGGGTATATCAGCCGGTAGATCAGATGAAAGACAAAGCCTCGATGACTGGGTCGGGTAGTTCATCGGCGTCAGAGGGAGTTGAGAGAGAAGACTTGGTTATCTCCCAACTAAAGAAGACTCCCGCTCAAGCTAGCTTGTGGCATTTACTTCTGACTTCCAAGGAGCATAGGGCTACCTTAGTAAAGAAA
This sequence comes from Euphorbia tirucalli, assembly GCA_039660915.1. Lineage (NCBI taxonomy): Eukaryota > Viridiplantae > Streptophyta > Magnoliopsida > Malpighiales > Euphorbiaceae > Euphorbia > Euphorbia tirucalli. Next base: position 24,492,442 of record CM077633.1, read on the forward strand.
CTATCAGAGATCGAAGTCTCCCCTATAGCTTCACCAGAGGCTATGTGTTGTTTGTTAGATAGAGTCCATGTTGGAAGTCTTAATATTGTCTTCTCCGAGAAAGACCTGCCTGCTGAAGGGAAGGCCCACAACAAGGCTCTTTATGTCAGGGCCCATGTGATGGATAAGGTAATGCCTTGCATCCTGGTTGATGATGGATCGGCACTGAATATCTGCCCACTAAAGATGTTGCCATTTCTGGGGCTGAATGAAGAAGTGTTAAATAGATCCTTAACAGTCATCCGAGCATATGATGACTCCAAAAGGACGGTGATAGGGACGTTTGAGGCAGAAATAAAAGTTGGGCCAGTTAGGTCCACAGTTACTTTTACAGTGATTGACATCCCAGTCACTTTTTCCCTGTTGCTTGGAAGGCCCTGGTTTCATCCTTGGGGAGGTATCTCTTCCACATTGCATCAAAAGATCAAGTTCCCTATGAATGGCAGAATTGTGACTGTTAAGGCGGATGCCCAATCAATGGTAGCTGCAGTGAATGAAGGGGTGGTTCCCTTTGGTGGATTTCAAGTCGCTGTAATCAAGGAGGGAGAAACCACGGATGCTCCTATGGTTCTTTATGAGAATTACATGCCGGAGTGGCTATCCCGGTATTTATATAAGTATGACTTCATCCCGGGAATGGGGCTCGGAATCAATCTACTAGGGGTTCCAGAATTTAAGATCGACTCAGGGAAGTCAAAGCAGTGTGGCCTTGGTTATATAGAAGGGGCATCTGGGTAGAAGAATCTGAGGAAGGGCAAGAATGGGAAGATTATGATGAAGCCATTTATGAAGGCAGGAGAAGGCCTTTACAAGGGCCAGACTAAACCTGTGATGGTTGGAAACGTCGAGTATCCTGGCTTCAAGATCTTTGCTGATGTTGTAGATTTTGAGAAAAGTCAAGAAGGGCCAGTGGCCCCTGTGGGGGCGGGAGAAGCAGCTGCTGAATCTGAGATTTTACAAGGAGAATCATCTAAGGTGGTAGCAGAAGCTATAGAGGTGGCCGAGGAAGAAGATGAAAAGAAGACCTATGCTGAAGCTACAGAAGTGATCTCGGGAGCTTTGACTGCTGCATTAAGCAAAGCTTTTGGGAAATCCAAGGAGGGATTCGGCGAAGAATTAATGGCCAAAGTGAATTTTGACTTCGTGGTCGCTGAAATTGCCAAGATTATGGAAAGAGCTAAGATGCATGTGACCGGAAAAGAAACAGAGAAAGCTGCAACCTCTGATGATGTTCCGGAAGGGAAGATGGAAGCTGAGGAAGAACAAGGCCCTTCGCCTGTGGAGGATGAAAATGATTTTGTTGTATCTATTTCTTCCATTTTCAATGTAACTGATGTACTTTATGATAAGTTCAATGCAATGAAATCCCAGTTTGCTTACTTGTGTGATGTTTATCCTGATAATTCTGTGCATGCATTTAAATCACCATCAAGCATATTTAGCATACATGACAACGCATTGTATGAAATCAACATAAGTACAGATGAAAACCCTAAAATGGTACTCATTTCACATGAGCTAAAATCCGAAGAAGAGAAAAAATTAATAAGAATACTCCAAAAACATGTTAAAGCTTTCGCCTGGTCGTATGAAGACATGCTGGGTGTGGACATAGAGATAGCAGTGCACAAGATCCCGACAGACCCCAAGTTCAGACCGGTAAAGCAAAAGTTGAGAAGACTGAGGCCAGAATGGGCTACGCTGGTAAAAGAAGTAGTGGCTAAATAGATAGATGCCAAGTTCCTCGAAGTAGTGGAGTACATAGAATGGCTGGCCTATATTGTCCCTGTGCCTAAAAAGGATGGAAGGGTTAGAGTATGCATCGACTACAGGGACCTGAATAAAGCATGCCCAAAAGATAACTTTCCGTTGCCCCATATTGATGTCCTAGTTGATAGTGCAGCAAAAGCAGTAATGTATTCCTTTATGGATGGCTTTTCAGGGTACAACCAAATCTTGATGGATGTGATTGACAAGGTGAAAACATCGTTCATCACAGAATGGGGTACCTTCTACTACAGAGTGATGCCTTTTGGATTGAAGAATGCTGGTGCCACTTATCAGAGGGCTGTCACAACTTTGTTGCACGATATGATACATAAAGAAGTCGAAGTGTATGTCGATGATATGCTTGTTAAATCAGCAACCCGGGAGGAATACCCTGTTATCCTGGATAGATTTCTAACACGTATTGGAGAATACAACTTGCGGCTTAACCCTAAGAAGTGCATATTCGGGGTTACATCAGGGAAGCTGTTGGGTCATGTAGTCAGCCAGAGGGGGATAGAAATGGACCTAGACAAAATCAAAGCCATCCAAAATATGCCTGCCCCAAAGACAGAAAAGAAAGTCAGATCATTCCTGGGTTCCTTACAGTATGTTAGCCGCTTCATAGCACGGTTGACCTCCACTTGTGAGCCAATTTTCAAGCTATTAAGGAAAGATCAGCCGGTTGTGTGGGATGACAGGTGTCAGCTGGCGTTTGAGAAGATCAAGGCTTATCTGGTAAAGCCACCAGTATTGAGTCCACCAGTTCCAGGGAAACCTTTGATTTTGTATTTGGCTGTTGAAGAATCCTCTATAGGGGCAATGCTTGCACAAGAGCAAGACGACAGGAAGGAATACCCTATCTACTACCTTAGCAAGAAATTGCTGGAGTATAAAGCCAAATACACACTGGTGGAGAAAACATGTGTGGCAATGATTTGGCTAACCAAGAAGCTGTGCCATTATTTCCAATCCAACAAGATACAAGTCGTGGCTAAGGTGGATCCAATGAAGTATCTCTATGAAGCACCAGTATTGGTTGGGAAGCTATCCAGATGGCTGTTACTCTTATCTGAGTTCGACATCGAGTATGTCACAAAGAAAACCATTAAAGGGCGAGCCGTGGCAGAGTTTCTAGCAAATTAACCGCTGGAATCGGATTACATAGAAAATTTAGAGTTCCCAGATGAACAATTGGCCATAGTGGAAGTGAAAAGATGGGTTATGTGCTTCGATGGGGCAGTAAATAGAAAAGGCACCGGAATCAGGGTACTTATAGCCACGCCGGATGGTGAGATTATTCCTTTATCCAAGAGGCTGATCTTTCCCGTGGCCAATAATGGGGCAGAATATGAAGCATGCTTATTCGGGATGGAAGTTTTGTTAACCTTAGGGGCAAATGATGTTTTAATTATCGGTGATTCACTTCTGGTGATCAGGCAAGCTCAGGGTGAGTGGGAGCTGAAAGAAGAAGCATTGCGGCCTTACTTAGAGCTACTACACTTTAGGAAGGATTTGTTTGGCCAGTGCGAATTCAGACATGTCCCCAGGGATGAGAACAGAATGGCCGATGCATTAGCGACCCTGTCTTCCATGTGGGAGAATCCAAAGGAAACGCAAGTTCAACCACTGGTTATAGCCACTTCCAGACATCCTTGCTTTAAAGTGCATGAGGTGATGGAGCTGACAGCTGAAGAGAAACCATGGTTGTTTGACATCTATCAGTATGTTAAGGAGGGTAGGTATCCCAAAGGGGCTAGTGCTGCTGATAAGTTGACACTAAGAAAACTGGCTAGTCAATTCAGAATCTTTGAGGATAAGCTGTACAAAAGAGCAGCACACGGAGTCCTTTTAAGGTGTCTAACAGAGTAAGAAGCAGAAGAAGTGATGCAGCAGGTACATGCAGGATCCTGTGGGCCATATATGAACGGACTTGCCATAGCTAGGAAGATCATGAGACAAGGCTACTTCTGGATGACAATGCAAGAAGATTGTATAAGAAAGGTGAAGAGATGTCATGAATGTCAGATCTATGCAGACATTAGTCATCTTCCTCCACTTGAACTTCAGAATCTAACATCTCCTTGGCCGTTTTCAGCATGGGGGATAGATATGATTGGTGAAATTCATCCAGCTGCATCTAATGGGCACAGATTCATAGTTGTAGCAGTTGATTACTTCTCCAAATGGGTCGAAGCAGAATCCTTCACTAATGTGACAGCTAAACATATGGTCAAGTTCATCTAGAAGAATATCTCCACTCGGTATGGGGTTCCTCACCACATAGTAACAGACAATGGGGTGCAGTTTCAAGGGGCAATAGCTGAGCTACTTGCGGAACATGGTATTGAACATCATAAGTCTTCTCCATACAGACCTCAGGCTAACGGTGCAGTGGAAGCAGCTAACAAGGCAATAAAGAAGATCTTATAAAAATGGTAACCACTTACAGAGATTGGGCCGATAAACTGCCTTATGATCTTTGGGGTTACAGAACTAGTGTCAGAACGCCAACGGGGGAAACTCCTTATGCCTTGGTATATGGAATGGAAGCAGTGTTACCAGTAGAAATAGAACTCAAGTCACTCAGAGTTACCCTGGAAGCTCAATTACCGGAAACTGAATGGGTGCAAGCTAGGTATGAGCAGTTGGCTGCACTAGATGAAAGGAGGATGAAGGCATTGGATCACCTACAGATGTACCAGCGCAGAATGGCTAGGGCTTACAACCGTAATGTGAAATACTCCAAGAGGCAGTTGAAAACGGGTGATTGGTCCTAAAGCAGTTAAGGCCCTCCAATGTCAATGCTAGAGGCAAATTCAGGCCCAATTGGGAAGGACCATATGTGGTGAAGAAGGTGCTATCAAAAGGCGCTGTCAGCATTATGGACATGGATGGAAATGAGTTCACCAACCCGATCAATCAAGACCGACTGAAGCTTTATCATGTGTAAAAAAAAAAGAAAAAAAAGAGAGTCTGCTAGACTCAAAACTCGAAAAGAGTGGTCTAGGCAAAAATTAAGACACGAGAGAAAATAACCAGTCAGAAAACCTGAAAAGGACGACTGGTGATGGATTCTGGCTCGGTGTGGAATGTGTATCATCTAGGGGTCGATCATTTTAAATGTACTCATTTTGACTTTCATCAATAAAGTGAAATGTTTGTTTAAATATATTTGCATGGGTATGACAAATGCGTAAGCAGAATTGTCTTGCATGAACATACATTTAAAGAAAGCACTTTGCATTTAACTGATCAATATCATCGCGTTATTTAACCAATGAAAATACACTAAATGCATGCGATTTGAAATCTTTTATCATCCTTCAAAATCCAGTTCATCTTCCTATATGACCAATAAGGGGGCCACGGTGCCATCTTCATCATTCAAAAAAAAAAAGGAGAAGCTCACTGAGGTGCAAACCGAAAAGGCGCCTCAGGCAAAAATTAGAGCAGCTCGCTGAGGTGAAAACCGAAAAGGCTCCTTAGGCAAAAATTAGAGCAACTCACTGGGCTGAAAACCCACATCTGGCAACCCAGGCAAAAATTAGAGTACAAATTCATAATCTCCCCAGGGGCAGGAAAAGCATGATTTCCCCGGCGATGCCCCGCAGGATTTTTCACGTACTCTCCAACAGAGTTTACCCACACTATTCCACAGCAGGACATCCATAGAGAATACTACAATCAATTCCCCAGCAGTATCATACTTCCCCAGCAGTCACCTCACTTCCTTGACAATCATTGAACAATGCCCTTAAAGAGAGCAGAATCAACCAGGGGCACAGTATATCATCCCCAGCAGAAAGAGGGAACATCCAATAATAGAAAGTGCATACATTGTACATATATATCATCATGCATGCACACATTGCATACATCAATCATTCATCCCCGGCTAGTCTTCATTCTTGATCGAAGGGACACAAATTTTTGCTCAAAAATCTCTCGATCAAGGAATGAAGACTTGCCATTTTAAGTGCAGGACTTCATCATCTAGTTCCCGGCAGATCCGCCTCGAGTAATCCGAACTCGGTACCGGCCCAGATCCGCTCCATCATCTCAAGTTCTCTGGCAGGTCCGCCTCGGGTAATGTAAACCCGGCATCGGCCCAGATCTATTCCATTTCAAATCCCAACAAACTTTGCCTCAGGTAACATAGACCCGATATCGGCTTATTTCTTCATCAATTTTGCCTCGGGTAACATAGACCCGATATCGACTTATTTCTTCATCAACTTTGCCTCGGGTAACATAGACCCGATATCGGCTTATTTCTTCATCAACTTTGCCTCGGGTAACATAGACCCGATATCGGCTTATTTCTTCATCAACTTTGCCTCGGGTAACACAGACCCGATATCGGCTTATTTCTTCATCAACTTTGCCTCGGGTAACATAGACCCGATATCGGCTTATCTCTTCATCAACTTTGCCTCGGGTAACACAGACCTGATATCGGCTTATTTCTTCATCAACTTTGCCTCGGGTAACACAGACTCGATATCGGCTTATTTCTTCATCAACTTTGCCTTGGGTAACATGGACCCGATATCGGCTTATTTCTTCAACACACTTTGCCTCGGGTAACATAGACCCGATATCGGCTTATTTCTTCATTAGATTTGCCTCGGGTAACATAGACCCGATATCGACTTATTTCTTCATCAACTTTGGCTCGGGTAACCTAAACCCCGATATCGGTTTATTCCATCCGATCAATTCAACATATCACCATAGCAGTGAAGCTTCGGCAACTCGGTTACGTGCTTCATTTCCTGTGTCTGCGACGCTTTGAGTCGCGCTCTCAAATTCACATCAACTATCCCAGACTAAAATCGGATAGTGAATTTGATCACGCGACGGGCAGCTGTGAGCGCCGGATTAAAAAAAAAAGAGCAGATTTCATAGGACTGTAATATACAGTCGTGTCAATGTGTTACAGTCGTGCGACTGTACTTAGAAATGTTACAGGCGTACGACTGTAACATCCACTTGCGTATGCCAGCAGCAGGGATTGCGGGCTGCAAAAGGAAGGGCAATTAATGCCCGCCCCTCTTGCAGCGGAATCAGGCGGCGAGATGGGATATAAAGGGAAAGGGAGGAGATTTGAAAAGGGGGAGATGATCTGGTGAGTGGTTTTTGGAGAGAGATTTTAGAAAAAAAAAGGGAGAGAAAGAAAGAAAAGAAAGAGAGAGAAAAAAAAAAGCAAACACATCTGTTTCTTTAAAAATCGTAAAGCTAACACAAGAGGCTTGTTAAATTGATAAAGGAACAACCTGACCTTGCTAACAAACTCAAATTTCGGACCAAAACCGCAAGGAACCTTGACAATTGAGGATTTTGAGACACAAAGTTTTCAACCCAAAATTCAAGGAAAAATTGCAAGTTCTTGTGGATCGGAGCGACGCCAGGGGTCTAATCGACTTGGATAAGCTTCTAAAGAAGGTAGGCACTCCTTTCCTTTCACTTTTTATTGCTTTCTGGGTGATTGAAGTGTTTTTCGTGCATTTTTGCTCTGTTTTCGTGTCTCTGTTTCTGGAAATCAAGAACAGTCGTACGACTGTTCTTGGATTTCATGAACAGTCGTACGACTGTAATTATAGTCGTACGAGTGTTCTTGATTTCCAGCCCCTTTTTCTAGTTTATTTCGAATAAATTTCAGCGGGATTCTGACCCTAGAATGTTTACAATCGCACGACTGTAGGTTACAGTCGTACGACTGTAACTATAGTCGCACGACTGTAACTTATTTTCCAGAATCAGAATTTTCGTTTTCACCCCCAAAAAAATTTCTAAAAATCCATAAAAATCAGGAAAAATCCAAAAATCATCAAAATGAATTTTGTTGTGTTCATTCACAACCATAGATTCAATTTTCAGTAAAATTGCATTTAGAACAATTCAACGACGGAGATCCAGTTCTCCCGAGAACCGACCCACCTAATATATAAAAATACATGTAAATCGGAAAAAAATTGTTTTCAAAAATGATTTTCCCACAAAAACCAAAAATACAGGGACGTTTCAAAACGTTTTCCAGGTCTAAACGGGCCGGCTAGCCGAGCCAACCCGGTTATCCCCTAAATGCATGCCCCCAATTCTTGATTTCCCAATTCTGTCTATTTGAGTCCAACGTATGGCGTGCTATATATTGTGCTAACCCTCTGTTTTGCAGGTTTTAATTTCTTTTATTTTTATTTTAGATGTAATTTAATAGATTAAATCGTGTATATTAGGCGGTTGTATTTTTCTAGATTCTCGTGTATATTAGGCGCTTGTAAAGTGAGGCGAGAGTTTTTATTTTTCTATTCGATTTGGTTGTAAGCCAATCAATATTTATTTTTCTTTGTTTTTGTATTATATTTTGTATGCGCGCTGCATGTCTATTTACTTCAATAAAATTGACTTTAGACTTTGAAATACCATTTAAGAACATTGGCAATATTTATTTTAATTAGACACGAAATAAGGGACTTGTCCGGACCCGAATCTCTGGATAGTGTAGCGGCCGTTCGTCCGGTTCAGTTACATAAGAATTTCCCGGTTGAGCTGAGCCGGATGGCGACTCTACAATATTCATCGAGACTTAGGTCTCGGTTCTTTTATGCATTAATTCCATTTATTTTCCAAAACGCGGATTTCCATTTATAAAAACTCCACGCGAGGGAGGGGCCCGCCCGAGATCGAGGAGCCCCATTCCGAAAGGGAGTCCCGCGTCCCGTCAAAAACGCGTCGTCCGCTCACACCTGTATAAAAGGGGGCAACGAGAAATCCCCAGGTATCTCTTTCTGAATTAGAAAAATATTTCATTCTTATTCCCTATTCCTATCCTTCAAATTTCTGACTTAAGCATCGGAGTGGACCTAGAGGTCACCCGGTTACATTTTCTTTCTTCCAGGCATTCGGTATTTACTCAAGGCGAGACGACCTTTTAGTCACTCCAGACCGCGTGAAGTCATACTTCTTCCCGGAGCTATCAGCCATAAAAATCCAACCTTAACATAATATAATTGAATGATAATTTTAGAAACTTTTTTCTTATTTGGAATAGAAAAGTTTAAAAATTTTTTATTTCATAAAAAAAAAAAAAATAGAAGCAGTTTCTTTGACCAATAATAAGAAAAAAAAGAAATAGTAAGAGATGCTAAAAGAAAGGAAGTGTTGAAAGTAAGAAAAACAAAAGTGGGATAAATTAATTCCAAGAATAACCCTAAAATAGTCAAACCCAACGCAGCCAACCTACTGCCTCTGCCCTTTAGCATCACAAGTCAGTGAGAATTGGTTGATATGTATGCAACTTACTGTCCAAAACCCCTTTATCCATTTGTGTAATAATCTAATGTAAATCTAATCAAATCTCACTCTCTCTTAAAAGCCTACTCCCTATCTAATCACCGTCCATTCTCTCTATTTATATTCCTATCCCTTCCTTCTTCTTTCCTCCCAATTCAATTTCCAGGCACTGACTGACACAAGCCAGAGCCGTAATGGAGAATGATCTTAATCTCTCTTCTTCTTTCTCCAGTTTCAGTTCTTATCTTCATGCTCTCTCTCATACCCCTTCCCGCCTCTCCCGCCGGGCTGCTTCCGTCTCTACTTCTTACGAAGAAATGAGCCGCGTCAAAGCCCGCTCCGGTTCTCAATTGCAGAAAACTCTCCGCTGGTATGACCTCGTCGGTTTCGGCATCGGCGGTATGGTCGGCGCCGGTGTTTTCGTCACCACCGGTAGAGCTAGCCGTCTTTACGCTGGCCCTGCTGTTGTTCTCTCTTACGCCATTGCTGGCCTTTGTGCTCTCCTCTCCGCCTTTTGCTACACTGAATTCGCCGTCGACATGCCTGTTGCCGGCGGCGCTTTTAGCTATCTCCGCGTCACCTTCGGTTTGTATAGTTATACGTATATTATCTCCTCAGTCTTTTATCAAATTGTTGTCACCAACACCTTAATTTCTTGTAAACGACAGGCGAGTTCGCTGCGTTTTTAACTGGAGCGAATCTTATAATGGACTATGTGATGTCAAACGCGGCGGTTGCTAGAAGCTTCACAGCTTATTTAGGTGCAGCGATTGGTGTGTCCACATCGCAATGGAGGCTTGTGGTCCATTGTCTCCCCAATGGCTTTAATGAAATCGATTTGCTTGCTGTTCTTGTCGTCTTAGCCATTACTCTCGTCATTTGTTACAGGTAATTAATCAAAATTAATGGCTTCAAATCAAAATTCTTTCAATCAAATTCTTCGTAATGATGTTTTGATTCCGCCATTTTAGCACACGGGAGAGCTCAGTGGTGAACATGGTGTTAACGGCGTTGCACATTCTGTTCATAGCTTTTGTGATATTAATGGGATTCTGGAGAGGGGAATGGAAGAACTTCACACAACCCGCTGATCCGGAACACTATCCATCCGGGTTTTTCCCATTCGGGGCTCCAGGTGTGTTCAATGGAGCAGCCATGGTTTACTTGAGTTATATAGGATACGACGCCGTTTCAACCCTCGCTGAAGAAGTACGTAATCCGGTGAAGGATATACCTATCGGAGTTTCGGGTTCGGTTTTTCTAGTAACCATTCTATACTGTTTGATGGCCGCTTCGATGTCCATGCTGCTCCCTTATGACCTGGTAATTAATTATAATTAGGCGTGCATTAAATAAAATTTTCAATTAATTTTAAACAATGATATAGTGTGATGAGGGACCATGCAGATCGATGCAGAGGCACCCTATTCAGCCGCATTTAAAGAGAAATCGGACGGTTGGGAATGGGTGTCGAAGGTGATAGGGGCGGGAGCCAGCTTCGGGATTTTAACATCATTATTAGTTTCAATGTTGGGCCAAGCAAGATACATGTGCGTGATCGGACGGTCGAACGTGGTTCCATCATGGTTCGCTAGGGTCCACCCAAGGACATCAACGCCTGTAAACGCTTCCGCATTTCTGGGTACGTATTGAAATAGTTTTACTTTTAAAAAATGGGGGTGGGTGTTTTGTTTTTGTTGAGGATTGGATTAACCGTTATCGATGAGTGTTTGGGGGAGAGATTTGAGTGGGGCTCGATGCGCGTTTAATTTTGGAAAAAATGGGACCCAATCAAACTGTTTCAGTTTTGGGTGGGGTATGATGCGTTAAAACAAGTGATCCACCCTTTTGTTGTTGGCCGTTGGATTACGCAGCTTATGGGTAAGAATTAGAATAGATTAAAAAAAATAAGACTGTTAGTTGTAGGCTTCTTCTAGCCTCTTGTAGATACGATGAGATAGTGTCAGGAAAGGACTATTGTAGCAATTCTTATCCTGTTCTAGTCTCCTGTTAGTGGAAGAAATTAGAATCATATCGTATACATTATTGATACCAAATGTTTACCAAATTAGAATCATATTATACTTTTCTTTGTGCAAAACATTCAGTCAAGTCTTTCTCTATTTAAAAAGTTCGAATGTAAGATCCTAATTATTTCTGATCGCTCTTGGTTATATATAAGAACTAGTAATATGAATAAATGAACAATTTAGATTCGTAAACTAGTTTGTAAAATTAATGGTCCAAAATCAAATAATAAAATATCAATTTAGTTCCTTAACTTTCATTAAGGGCCAAACTAGTAGAAATTGACAGCTTAGCAATATCAGAAATAACATGTTAAAAGTTACTTTCTTTTTTTTTTTTTTTTGGTATGGAGGACAAATGTGTCAAAAGCTACTAATTATAGCTTGATACGTGTTAGTTTTTACTAGTTTAATGTCAATTGCTAAGTTAACGAGAGCAAATTAATTCTATATGATTCAAATTAAGTGAAGAAATGACATTCACGACCTATAACCTCTTGTTTTACAATTATATATTGTAACATAAAAACATAGAAGAAAAACATAATATATGGATCAAGACAAATTATATTGAGCAACTCTGAAAATAATTGGATAAAGTACAAACAAACTGTACCTAATTGGCCAACATCGGCAGACGATGTTAGTTTTTTTTTTTTGGGTCTGATTGCGTCTGGAGTGTACAATTTCAACCATTATTTTGCCAAATGTTTTGTCAAATCAAATTATTGTGTGCCATAGAGAGTTCAAATCAATATTTTAATTCTGCGGCAGTGGCTTATTATTGAACATATCTTATCTTATCTGTATAATTTCAAAAATTTTAGGGAGCTAAAATGAGAGATAAAAAGAGTAATGGGTCATAAAAATAAATAAAAGAAATAAACTTGAGTTACATGAAACGGAATGTATTTTGGTAGTTGCTTTTGACTTAAGAAATTTATAATATATAGGAGGTAAGAGCTTATTAGCCAGGCATGTGGTCTCAAACAAAAGTGAATCAAACTAGTAAAAAACAAAGGAGCACACAGGATAAGCATGACTAGATATATGTACTTTTTTTTTTTAACTATTTCAAAAATAGGTGAATATGTACTTAAGCTTCTTGTCGTTTAATTGGTGTACTAATATATTCTATAATTTCTCCTATTTTACATAATTTATTTTTTCTGTATGTTCTTTTCATATAGAATAAAATGAGAAAAAAAAAAGCTTAAGATATAGAATTATTAATGTTAAGAGTTTTTCTTTAAGGAAAATTTTAGAATCCTCTTGAAATATAGTTCTTTTCTTAATATAATAAAATTGAGTATTTGATTTTTATGATTAAAATAATTGTTGGAGAGCCATAAAATTGAATACTTAATAACTGATGTTTATTATAGTAAATGATGTATATTTATTTATTTGTTCATTTTTTTTTTTTTTTATCTGTGAAGGAGTATAATATATATTCTAAAAATACTGTCAAATTTTTACTACAGCAATTAAAAATATAATATATTATGACCAATTGAGGTTGTTTTGGCTACTCTAACTTGTAAGGGTCTCAAGCAATTTGAACTAGAGCTCTCAAATTCGGATTCTAGTGTGCGCAATTGAACGATCTCGAATCGATAAATTAGACCTAAGAATTATTCTGAACACAAATATATTTAAAGAATGAAATTAGGTTTAATCTAAGCATGATTACTTTACTTTTGGTGAATATCTAATGCGAAATAATTACTAAAAAATGCAGGAATATTCACAGCAGCAATAGCTCTGTTTACGGACCTAAACATACTGCTGAACCTTGTATCAATAGGAACACTTTTTGTGTTCTACATGGTGGCAAATGCAGTAATCTACAGAAGATATGTAGCAATTGGGACAAGCAATCCATGGCCTACATTATCCTTCTTATCTCTCTTTTCACTAACATCACTCTTATTCACTCTCATTTGGCATTTCATGCCTCAAGGCTACTCAAAAGCCTTTATGCTCGGAGCTTCCACTGTCGTAGCCATTGCTATTATACAAGTATTCAACTATATGGTTCCACAAGCTAGGAAACCCGAGTTCTGGGGGGTCCCATGTATGCCATGGATACCTTGTGTCTCTATTTTCTTGAACATTTTTCTCTTGGGATCTCTTGATGGCCCGTCCTACGTCCGGTTCGCCTTTTTTTCGGTTCTTGCTGTTCTTGTTTACTTGCTGTATAGTGTTCATGCTAGCTTTGATGCTGAAAGAGATGGCTGTTTTAGTCCAAAGATTAATACTAATTGTGAGGTCAAGGAATCAGGAGAAATTTTTCACGAGGACCCTGCTTCTAAAGTGTAATTAATTAAAAATTTCACTTTTTTTTTTCTTTTGTGATGAATTTATTCATTTTTTTATTTTTAATTAGAGTGGTTAATTGGTGGGTATAATCAGATATTCTGGGGGATAGAAAATTACAAGCATATACAGAATAGTAGGAGGATAGAGAAAGGAATTTTTGAAGAAGTGGCAACTAATTGTATAGTGTTGTGCTCCTTTTGTATATCAAATCATGTGATCCATCAACTCTATATGCTTGATTTGTTTAATGTTTTTTTTTACCGTATAGTTAATTAACTTAATTAATTAATCATTTAATGCGTTTTGTATGTACTTCTCATTCTGTGCACATTTCGAGTTATTGAGTTTGGATGGGTTTTATAAGTCGTCAAAAAGTACTTGTTGATGACTAATTTGATCAAATAATCCAGTGAAGAGGGTTTTTTTTTTTTTTTTTTTTTTTTCCTGAAAGAGTTATTTTACACTAGTTTGAACCTAAAATGAACAGACATGGAATATTTTAGGGAAAAAGTTTAATATATATATATATATATATATATATATATATATGATTTTGTGGTTTAACAGTTCAATGATTGTAATTTTTTTTTACAAAATAGTATTTTATGATTCTCTTTGTTATCAAAACCAGAAATGATTGGTACACTATTGGAGTTGGAGGACATTATTTACCAATCACTTCTCCTTTTTTTGCTCCTATTATTTTATACTAAAGGAAAAAAGAGAGAAAAAAAGAGTTAACTCTTTATTGGTTTGGAGAGAAAGATAACGATGCCATGCAGTTATTTTGATAAGAGCCGGCGATATTACAACTTAGATGAGTAAAAAACGAGATGTTGATATATTAAAACTCTACTAATAAATGGAATTACTGAGATTTAAATTCTCGATCACTTATTTTAAAAAGTTCTAATATCATATCGAGAAACTAATTTATTCAAAAACTTAACCAGATGATTAAAAAAAAAAAAACTTGTATATATTTTCTTAGAAACAGAGAGTAAAATAACATTATACATATTATACGTTAAGCATTATGTGGTAGGTGCATTTACTGTAATGAGCAAATGCATACGCTATACCACAGCAGTCATAATGCTTTACATCTATATCATTGGGTAACCATCAGAAACCTTTTGGGTGAAATTAAATTAAAATGAATCATCTTGTATTTAGACCATAAATAATGCTTTGTTGGAATAAAATATTAAGTCAGAGGGGTTGATATTCGGGATATATATATATATATATATATATATGTGTGTGTGTGTGTGTGTGTTTTTCTGTGTATAGTTGAAGAGGACCACTAGTGATTGAGACTTGTCTCAAATTGACTGAAAGAAAGAAAGAAATTAAATGGAGTATATGACGAATAATAAAGGGGAAATGTTGATAATAATTGATATGATGTCACTTGGTAATTAAAGTCAGGATAAGATGCTTGAGCATAATCTGCTGATTATTGGGTATGCACTAATTAATTATTTAAGTGTCCAATTTTGTATTTATTTATAATATATATAAGAAGGAGTAGGATAAAGTTGGGTACAATTTGGAATGAAAAGAAATTTTGACCGGCAAAAGTAAAACTTTCTATTCTTTTGATCCGAAATGCCGTGAATTTCCAATAAAAACTCAACATCTAGTTTCAACCATGTTGAATGATGATTCAAATATATAACTGATAATTTACCCAATGTTCGTATTCATCATTTGTTATGTTTGATTCATGAAATAGAGAAGAAATAGAATAATTATTACATATAGAATAGTTATTCTAATTTTTATTTTAATATTTGGCCACAAAATAGTTATCACACAGAATAGTCATTTTTCAAAGTATTGAATAGTTATACATTATGGAACTAAGAAATAACTATTTCATTATATGTTTTTATTTATTTTTTCCATGTTTTCCTTTTGTTTTTTTTTTTTATGTTTCATTTTATTCGGTTTATCTGTTTTTTGAAATCATTCTACCCATTTTTTTTCTTATTTTGTTAGTTTTCCTTATTTGATTTCTTCTTTCTTTTCTTTATTTTACCCGTTTTCATCTAGGTTTTCTTCGGTTTTTGTTCAAATATGACTATAACAAATATTATTTCAGTAATGAACCAAAAATTAGAATACGGTAAAAAAAAGTTTAGCTATTCCATCCCTCATATGTTTTATTTTATGAAGTAACTATTCTATTATTATCCTATTCTATTTTATAAATCAAATATGATCAATGAAATTAAAATATATTTTTTTTTCAATGTCTTTTTTTCAGGTAGGAAAACCTACAAAATCTAACAATGACACGAAAATACAATTTGGCATTGAAACAAGTACTTAACTGTGTGATTGAAGGTTTGACATTATTATTCAAGGTCTAAGCTTTTAACTAACAGCTATTCATTTTTCTGTCAAATCAATTATAATAACGTTTTGTAATAATTAAATCAATTAAAAATAAAATATGTGTCAATAAGTCTTTGACTTCGAAATTGCTATTGAAGCACTGCCTAATTCACTAGTCCGATAAATTGATTTTCTCAAATATTTATTCTCTAATAAGTTTAAAAAAGCAAAAAAAAAAAAGGTGTCGAGTAACGACATAAGGTCGATGTGAAATGTTTTAAAGTAGAGTCATTTTTGTGAACTATATGTCTTTTCTTTCTTTTCTATTTTTGATTTTTGGCTGACAACCCAACCCAACCTATCTTTTCTCTTATATATCCATATGTTTTCTTTGCCGTAAATTACGAAAATGGCCATAAGTCACGTACATCATAACTTCCACTTGAATTAGTCGGTTTATTTCAAAATTTCGAATTACGTACGTGTCTGAAATAAATTGCAATGTCACTTTAAACTTTTGGTCTTAATATTCGACATTTGATCTCTATTATTTCTAATTTTGAATTTTATATGTACATGTATGGGTAATTGATATAGTTTGCGATTATTTCGATATATTTTAAGTATCTCATTTCCTAATTAAAGTTCTCCACTTATAAATATTTTGAATACAAAGATAGATAGTGTTACACTTAAAATATAATTAAATCAGAGTTGAAATTCAGTAGCAACGGATCACAAATGTATATTTGAAAGGCATATGAGAAAGAAAAATGATACACACGCTAGAGTAATAAGGGGTAGGAAGAGGGGTGGCGCGGATGGTGGCCGCAGCCCCTGCAACTCTCTTCAGAATTTATAGGGATTATTGTAAACACTTTAGTTCTCTGTCTTTTTTTTTTTTTTTTTTTTATTTCTTACTATTCAATTATACTTAGAAAAATATTTTATCACCACCACTGGAGACGGGTTGAGCAAAACTATCATGACACTCTGCCTTTTTTTTTTGGATAATAATAAGGATAAACTTTAAAAGTATACCCCATGGTTTTACTTGTGTTCAAAACGAGGATTGTAGTATTTTTTTTTTTTTTCCAAAACAAGGATAATGGTTTCAAAATTTAATAATAATAATAATAATAATAATAATAATAATAATAATAATAATAAAATAACTAACTAACTAACATTTTTTCTGTAAAAATAATGATATAATAGAGAGTATTTTTTGTCCATTTAACATTCTAATAATTTATCTATATTATTTAAGAATTTTACATTAAGATTTGAATATTTTCCAAAGATTTTCCATTTTATAGCAGTTTTTTTAATTTATTATCATTATTTAATTAAGAAAAACATTTATGTTTCTCAAATATTTTCAAAATTTATGGTTAAGGTCTATTATATTTTTATTAATCAACTTGGAAACCTTCAATTCAAAATGAAAATAATACTCTCTGTAATGCCATAATTTAATTTATTAATTAATTTGTTTTTTGCTAATTTTCGAGACCAACGTCCTCGTTTTGAAAAAACAAATACTACGATTCTCGTTTTGAAAACGAGTGAAACCATAATCATGTTTTTAAAGTTTGCCTTAATAATAATAATAATAATAAAATATCCTCACTTTTTTTCTCAAAGCTAACGTAAAAAAAATTGGAGTGGATGGGTAATAGAAATTGTGTTTGAATGGAAGTATAAAGAAGACGATAATGTAAGGGGTAATTGAAAATAATAATAAAAAAATAAAAAAATCTTGGTTGAACTGAAGGGATATAGATTTGGATAAAGAAAAGAGGATGGGGTTGGATGGTGCAGTCTAACTGCAAGTAGAGCACAAGTATGTGCATATTTGAGATGCACATATCTTACGTAAATGCTCAATCTCTATCTATCACCAATAATACATTCCATCTTTCAAAAAAAAAAAAAAAAAGAAGATATTATCATTCACAAACTTCACAAACTGGTCGAATATTTATCATTCCTTAATTATCACTTTTTTTTACACGAATCATAAATAATAACTTTAGGTTATGTTACTCCATTCAATTAATTGTACAATTCAACTAGTTCCCTTGTACCTACTGTAGTTCACTACACCTTCAATTTTGTTGCTTTAATTTGCTTTCATTTTCTCTTCGAAAAAACAAACCTACATACATTTCCCATTAATCAAAATAAACTTTAGGGACTAAAAAACCATTTCTTCCGAATGTTAGGCATATTATCTTTGCTTCACTTTTTTGTCCGTAAGTCATTTTCAAAATTATAGTTCCCTTCCCCTTGATATTGAAAATAACAACATTGCCCATGTAGAGATCTTCTTAGGAACTAGTTTAGGAAAAAAATCTTTTATCATAGAAGATATAAAATGTGGCACCGGTATCTAGCTAGCCACCATTCCCTTGGATTAGAGTCAATCATGTTGACTTCAAAAATCACAACACAGGTTGATGTAAGACACATCTTGAACGACGGGTTCTACAACGTTTATCTAATTTGGTTTGGTTCTATTTGACAGCCTACAATTAGATGACTTGTGGTCCTTCTTGTTATAATTGTAGCATTGTTCATTGAAATTTGGTTTCTTGTAAATGTCACCTTTTGGTCACAACTTAGATCCATCAAGCTTTTTGCCTTCAAAAAAATTAACCTTATCACAAAATGATTTGATGTTAACATAAAAGTTTCGTTTTATCTCTAACGTATAAAATGAGTTAATTAATAACCTAACATTATCAAGTAGGTGCAATTATATAATTCACTGACAGGTTTCTCAACCAACATTGACAATAAATTGTAACATAGTTTAAGGATTAGAAGTAAATATAGCTTCAAAATTGTCAATATTAGTGATTAGGGAAAGACAAAGTTGGCCTTCGTTCTAAGTAACATTGAAAACTTAATTCATCCATACATATTTTTAAGGTGAGGAATAAAACTCAGCCCAACATACACCGATATATACATGATGATACTTGAAAGTTGAAATTCGCAAATAGAAATTAGGTCAAGAATCTGATTGCATTGAAAAATAAAAAATCATAGGAGAAAAAGCATTTGACCAAAATAAAAAGAAAAGAAAAAGGAAGAGAGAAGAAGAGAAGAAAATAGAGAAAGAGAGTAGCGGTGAAAGGGAGAAGACAAAAAAGAGAAGGAAAAATGGGTGATGGAGTTGGTTCCATATCTTAATTGAACGACTTTTTGTCTGGTGCATATATGCCTCAATTTGCTTTCATTCATTCATTCGTTTCTCAGCTGCAACTGGCACAGCCATACCTCCTCCTTTTTTGTTGCTTGCATCATTTATCTCTTTAAAACCCTTTTTTTTTTTTGGAAATCAGCAAATAATTAATTAATTTTATTTTTTTTAATAATATCACTCTTTGGAAAATTTATTTATTTTTCAAACAATTTATAAATATGGAAATATATAATAAAATAATATTCTTCCTAATTAAGTTAATACGTTACTTATAATATAATTTTTAGTATATTCTTTTTATATTTTTCATTTTTCTGAGAGTATAGCATCAATTTGAGGAGACTCAAATTTTAGACCTCCATTTAAAGAAGTACATTTATCACTATGGCATAACTACATATGGTTTCGTGTACTATATATGTACATGTGTAATAATATTTTGTTTATTATATATTCTTAATTTTCATATATTAGGTGACATACTACTAAAAAACATTTAAAATATGTAAAAATCATATTTAATTAATAATAATATTCTCATTTATGGTTATAAATCTTATTAAGTAATTAGAATATGCAGAATGCAAATGAAAAATATCTGTTTGCGTCAATATTCAAAACAATCAAACTATCTAAAATAAAATCAGTAATGTAAAATGTATTTTCATAACACAAACTTAAATAGGGGTGCACACGGTCGGTTAACTGGTCCATATGGACCTTTACAAACGCTTAACCCTTTGAACGGTTTTTTTAATTTACTAACCATACACTGTTCATTAAATTCGGTTAACCATTAATTTCGGTCAGTTAACCATTTCTTTACAGTTAACCATTTACGAAATAGACATTATATTTTACTGAATTTATAATATTTGAAACCTCAAATAAATAGACAATAAATCGCAAATGTCAAATAAAAATATAAAATTACAAACCATAGCCTTAATTATTAATTAAAATAACATTTTAACCATAAATTCCAATAATTAAAACATTAATAAAAAAAAGTTCCCAAACATAGAAATTATTATACAAGATCAAACATTAATTAATGAAATTGTTCTTCGTTGTTCGTTTTTTAGTGAGTCTGAAATTAAGAATTGAGAGGAGATGGGATTGGAAGGGAGTGACCGAGACTACTTGGTGTTGTATAGTAAGAAAGTAAAATAACATTAAAGACCTAAATTTTTCACTTATTATATATATATATATATATAATTACATCATTTTAAAAAAAAATATTTGTAAACAGTCGGTTACCGTGAGTCCATATGGACTTTCGGTATAAAAAACGTGATCGTTAATTTTTAAAAATAAAAATCATACATTAGTCCATCGGTTTCGATTAACCATATTTTTAGTTCGGTTTCACAATTTTTTTTTTTTTTTTTTTTTTGTGCAGCCCTTGTAAAAGAAATTAAATCCCAATTTCAACAAAGCAGTAACAGAGATTGAATTCCTTCGAATTCCGGAAGCATAAAGTACTTCATGTAGGACAAGAACTTAGCCTCCTTGTAGTCTCAATCTACAGGTACTAACTCCTCGTACTTCAACTTTGGAGTTATTGCCTACATAAATCGACTTGGATGCTTGTGGAATTTCACGAAATTCACTAAAGGATTCACGTTTTTTAGTCACATGGTCGGTGAAACTTGAATCAATAATCCACATAGGATAAAATTCGGTTAGCAAAACACTGGATGATACATTTAATTCACTCACAATAGAGTCGATTAATTATATATTAGCCTCACCTGTGCAATCTTTTGCATAATGCCCTTTGATTTAACATCTAAAACATTTCACATGTGAAATGTTTGGCTTTTTCTTGCTCTTAGACCTCTTGTTTTTATACTGTTTCGGCTCTTAAGATCCCTTTGCCTTAGCATTGTGGTTGCCATAAAAACGCTTCCGATTCTGACCTTGACCTTGGCCTTGTTGTCCAACTGGTTTTGGAGTAGCATAGTTCACCTCAACATTAATCTTAATTGATCCTAGGCGATCCTCTTCAAGTTTAAGGTGGCGAGCTGCATTATTGAATGTCCTTATACCCATGGTGTGAGTCAGGTGCATCTTCATATGCTCTCAATTGTTAGGCAAGGAATGGATAATAGCCTGGACTTTCTGATCATCGGTCATATGGTAACGAGCATCACTCAGCTCATTGATCATGTTGGACATTCCCCTTAAATGTTTCCACATTTTATGATCAACACGTTTCTTATAGGTGTCAAATTTGACAGTTAGAGAGCTGAGCTTGGTCAGAGACACACCTCCGAACTTCTCCTTCAATGCATCCCACAGTTGCTTTACGGTCTCATGACTTCAAAACTGCTTAATGAAGTCATCATCCATTGCGCTGAGCAAGATGAGGCATGCAGTGGAATTCCTTTTCTTCCATGCATTATAGAGCTCGCGGTCCCGCCTATGCTGGGCCATAATCCCTTCTTCTGGTTCAGCCCTAACTGTAACTAGAGCATCAAGAACATCCTATTCCTCTAGCACATACTGGATTTTCATACTTCAGACCTCATAGTTGTCCCGTTCAACTTAAGGTCTTTATTCAATTCAGCAACAATCGACTTAGAAGCTGATGCCATTTCTAGGATACTTATTTACAAAATAACATAGTTGCACAAGTTTAATAAAGGTTTTTCTTAACAAAATACATGCTAGTTCTCTATGTAACCAATGTCTAACTAATAGAACTACTCACTGGAGTTCAATTCAAAAAGAAGACCTACGGTCCCAATTACTCTCTCTTTTCTAATGTTTAATTTTATTAGTTATACATACATGCATAGAGAATAAATTAGGATATTAAAGTTACTCGTACCATATAACAAGCAATTATGTTATTTCAGGGACATATCACCAAAAGAGCATGGACAATATTAAAAACAAAATTTAATATTAAATCAACAAAAAAACTCATTTATTATGATAAAATACTCTTTATTCAATAATAAATCCACATAAAATAATAATTCCGTTTTAAGGAAAAATAACATAATAAACTAAAGGAAATAGAAACCAACTAATTAGATTCTAAGGATAGCAAATAAACTCTAATTAAAGGTAAATTTCCAGTTGATCGGAACAGACATGATCACTTGATGACGAAATTCTCTTGGGACTAGGTGAAAAACATGTTTAAACCAAGGTGCTTTGAGAATTTTCCCATGTCTTAACCTCATATCAGACAATCCTGATCTTATTATGACCCTTTCTACATCAAGAGCATACATAAATCTCTCAATGAACTTTGAATAGTCTTTCACCCTAGCAAACCAACATATATCAGATAAACTCTTAAGTTTACAATCACGGAAGGAACTTTTTAACAATTTAAAAAATAATTTAGGCACATACCCCTGAATAAGCCTCCCTCCTATATGCAGTCTTGCATCAACCCATGCATCTTAGTTATATGATTAACTACGGTGACAAGATCATCCCATATAGCAAACCGTTCCATTTTACAATTCTTAATCTCCTTTCTCAATCTATACAACCTTGTTCGTTGAGCAGGAGTACGAACAATAAAAGAAGTTCTAACCATTCGAACCATTTTCTTTAACACGTTACAAAAAAAATATTGAAAATTTTAATGTACACATACAAGAATTTCCAATAAGAAATACTAGAAAACCTTTAATTATTCAATTAAGTAATTTCTGATTTAAAAAAAAATTCAGAAAATAGGTTTAATATAAAATCATAAAACAGAATTAAAATATTATAATTCATATATATATATATATATATATATATATATATAATTTCATAAAAAATACCAAAAAATCAGAAAAATTGTAAAAACATGGTCTGCCAAAAAATGGAGAAAAACAATACCCCTCTACAGCCATCGCACGCATTGCCCACTTGCTCGGCGCGTGTGCCGAGCGCTGGTCTGTGGGACCAGTGGGCCACGCAACAGGCAGCGAACCAATCGCTGTACGCCGCGTGGTCAGCAGTTGATCTCAAAATTTTTTAAGTCTTAGGATTTTTGGTGTCTCTGGTCACGATGGTGAGGTCCGTTTGTCCATTTGACAAATGTAAATTAGGGTTTGAGATGCATATACCCTTTGCTGAGACTGCAAACATAAAACGGAAAACCAAAAAATAAAACCAGAATTCACTTTATGGGTTTCTAGGCATACTACGAATTTCTATGCAATTTTCAGTCTATAAACAACAAAAATCAGTCTCCATAAACACCAAATCATACATAAAAAATTAATTATAACCACATATAATCAACAAAATCATACATATAGGAACTTCTAATTATTTTATTTAGGAGTTCTAAGATAGAATACAGTCCTATGGCTTTGATACCAATGAAGGATATATATATCTAAATAACCGAATAGAATAATCGGATTACTTCTTGTAGCGCAGATTATCTGAGATTGATTTGTAGCGGAAAGATCTTGAAGCATAGACTTGTATTACCGGTCATGATTATTATATGTCAGTTGCTTGTGAGGGAGTAAGCGATAAATCCACGAACTAGATACTTGAAAAACAAAGGGGAGATCTCATAGAGAAATTTCGGTCAGAGAGAACTAGAGAGAAAACTCACAGGCACTGATTTTGTGTCTCAATCCATTGTTGTATTTTGATTTACTGCTAACTCTTATAACAAGTGAGTGAGATAATCCCTATCTAAATCAAACTCTAGTAGTATAACCAATCCTAATTACCTGAGATAATTATTTGTCTATTTAAATTGTATTTATTCACCTACCACAGTTACGAGCGGACTACAACTCTAAACCCGATATAATTTCTACAACTTCCTTTTCCAAAAAGATAGTCCAATTTAACTGCTCTCTCATAATTTAAAAAAATAATAATTAATATGGTACATTACTTTCTTTGACCCTTCTTAAACTTTTAACTATTGATTAATTTAAAGTTATAAGTAGAAATTAATGTATATATTATGTAAATAATAATATATATTAATAAATTCAGTCTAAAAATACAAAGTAGACTCTAGTTTGGAAAGCACTAAAATGGAAACTTGAGCTATATTTATTGATGGAGGAAGTTTTTTTTAGCCGCTGATCACTTTATACAGGTAGGAGAGACTCAAATTGTTAGTTATTTTAAGCTTGACTGTTGATGATTGTTTAACATTTAATTTGTTGATTGTTTGATTGGATGGATGATGATCCGATGAAATTATTTTATTAGTAATTTGAAAGAATTTGACAGATTTTGCACATGAGTTGTCTTGGTCTGGAAAAATTTGAGTGATTTTGAATTTTGAAAGATTTTTGTAGTCCCAGGAGCGTTGTGGGATAAATTATATGAACAATCTTTCAGCCTTGAGCAGGCACACAAAGAGAGTCATTAAAACTGTTAATCTTTGTTATGTATGCTTTTCAATCTCAACTTGTACTACCAAACAAGTCAATGGGAGAGACACGGGTAACAACCTGTTACCAAATCTGCATTTTCTCATACAACTCTGTGCAAAACGACAACAAACCATGAATGGAAAGGCTTGTCATGCCCAAGTTATTATGCATTTTGGGCTAAAACCAGAGACTCTAACCTCAAATATGCTTATCAATATGTATGCAAAATGTGACTTGGTTGAGTCTGCTCGAAAACTGTTCGATGAAATGCCTGAAAGAACCCTGGTCTCATGGAATACCATGATTAGTACGTATGCAAAAAATGGAGAGGAGAAAAAAGCTGTATTTCTTTTCTTGAAAATGCAAAGGGAAGGAAATCCATTAACCGAATTCACGTTAACAAGTGTTCTTTGTGCTTGTGCTGCTATAAGGGATCCTTATGCTTGTAAGCAATTTCATGCTTCTGCCGTGAAGGCACTAGTGGATGCAAATGCTTTCGTGGGGACTGCATTGCTTGATTTTTATGCCAAAAGTGGTTTGGTACATGAAGCCATTTGTGTTTTTCAAAGAATGCCTGAAAGGAGTGCTGTTACTTGGAGTTCAATGATAGCAGGGTATGTGCAAAATGAGCTTTATGAGGAGGCTTTGGCCTTTTTCGCCAGAGCTCAGCCACTTGGGCTGGTATGTAACCAGTTTACGATTTCTTCTGTTATTAGTGCTTGTGCAGGTTTAGCAACTTTAATTGAAGGGAAGCAGATGCATACAATTGTTGTTAAATATGGGTTTGGCTCAAACAATTATGTGGCATCATCTCTTGCTGATATGTATGCTAAATGTGGTAGTGTCAAAGAGGCTTACGTTACTTTTCTAGATGCAGAGGGCATGAATCTTGTTTTATGGAATGTGATGATTTCTGCATTTGCTAAACATTCTCACTCTTTAGAAGTGATGATTTTGTTTGAGAAAATGCAGCAGCTAGGTATGTGCCCGGACGAAGTGACATATGTTTCCATTTTATCTGCTTGTAGTCACTTTGGTCTTGTTCACATGGGAAGACAGTATTTCAACCTTATGAAAACCCTACACAACATATCACCGAATGTGGTTCACTATTCTTGCATGGTCGATATTCTGTGTAGAGCAGGGCTAACAAATGAGGCTCAAGAGTTGATGAAGAATATGCCGTTTCCGGCTACTGCTCCAATGTGGGGATCTGTTTTAGCATCTTGCAGGATTCATGGGAGTCTTGAATTGGCCGAGACTGCAGCTAAGATCTTGTTCGAGATGGAACCTGATAACGCTGGAAACTATGTTTTATTGTCAAATGCTTATGCCGCCAGTAAAAAGTATAAGGAAGTTGCGAAAGCACGAAAGCTTCTAAAAGAAAATGAAGTGAAGAAAGAGAAGGGAAAGAGTTGGATAGAAATTAAAAACGAAGTTCATACATTTATGGCTGGAGAGCAGAACCATCCTAGAATTAGCGACATTTATGTAGAATTGGATAAGTTACTGGAAGAAATAGAAAAATTAGGATATAAGACTGAGACAGAGTATGAGCTTCATGATGTGGATGAAAACTTGAAAAAAGAACTTCTAAAGCAGCACAGTGAGAAGCTAGCACTTGTGTTTGGACTGATGTGTTTGCCTCTAAGTGTACCTATCAGAATTATGAAGAATCTACAGATATGTGGGGATTGCCATTCTTTTATGAAGATTGCATCAAGCATTACTAGGAGGGAAATTATTGTTAGGGATGTAAATCGGTTTCATCATTTCAGAAATGGATGTTGCTCTTGCCGAGACTTCTGGTAATTGCTACTTTACTGATTCTTGGTTTTCCTTTTGATAGAAATTTGTTTTATTAATGTTATCTTTATAATGAAAAAAATTCAGTGAAAATACGTGTTAATCAATAAACGGATAGAAGCTTAATTAAATGAATCTGTACGTGGTGGATTAATAATGCAAAATAGCAGCATAGTAAGTTAGCAGAGTTAACATACGCAATGTGCATGTATATATATGCATATTGAAATGGACTTGTTCTATCCGGTTCAAAATCATATTTGCTAAATCTGTTACCAAAGAAAATGAAAAATGACATCTAGAAACTGAAGCTGTGGCTATGGAAGTGGAAAATGGTTTCATCAGATTGCCTTGTAAAGTTTAGAGACCTGCATTCTGTAGCAACACTTTTTTCAAGAGATTGAGGACCACACACAATAACACCCACATCAACGTACCCCCAAAGCTTTGAGATGGATCCAAATATTTCTGCACCCACATCAAAATCAATCACTTATATATTAATTAGTCACCTTAATTTTTAAGATTTAAGTCTCAGTCCTACAAAACACTTAGATTAAGAAAACATAAGCAAACTAATTTAGGATTAGGAGTAGCTGTAGTACCTTTGAAGTCGGGTCTTGAAGCATAGTGAACAATTGTTGAGCTACCAAAATATTCAAGAAATGAATCCGCTTTTGCAGTATGTGATAGGCTAGTTTCCTCATCGGCGACGGTGATTTGTTCAAGATAATTATCCTTGTCCGAGTTGTGCCATAGACGAATGGCAGCACCACCAAAGAGTGAAACACTAGCCACCATGCAGGCTACAAGTAGAAGGGCTTGATACCACCAATTTATTATTTCATAAGGTCTTACATATAAAAGATTAACAATACTTATGAAAGCTATTAATCCAACTGTTGATGATATCAAATATGTTGCAAACCATGTTTTATTCCCTGCACTTGCTAACGTTGATATGGAATTTCCACTTGACCCACAACCAACTGAAGAAGACACTGGAGGCGTTTGAATCACATCATTTTCCTGCAATCAGTAATTACCCCAGTTAAAGTAAAAGAAATCTTTTGCAATTTTTAAAGAATTAAATTCATAGCCATGCCTTTAAATCAATGTATATAAAACTTTATTTTGATACCATAAAATATAAGCATCCTTAAACTTTTATTAAATATTTACTAGAATCAACAACTTAATATGTCACGTTATCGTATGCATGTATATTTGCACAAAATATCGATCGCATTTGGAATATTGTACATGTCATCAAATCAACAAGTAATATGGATACTACGGAGTTAGAATTTGGGACAATCCACCAAAAAAAGAATGGAACAGGTGTACTTAGATGTTTAATATAATTTTTAATATTTTATAGTATAAGTTAAATGTATCTGATCAATTTCAAACTAATTAATCAAATTCTTGAAAAAAAGAAAATATAACAATTCATGGTATAAACACACAAAATTTCAAGTTGAATTAGGCAAAATGCATCATGAGCCTCCGAGACCTTTATGAATTTCGTTATTAGCCTCCAGATCAATTATTTCAACACATGGAGTACATGATTTTTCTGTTTTGATAATACTAGCCACAAACTTTACATTTTTTTATTGCATGGCTATAGTATTTGTTAACTAGCACGTGACATAAGTTTTGAGAAAAATAGATCACATTTGAGTTAAGTTTTGAGAAAAAATGTAAAATTTGTGGCTAATAAAACTGAAAGATCATATAACCAATATATTGAAAAAATAAGATGAAGGAGTTTAGGATTAGTTTTATCATTGAAATAACAAACAAGAGTCAGGAAGGAAAATGGAGAACTTACAGATAGAGGTTGTGACTGTTGAGTAAGAAAGATAAGAATTTGAAGATGTAAGTCATGATGAGGAATTGAACGAACAGATTCGATGTCAATTGTGGAAAGTAGAGAAAGTTCAGCGGATGTTTTCATAGCCCAAACTAAAACTATATTCCTAGGCAAACATGGTTTCCCCAGCTTAATACGATGAATAACATCGCTCAATACAGCAATAAATGGCGAAATTCCAATTCCTCCAGCCACTAAAACTAGATGTTTATACCTGTTATAATTATAAGAAATGGATCCTTAATTAATAATAGAATAATTATTTTAAAATTAAATTTAAATGTTGATTAATTTGATTGAAATAACATACGTTAAATGAGAGGAGAAATGATAACCATAAGGGCCCTCGACAGAAGCAGTGAGGTTAGTAGAATGATGCAAGCTGAGATCCTTAGCTACTTTAAAATTGAGGGCGTGGTGTTGAAGCTGTGATGTCCAATTCCCACTATCCTTTATGAGAACAGATATGTGATTTTTACCATCAAGAGGACTATTTGATATGCTAAATGGGTGCCATTGCATCCAAGATATTTCCTTTATCTGAAGGAATATTGAGCTAAGTGCTTGATGTTTTACACCTGCATTTATATATAATTAATACCAGAAAAAAAAAAAAAAGTGTCATATATCTATAGGCTAATTACTATGGTGAAAATATTACTGTTAGACTAATTTTGGGCAACGATTTTCAATTTGAACTAAATTGATATTTAAAGATCCTGTAAACAAAGTTGAAGAATCATCGTGTGCTTGAATATTTTGAATATGCACTTGTATTTCAATTTGGCCTTAGTTAGCTCCTGCCTTTAAATCAGATTTTTTTTTTTTTAATTCAATTAAAGGAAAGCAGGCAATATGGAAAATTTCTAACATAGACTAGATCACGATGGTCTACATCATTAGATAATTGACACGTCATTAGTTATGCTAACATGTCAATCATCCAACGGCGCACATCATGGCGGTTTGGGTACATATTTGAATCTCTTGGAGATATGTCTGAAAGATTGGTAGTTAGGGGCAAGATTTTTTTGAAAACAATGAGCACTAGGCCAAATCAAAATACAATGACTTAAACGGAAGAAATTTGGGCAAATACATGGTCTAAAATAGGAATATTGTCATTTGAATTGTATTTAGGTGTACAAAACACATAAAAATGAAGTAAGAAAAAGAGTTAGGAAACAGTACCTGAAGGTGTGGGGATGATTAGTTGAACAACTCCACAGGGAAAAGAAGTGGCTGAAATAACGTCAACAGCTTTTCGAGATTGGCAGAAGCGGAGAAAGCGATCAATGAGGAAAAGAAATACAGAAGCAGCAACTATACAGAAGAAGAAGTTGCCAACATGCATAGCCAAGAAGATGATGAAGATTATGTACAAGTGATGAGTGTAGTAAAAAACCTCAAAATTCTTGGCCCTAACAAAAGGAAGTGATGTTATCCAAATTGTCCAACCAAAAAATATGTTAATTATTCCTGCAAGATTCGCTCCTTCTGTTGCCCTCCATGCTATTAGCTGTCAACAAAATTCTCCAACTTTCTTATCTATATCTATAAAATATGCATTAGGAATGTGTCAAAAATATTAAGGGATTATAGGCCTTTTTGCATTGTATTATCTATGAAATGCCTTTTTATATCTTATGCTATTGATATAGAATATTTGTTCCTTGTAATATCACGTTCTGAGCCAATATCATCCTATTTCATAGAATCTGAAAAATCTTGTATAAAAATTACTATGTTTTAAATAAGTATTATGCAGTTTTTGTTGGATTTATGAAAATATAGTATATAATGTAGTTTATTGAATTATCTTAAAAGGAAAATTGGTATGAAATAGGGTAAAATTTACCAAATTTGTGATATTACAATAGGTAAATGTGCTAGTCTAATAGTTCAGAAGGTGAAAAAGGGTGTCAAAATGGGTTATCGTGTCATAATCGTGTTATGTGATATATATATTCTATATGATTATATGTCATAAAAACTCAAGAAAAATGACAATTCGTATCAAACGATCATGTTAAGCGGATTATCTCTATAAATCACTTGTCATGACCTATTTTGACAGTCCTAAATTTCTATTGATAATATAGAGGAAAAGCGGTTCTTTAATTCAAATGTTAAATTGTAAATTTAAAACTGATAAAGGAATCGATATAATATAAATGGTAAAAAAAAAAAAGAATCTGAAAATGTTTTGTAAACAAAAAAACTAAACAATTTATTTGTTACTATGTTCTTACAAATTATACTAGTTAGTCCAGACATATACTTAAAGGTGTTTGTAATTTTTGTATATGAAAGTAGAAAACTACTCTTGGTTCCAAGTGAAATTTTTTTTTCTAATTTTCAATTTTAATTAAAATATTGCTAATAGAATTTTTATTATATATATATATATACACCAATATGTCTATAGTTGTATATATTTGTTACAAAATTAAATTTATATTATCATTTTTTATTAATTTAATTTAATATTTTTAAACTAGCGATAAAGATTACCATGAATCTCGATAATTTTTATAGAATGATAATTTCTTTTATTAATATTTTCCATAAAGTATACTGTAGTTGAAATGTTGTTGTTTATTATTTTATACAGTTCTACTCATAATTTTAATTTTTTAAAATACTTACTTATTTATTTTGATAAAACAAGTTATAGGGCAATGAATTAAATTTATATAACTGTATTTGATGAACTAATTAATATTAGTAATATTAAAATTACGTTTGAAAAAAAATATAAAATAGATTTGATGATATATGTTTTATTATAAATTAGAATAAATGATAATTTTAGTATTATAGTCTATTTTGAATAATAATTTTATAAGAAGACTAAAGAGTTGACAATTACAAAACGAGAAATTATATAATTATTTATAAAAATACGTGGACCGACTAGATTAACATGTGAAAACATAATGACTAATAAATTATTCACCCAAGAAATTGAACTAGAAAGAAACTGACCTCGGATGGAATTTCACCGGACATGAACCAGCCAATGATGTAAAGGAAACCATGGGAAGTGAAGAGGCACATACAAAGATGGCCAAGCCAAATATGATATCGAATGCCGTGCTCCGGTGATATATTTAACATACGGAGAAGAGGAGATCCTCTTGAAACTGGTATTAGCATAAATGATAAACAAAATATCCCTGTCAATCCACACCCTCTTCCTGACATTCTGAATACCCATGACCTGTTTTTTCATTCATCATTAACACTATATATTGCAAATCTCCATTTTCATCTTTTAAATTTCTCCCAATGTTTATTTTTCATGGCAAAACGCGTCATAACTTTTATAGATTTCGCAGTTTTTCAATACATTGAGTTAATGGTGGTTTTGTTTTGATAATATTAGCTCCAAATTTGACATAATTGTCTCGCATGAACTGTAAAATTTGTTAACTAGCACGTAACACAATTCTTGTGAAAAAAGTAGAACACTTTGAATCATACTTCTTATGCATACATGTTATAACTGCAAACGTAAACTGTACATCTGAGTTATTCTCATATGTCCGCACAAATCATTTGATGCGCCAGTTAACGGATATTACAGTTGACGCGAGAAAAATGTGTTAAGTTTGTGGCTAAACTAAAACTATCAAAACAAAGAATTCATGTACTTAATGTGCTGAAAAATGAGCCAATTACAAAATCTATATAAGTTAGAGGACTTAGAATGTATTTCGCCTTTATACTTTGGTCAGCATAATGTTGATGTTCTAAAATGTTAATTCTTTTATATATTTCTTGATTTTGTTTATTAATACATTATTTTAAAAAATAAAATTTAAAATATTTTTTTAAATTAAATTGACCTTTAATTATAATTATTAAAATCTATAATAAATATATTATGTTTAAAATTCTTAATTTTATAAATTTATTGTTTCACATGTTATAAATTTAAATGATAAAATATATTTTAGAAAACCGGTTTCATCCCAATTCATCGGCAGCTGGATCGGATTTTATAAACCAATATCCTTCGAGGTTCAATGATGGTCCCATTGAATGAAGAAGCAGGCACATACCATTTTTCAAAAGTAGTGTACTCAGGATCGACAAAGAGAACACTGAGTTTCTGAACAGCATAAACTGCAGCAACCCAAACCACAAATACACCAAAAGCACCAATTCCAATTAATTCTGCAACTGAAACCACACCAAAAGGTCCGCCCACTACCACTGGCATCGTCCACATTCTATACCTCGCTTTTTTTGTTTTTCTACTTTCCCTGTCCACAATCACATTTTATTTTATTTTTAAATTTATCCAAACACATTTTATCTAAATTAAATATTTCAATTTTATATCATTCAATGAGTTGCCCAACATCTAGAATAAATAAAATCAAAAAGAATTTTTCTCCCTCATCTCTCATAGTTAAAAATTATTTTTTATCTATTCCCAGATTCACTGTCATACAACTTTATAATATTTTTTTTCTTCACAATGAGATTCGTATATTTTTTTTTTTCTGCTATCGCTTTTTTTTGCTAATAATTACATAAATAATTTTTTTATTTTTTATTTTGCACAAATACTACTACTAAATACGTTTACAGAACATTAGCTTTATAAGTTATTTTTCATGATGTTTATTTTGCTAATTTATAAAAATTTCATGTCATTTATGTAGAAAGTCCATTTTAAAAGCATATGAGTAGTATATGAGATACATGAGCTAATAATTGGTCCCACTAAATTTAATTTTTCCTTTTATGAATAATTTTGTTTATAAAATTTTTGAATTGACTCATTTTATAATTTAGATATATTATTAAGGTGGTTTGGTCAAACTAATGAAACAAGTGTTAAATATATAAGTATTGAATTTTAAGTATTGAATAATATAAATGCTAAAATTATTGAATAACAACATTATTTAATAAAGTTAAAATAAAGTACTGAATTAATGAAAACTAATTTTTTATAAGAAGTAAAAATAATTTATATGAAAAAAATATATAACAGTGGTAATATAAATATACTTGAAGTTATTAGAATATTGTTTTAAATAAATTTTAAAATTTTACTATTGATAGTGTTTAATTTGAAATTTGAAATTTAATCTCGTAACTTAATTAATGAAGTGATTTTTTATTTAATTAAAACTCAATTCTAAGCAGTACTATCAAATGCAAGCTGAAAATTAATAAACACTTAATATATTAATTATAAGTATTAAATTGAACTATCAAACACGGGTAATTTTAGAGGTACTAATCCAAAAAAGGTGCTAACTCACTCGAGAGCGGTAATGGATAACTTTTTATATAGGGGCCAAAGTATAATTGGCATAAAAATTAAGAGTTTCAAATTTTAGATGGGAATAAAATTAAAATAAATATCAATACAAGCCATTATAAATTCATATAATCGTATATATATATATATATATATATATATATATAGTAGTCTAAAGAAAAAAAAAAAAAAAAAAAAAATTTAAGAGGGCCATGGCGAATATGAGCCTCCATGTACTACCGCACCGTCAACTCACTAGCTTGTTTTGGAAAAAAAAAAAAAAAAAAACGACTAACAACTAACTTGTGAAAGGTATTGAATGTGAAATGACTAATTGACTTTGAACCAAAGCCAATAAACCTGAAATATTAATCCTTTTAAGTATATATATATATAATCTCCACATTTGCACATTCTTTTCACTTATTAAAGAAAAAAAAAACGGGGGGGAATTTAGAGTAAAGTACTATTAGGCAATAGAAACGTACTCTGGGCGGTGGTCTTCGTCGGAGTTAAGCGCAAGATATAGAACAGAAAGTAGTGAAATCACAGTGACAGGTCCACTGAATATTACAAAAGAACTTCCTGCATTTTATATTCCACAATCCCACAACATTTATCATTCACTCAACATTTTCAAGAAATAAGAAAAAAAGAAAGCAATGAACCTGTGAATCCAAGAAAAGAAGCAGAAGTAGCATCAGTCCATGTTTCAATCCATGCTTCAGCAGATTCAAGTGGATATATGAAAACAATAGCTATCCACAAGATGAAGCATACCCACATCAGTATCTTCAAACCCCATTTCACTACTAATGTAACACTACTCTTTTTCACTGATTCACCATTTCCATTTGCAAGGAGTAGTGCTTCTTCTGAATTTGAGTACTTTTCGTCCATTGCAAATTAACTTCTCCCCCTACTTTGCTACAGTTAAACTGTACATATACATATAGGCATACACACTTGTTTTGATAGGATCCTTAGGCAACCGAAAGTCAATTAGTTGTCAGAATAAATAACAGCTACACCCAAATATCACTTGTCTTACCAATTCCTGCCCCATTCCTCAAAATTATACAATATTCTCTTGTCTTATACAAAATATTTATTTTGCCCCATATTCTATGATTTCAAAACATGTGCCCCCTATTTTATACAAAAATATTTGTTTTCCCCCTCTATCTTATGATTTTGAAATACTTATCCCTTGTCATATACACATTACAATCATATGCATCCAAAAAGCCAAAAAAATAAATAAATAAATAAATAAAAATAAAAACATGCATTAACTAAACGTATAGTAGTAGTAGTAGTAATTCATTCATTGTGTTTTTTTTTTTTTTTTTTTTTTTGCACAACTACGAGACTGATATATCAAAATTATATGACAAGAGGTTAAAACAAATATTTTCTATAAGATCAGGAGCAAATATTTTAAAATCATTGGACAAATGATAAAAATAAACATTTTATATAAAACAAACAACAAATCAACCTTTAAGCCAAGACATTTATGGGAAATGATTAGTGTAAGGAAATAATTAGGCAAAATATATCTTGAGTCCCTTGATTTTTTTATCAAAATAGTAATTAGTCCTATGATCAATTTTTTTGAATACATTGAATACTTGATCTTTTTATTTTAATATTATTAGCCTCAAACTCGATTTTATTTTATATTAATGTAACAAGCACTATTAAGTGATATGACCAGTAATATTTTAATATGTAACATAATTTTAGAATTTCCTGGATAAGAAAACAAATTTGCTGAATGTGTCCATTCTACAGTTTCAAGCGATAAAATCATGTAAATTTTAAATTATTTGAAAATATTTGTTTCATAATTTCTGAAACATAACAAAGCGTATTACACATATATAAAAGACAAGTCGAGTTAGGGGCTAATAATCTAGAAATGTAAAGATTATGTGCTTAATATGTTTAAAAAATTGATTAAAAGACCGATTACAATTTCGGTGAAAAATGGATGGCTCATGATATGTTTTGCCAAATTAGTTATCTCGTCTCCTCTTATTTGCTTCGGTCAATGCTCCACACATGTCAAATAAATTAAAAATATATTACAAAATATCATGATGGCAATGACCTAACGTAATTTGTTATTTTTTACGCATTTAACCAACTCAATGGTTTTTTTTTTTTAAGTATAGCTTTTAATTATTTATAAATCTACACATTGACACATTGTAATCCTAAATTTTTATTTTTACAGGCATACAGTTTGACCTTTTGCTTATTTATAAATCTATACATTAAATTCTATAATTTTATCTCAATCAATTGTGTAGTTCTTTTATTTATTTTTTACATTCGAAAATATAAAATTATACTTATTTCGTGTTTTTGGCTTTAAGAGGAAAGCTACAATTCAGAGCTTTTCTTGAATACAGATAAATTTGCTTTTCGTGTTTTCCCCTATTGCTTATTTACCAAACATCCTTAATAGTTGCTATCTTGACTTTCCTTCCTAAAAAGCAGCTTTCCTAATTTAGGAAAGCACTTCCAAACACACTCTTAGTTATAATTAAGTAAAAATATATATCTTTTAGGTTTTAAATTGTAATTTAAAATTTTCGAATACATTTTTGTAGTATATATACACAAATATTTTATATACTTATATATATTAGTTATAAAAGTAAAAATTAATCTATTATTTATTCTCTAATTCAATATTATTATTTTCTTTATTAATTAAATATAATATAACAAAAAAATAAATTTTATTATGAATTCTGATAATTTTTGTAAAAGGGTATGTTTTTATATTATCCATAAATTTATTAGAAATGAAAACTTCATATATATTTACAATATTAATTTAAGTTTTTGGATTTAATAATTATATATGATATGCTATTAAAGCTTTTTAAACTTGAAAATTAAGTTTGAGATCCTGAAATTACAACTAAATAGTAGAGTGGACCTACTCATCAGTTTACATTCTGAGTCAAATAGTTGCATTTAAAAATTTAACGTTTTAATTAAAAAAAGTTCGTCCATAATTTTTCATAAAGTGTGGTTATTAAATTTCAACACGTATGGTGTTGACCATGGGAAAATAGTAGAAAAGGGAAAGACAGATGAAGATAGTTAGACGCATCGGAAAATAGAAAAGAATCTTCATTTTAAAACGTGCCATTTTCCACTCTTTTCCCTTGATGCTGAATTGTTAACCAAACTTTTGATCATAGAGTTTAATAACAGATTTTTCCCTTTTTTTAAATTGTGGCAAATTACAAAATAATACCCTTTTCACAATCTTTTTCAACCATGCTACCGACACTTTTTTTTTTTTTTTTTTTTTTTGTATCATGTTCCAATTTTCATTTTTAAAAGATCAAATTTTCTCAAAACAATATATCTTCTTCATTGTACTATTATTTCTCTTTCTCTCTCTCTTCTTTTTTTTTTTTTTTTTTTTTTTTTTAACTTCATTCTCTTTCTCTTCTCTTCTTTCTTTACAATACAATTTTTTTTTCTTTTGTACAATTTTTTTTTCCTTCTCATTTTTTATTATATTTTTCATCATTTGTTCTGCATTTTTCTTCATTTATTTTTTGTTATTATTTTCTATTTTCTTCGTTCTTATTTGTTCTTTTTTCTTTTTCTCCTTTTTTTTCTATCTATTTATATGGGTTTTCGCTATGTATTCATCCTATTTCTTCCGTTTTCAATGTATTTTATTTTTCTATGTATAACAAGCTTGATTAGCTTAATGTGCGGAGTGAAAAATTAGTCAAACAATTGCGGTAATAAAAGATTTACATACTTCAACTATTTTTTCTTATTATCTGTAAGTGAGAAGGAACGCATAATTCATTAGTAATTGGTAAGTTGGTATGCTTGTGGGCACGGATTTTTTCAGCCTCGATGATGAAAACCACTTGGTTACCCTTTCGAGGAGATTTCTATAGGTACTCGATCCAAGGAGTGGAAATCGGATTCAAGCGAGCTCAGAAGTTGAAACCAAAAACCAACCTGAAAACCATTTTGGCCTAACTGCCCAAAGCTAAATGGCCATTGAACAGAGCCACACGACTTATGCATAATAGTCGTACGACTCTAACAATAGTCACACGGCCTTTCCATAGCAGAAGCCTGTGAATCTTTCTTGGGAAGCCAAATTTTGGATTTTTGTAGGTATAAATGATGGAAAGAGCGAGTAAAGATGGGGCAAGACTCATTTTATGGATAAGGGGCTGAAAATAAAAGAGAGAAGGGTGAAAGGAAGAAAAGAAAAAGAAAGAGAGAGGAGAAAAAGGAGGAAGGAGAGAAAGAGCTCAAAGCTCTAAATCCATAAACCTAAACACTTATCCCTTGAAATAGATCCACAAAACACGATCCTTAGTCATTCTCTGTCCCAACCATGAGATAACAGTAGCACGGTTCTGTTTCAAGAAGCTTTTGGTCCATTTAAAGCTCATTAGAATCAGGTTGAAATTCCAAAGATCGGGCCAAAAATCTCACTCAAATACGGAAAGCATGCTACAAAGGTAACGTATGAGATGTCTTAAAGTCCTTTTATCGCTTTCTGGTCAAGTCTTGGTGTGTTTTGATCTCTGTTTGTGGTTTTAACTTTTTTTTTAATTTGTCCGAATTTGCATATGAGAGCCGTACGACTATGTTCGTAGGCTAGATAGAGCCGTACGGCTCTTGTCTTTAAAACCTAGATTTCTTTAAATCGATTGCCATCGTTTTCTGGATTTCTAGACTCAAGAGCCGTACATATCTTCTCAAGATAATTAGAACTGCATGACTATTAACTCATAGTCGTATGGCTATTGTCTGAGCCGTACGGCTCTGGTTGTTATGGTCAATAATTTTTAGCTTGTTATCCTATGCGTCAAAATTGTTTATGGGTGTTTACTGCTTTTGGACTTTGATTAAATTCCCCACGAAATGTAAAACCCCCACGAACAGGATTCAAGATTAATCCTGGAATGAACCGACCCACATTACATGTAAAACCTTTTTCAAAACCCTTTTCTAAAAAATAATACAGTAACATTTCAAAATGTTTTCCAGGTCTAGCCAGTGAAACTAGACGAGTTTCACCGACTATCCCCTTTAAACATATGATCCTGATTCTTTTATGATCCCCTGCTATCGTGTTTGAGTCTAAGATGTGGTTGTTCGTGTATTAATATCTGTTTTGCAAGATTATATGTATGTTTAGCTTTGTTTATCCTTTTACATAAATTTGTGTATTCTAGGCAGATGTAAAATTAGATTGTCAAGTATTTTAGGTGATTGTATCCGATTCCCCATTTGATTTATATGTATCCCCTAAGGTAGCTTATTTGATTTAGTCTGTAATAATTAATTTATTTATTGCTTTCTGTACTTTGCATGAACACCGTGTGTTCTAAATAAAATTAGCTTAGTTTTGTAAAATGCTATATAAAATAATGTTGAAGTGTTTATTTTAATTAGATAATAAGTAAGTGACTCGTCCGAACATAAATCTCTGGAATGTATAGTGGCCCTCAATTAGTTTTGGCTATACCTGAATTTCCCGATTGAGTTGAGCCCGGTGACGACTCCTATACCTTTTTTGAGATTTCAGTCTCAAATCTTTTATGAATATTATTCTTCTAAAATGAATTTCCATAATAACATCTTTCACTAATGACCTCATTTTGAGGTCCATTTCGTAGTGCGCCTATTATTTTCGCCTTACAGGAAAACTTCATTTACTCACAGTGGCAACTCCACTGGGGATTCTTTTAGAAAAGTTTTTTAAAACTTAGAAGATTTTGACACACACTGAAAGTATCTAATTAAAATAGCTTTAACAAACTTTCATAGTGTTTTATATGTATTGCATATTGGCTAGATTTGAGCATTAGGTTAAGGTACCATTTTTACCTTAGTGAACCGTTGAAAATGTCACCTATGTTCCGCCAGGTCATAGGGACACAGATACGAAACACCACCTATAGCCTTGTATGAACCCCTTTGTTTGTACCCTTTAGTAGGGTGAAGTGATGAGTAAATTTTGCTACAGGAACTTTGATGTTATCTCGGGCTTTAATCAAACTCATGTAAATATCCATAGTTATTTTTACTAGGTTACCGAAATGATATGTGTGATGTATATATAGTTCTGCCTTTATCATCCTCCATTGATGATCAAAGAGAACCCTACCTAAGACTCGATTAGAATATCAACTTTTTGACCACGTAGAGAAATAAGGTTGGCAATTTGGGATCGCATGCTAAGTGATACATGATTTAATTTATGTGTCATATCGTTGCCATAATTCTTTACGCACATATTATACAATTCAACATACCATTTGTGTGACTATAACCCATTGTTTTCATTCAACCATATGCATTTGTTTTCCATATGCATCCATGCCATCCATATACCTCATTTTGTGTGCCATACAAGCATTCTCATACCATTTCGTATCCCCATATGCACACTCTTATGTCATTACACATGCACACACTTTCATTACACTTCATGCAATATACACACATTATCGCATCATTCGCATGACACACAATCATCATCATCCGTACGACATACAGACATCTTCACAACATTGCGTGGTATACGCATATGTCCCTAACACTGTATGACATACTCATATTTTCATGACATTTATGTCACATACATGTGTTTCCATATTACTTTATGTGCCCCACACACACTTTCACAACATTTCGTATGACATACACATATTTTTGTTTCATCGCATGATTTTCATGCATTTCCAAAACATCGCGCGACTTACACGCATCTTCATATCATTTTCATGTGATATACACACACTTGTATGCCATTTTGTGTGACTTATACATGCACTTCTGCATCTTGTCATGTGTCATACGCACATTCTCATATCATTACACACACACATGCTTTAACAACATTTTGAGCAATACACGCACATTTCCATATCATTCGCATGACACACGCATTATCATATCATTCGTACGACATGCGCACATCTTCTTAACATCGTGTGATATACACATATTTCCATAACATTGTATGACATACTCACATTTCCTTGTCATTTGCGTGACCTATGCACTTCCACATATCGTGTGTCATACACTCGTTTCCATGTCATTTATGTGGTATATGCACGTTTTCACATCATTTTTGTATGATATACGAATATTTTCATATCATTTACGCAATGTACGCGTATTTCCATATCATTCTATATGCCATGCACACACTTTCACAACATTTCAGATGACCTACATATGCTTTTATTTCATCATGTGATATACATGGATTTCCATAACCTCACGCACCTTTGTGTCATCTTCGTATGCAATACACGTGCTTGCATGCCTTTTTGTATGGCCTATGCATGCACTCCCATGTCTGGCCATATGCTATATGTACATTCTTATATGCACGTTCTCATTTCATATGCCATACGCACGTTCTCAAACCACTGCATACACACACTCTTGCATCCTCTCATGTGACATACACACACTCCCATGCATTGTGTGTTGGAGCACACACTTCTATATATCATTGTGTGACATACAAACATGTCTATGCATCAAGTAATATATACACATGTACATATCATCATGTGATATACACATATTTCCATGTGCATTGTGTGTCAGGATACACACACATCCTATATCATCGCGTGCCATACACGCACCCTATGACATTGCATGTTATGCGTGCACATTTTCATTTTCATTGATATATTCCCATATCCATTATGGGGCGTACACCCATTTCTATTGCACCGCATAACTTATAAGCGATTCCATTTCATT
This sequence comes from Euphorbia tirucalli, assembly GCA_039660915.1. Taxonomy (NCBI): domain Eukaryota; kingdom Viridiplantae; phylum Streptophyta; class Magnoliopsida; order Malpighiales; family Euphorbiaceae; genus Euphorbia; species Euphorbia tirucalli. The sequence continues at coordinate 24,533,597 of CM077633.1, forward strand.
GCATGACTTACACATATTCATTTTCTATCACACATCTTCATGCATCAATTGTGTGACACTCACATTAACTTCTTCTGTGTGACCATATGCATTTTGTGCACATTTCTCATTTTGTTATGCAATTTCTTGCATCACTTGAATGTGATTCACATCTAATCCTTTCATGTGTCTATTTGTATTCGGTGACATCTATGTCATTTGTGTGTTGTTCATGTTAACCCCTCTTATATAGCCATATGTATTATGTGACATTCGTATTGTGTGACATTCGCATTAAACTTTGGATAATCTGGTCTGTGCACATAGGCCTATCCTTGTCAGTCTCGTGTCTGTGCATGGTTATAAGCAACGGGCATTCCTGGATTCGCGTATCCTTTTACACGTGTCTAAACTCTTAGGTGTTTAAACACGCCAAACTTTTTTAGTACACACTCATGTACGAGTTCATTGTTTTGTAAGCCATATTATGCAATCAAACCTATAGGTGTTAAAATACGTCAAACACTATCTATACACACTCACATATGAGTCTATCGTTCGCCTCTAAGACCTCAAGCGTTTAAGTACATCGAACCTTATATGTGTATAGTCATGTACAAGTTAATTATTTACAAATTGTGCCTTGCATCCAACCCTTAGGAGTTCAAATGCACCAAGCCTCGTTTGTACACTCTTGTGTACCTATTCGCCCTTGCAAGCTATGTCTTGCTCTAAGCCCTTAGGCGTTCAAACATGTCGAATCTCATTTGTACATGCTTGTGTAGGGGTCAACTATTTTTGTAAATCACATTTTGCTCTAATTTAGGGTATTCATGTCTGTTGGATTCAGTCTATTTTATCTAATTGTATAAGTCTCATCATAAGGATAGTGTCTCGTGTCCCTGTATAACCGTGCATACCTTGTATTCATCCTTTTCCATGTAGTACTAATCATTCATTCCCTACACTTGAATGCATATGCATTTCACATCATCATCTAAATAATCACTTGTGTGACGCCTACACTATCTTTCTTCATACACATGTATATTCACCATATCGTGCAACATACATTTACTCCCTCATTTCATAGGCATCATTTACACCGTGTAACATGCACTAATCAATATCCTCATACATTCACCTACGTCATATCGTGTGACACATATTAATCCATTCATTTCACATGCGCATGCACCATGTCATATGACAGGCACTAACTCATTTCTCATGCAGCTACACATATTATATTGTATGTTGTTTGCACCACCCTTCTCAAGCATCCACACACCATTTCTATGACTTACACACTAACTAGTTTAATGCAGCCATAATAGCTTGCCAAGCATCCATATATCACCATCTATATGATATACACACTAACTAGTTTGGTGCAGCCATAATCGCTTGCTAAGCATCTACATATCATCATTTATGTGATATACACACTAACGAGTTTGGTGCAGCCATAATTTCTTGCCAAACATCCATGTATCATCATCTATGTGACATACATGTTAACCAGCTCAGTGCAACCATAATCACTTACCAAGCATTTTCCATATCATCATCTGCGTGACATACACATTAACCAGTTTTGTCTAGCCATAATCGCTTTCCAAGCATCAACATATCATCATCTATGTGACAAACACACTAACCAGTTTGGTGTAGCCATAATCATTTGCAAAGCATCCATGTATTATCATCTGTGTGGCATACACACTAGCTAGTTTGGTGCAGCCATAATCGCTTGCCAAGCATTTTCCATATCATCATCTATGTGACATATATATTAACTAGTTTGGTGCAGCCATAACCGCTTGCCAAGCATTTTCCATATCATCATCTGTGTGACATACACGCTAACCAATTTTAATACGGCCATGATCACTTGCCAATCATTTCCTCTAGTGAGAACCTTTTAGGTTCTCTATAGGTACCGAACCTTGACTAGCAAATTGTAGTTGAAACCTTTTAGGTACTCAACAGGTATCAAACCTTGACTAGTAGATTTTAGTTAAAACCTTTTAGGTACTCCATAGGTACTAAACCTTGACTAGCAAATTGTAGTCAATAGCTTTTAGGTACTCAACGGGTACCAACCTTAACTAGTCGATTCTAGTCGAAACTTTTTAGGAACTCTATAGGTACCGAACCTTGATTAGTAGATTCTAGTCAAAACCTTTTAGGTACTTCATAGGTAACAAACCTTGACTAGCAGATTCTAGTAAAAAACTTTTAGGTACTCCACGAGTGCCAAGCATTTTGGCCACATGCTCCCTAAGTATCAAATTTCCAATCATACATTATATTCATCCACTTCATTCACATATCATAAATTATGCACACATCATATCATGCATACATGCACGTACATCATCCTCAAGTGACGGCTACTAATGTGTATTCATATTCAGGGGGTTTCATCTGAAGTGTGTATGCACCCCAAGGAGATATCAGTAAGGGTTAGTCGAAGGGTCCATCGGTCAGTTCAGTCACTGAGATTAGGATAAAAAATAGTGCATTAGGGTTCACGACTGTATCAGGTTCAAACTCAATAGAAGAGTTCAGTATTTCAATTAAAGCTCATAAGGAAGAAATGACCAACTCGTTGAACATAAATAGTATAATAGATGCTTCAAAAGACTGTGTCGCTTTGTCATAATTCCGAAAGATCATCAGAGAAGAAGTGGCAACAGTACGAAAAGAAGTGGTAGGTGACAACACTGATATAGTAAGGAGGTTAATGGCAAGGTGTACCGAATTAGAAAGAAAGGTGATAGAGCTTGAAAAAGAAATCGGCTATATGGCAAGTATAAATTCTTGTAATGATGGCGAGAAGAAGCAGATGATCAAAGCTCTCGCCACCCATTTCTAATTATCAGAAGATGCCTTCCACCAAGACTTGGATTCGCCAATGCCAAATATCGATCTAAAACCAGTCCCAACCATTAGGATAACCATAAAATGATTATTATAACTTCTTGAATCCATGAAGGTTACAAATCATCAGGAAAATGTTGCAATGGTCTCTTAAGGGAACCGTAATCAAACCAAAAGCCATAGGAACTATGGAATTTCCCCCGTGACTACATCTTTAAACCAAATCTTCCATAAATGTAAAGATAAGTGCTTATAGTAATATGTTAGACCTTATGTGCCACTCTCTAAGGTTGATGATGGTAATTACTGCACGTATCATGTCAAAACTAGCCACGGAACCAATGAATATTATCATATGCGAAAGGATACTCAGGGGTTGACCAGTGAAGGAGGATAGAGAGAACCGCCTAAGTCCAATCTCCAAACCAACTTCGTTTCTTAGTATACCTAAGGTCCGCCTATTAGGGGTAACGAAAAAGGCATTTCTTTATGGACCAATTTGTTGAGTAAGCTATTTGCCAAGTGTAGAAAGGAAGATCTGTTGTAAAGTGTCAAGCCATTTGTGGTACCAGCAGAAATAGATAAGAATAATTTTTGCACTTATCATGTGGCGAGAGGCCATCATACCAATGATTACATGTGTTTGAGAGATAAGAGTTAAAAGCTAATCAGTAAGGGGAAGTTGAAAATTCCATCTAACCTTGATAGATGATCTATGGCAGTCAAAGAAACTGCCAAAGTTGAACAAAATCTTCAGACTTCCCATCAGAAAAAGCATGAAGAAAAACTGTAAGATCTGATTTGATGGAAAAGCAATAGACTACTAGCATTGAGGCAGAAGTTGTGACCAACCGGGAAATGACCAAGAATCTCTAGATCGATATTTTTGAAGACTCCCTGCTTGTAGAGAGCTCATTTTGTCAGTAAGGTATATCGTACTAATGTTTTATTTTGAATGCAATGTAGTTTGTTATCCTCTTACTCATGTGATGTTTGCATGTACATGGAATTATGTGTGCATTTGATCATCTAAAAGACATGTTCAACGTGCATAAAATTAAAATGCTTGAAGTCAATCTAAATGCAACAAGGAATTTGAAAATGAATATGGTTTTGATCGAACCCTTTCTTGAAAAAATGAGTTTGTGTGAATAAATGAATAGGTGGTAGTATCTCCATGAATAGTGCAACCCCCACACAATCAAGTGCTACACCATCAACGAGCCACAATTCCAAGCTGTTGTCAACAACAGCCTACAAAGAATGAAAGTGCCACCTTAGATTCTAGTAAGTGGCACACTCAATGTCAGGACAACTAGTCGGAGGTGTATGTTTATCAACGCATATCATTCCATTATTCACAAAAAACTGATGTCGATGCAACCAAAAACCAAAATCCTTATGGAGAAACCAATTGACCAATCACCACATAAAAAGCCATTCCAAGTTAAAACTTATTTAAAACTCAACACCAAACAAGACAAATCACCAAGCTCACCACAAAAGATCCAAGCAACCAAGCACCACTAATACTCCACGAGGGCAACTCGAAGATCACCTCAAAGGCACAATGCGTACCCCCTCAAGTTCTCCACACTAACAATAAAACTACAGCCAAAGTGAATGACCAAACCCACCAGTTGTTGTCTTCAAGGGGCAAGCAGAAGGGTAGTCCAAAGGTATAACTTTTGTCACCACCAATTCTTTAAGGCAAAAGGTGAGTCAGAGGAGCAGCAGAAGAAGAAGCTTAACATAGTGCAAAAGTATCATAATTTTGGGTAGAAATTTAGGATTAAAAAAAGTAAAAAGAAATTAAAAAAAAAAGCAAGAAAAGCACATATACAAAAGGAGTGAGTGAGGAAACCAAATTAAGAGCATCAAGGGGAATCAATTTGCCTATTTTTAAGCTTATTATCATAATCAACTCCAATAAAAAGCATCGATCCGAGAATGTCAAATCTACAAAGGTGATAAGCAAAATACTTCTGGATTAAAACTCTGTATTACCCCTTCGAAATGGCAACGAACCCCATAACCAAGATAGATAATCATAATTCGAACAAAGCCTTGAAGGTTAACAGTTTAGGAAGCAACTAAAAACCTAAGGTCAAAGCAGAACCACGTACAGGAAATGGTTGTAATCTAATGTCTTGAAGGAGACAGCCCAAGTAGAATCTTTGAGATCACCCATCCATCCAACCAAACATTGTATGGAAGGCTATTGGAGCCTATACATTCCCAGGGACTAAAGCCAAGTAAAGTTGTTAACATCGTCCTCAATAAAATTATCAAAGTCATTTGAGAGAAACTGTCCAATAGGAAAAATCAAATGGCCATGCTGGTAACAAGAGAGGGCGATGATCAAAGTCAGAGTCACTTTTGATTTCCCTCTTACATACATTTTGGTGGCATCATAATAATGTTATGAATGCTTAACAATTTTCTTAGCTGTTCATAATGCATACATCATGCCTATACATACAAATATCTATTAGCAAGCCTTTGACTTTAAATGGGTTGTGTTCATAGAGATTCCATATCAAAACGCCTTGGATATACCCCTATATAAAAAAATAAAAAAAGAGTAAAGAATAAAAAATAAAAATAAAAATAATTAAAAAGAGCCTAAGGCATGTTCAAGCAATGCTTCTCTGAAAGCCACATCCAGATAGACAACCGACATTGACATCAGCAGCAAAAGCATCAACATGATCAACTGAGTCCTGGCAACTTATGGCAGCTCATAATAAAGCTAAATTACTCGAGCCGTTGAAGTAAGTCTTCATGTTCCAGAACCCGAAAGGCTTTGACTTCAGCCAATCTAAATCTCAGAGCTCCAAGGAATAAGCAAACGAAAAATATTGAGCTCATTCATCCCCAGTAACAAACAACAAGAAACACACTACAATCATCCAATAAGAAACCAAGGGCATAATATAATCACTCAATAGCAGCCAATAAGGGACGCACTCTAATCACCTTACAGTAGAAAATGGACTAGAGATTACATCTAAAAGCTATCACAATAGTAAGCTTTGGACTCGAATTCATTATTTCAAGACAAAGTATTCTCATCATCAGAACTCCATCCGCAAGCCTCTCAATATCGGAGCAAAAGTGGTGCCTACCAAGCCTAGGTGAATGATCAGTAAATTTCAAGCCAGGATAGCAGACTGGGATGAACCTACAAATATTTGCATTTCCACACATGCATACATGCATTTACATGTATTGAATATTCATCATAATTACAAGAATAAGTTGCAAAGAAAAAAATTTTCCCAAACAATATAAGGTTTGCTAGAGGAAAGAACACTAAGGATGACCCATGTGCATCTTTATTCTCGATCAAAGGAGTAAGGAGTCTTGTTTCCATAATTATCAATATACACAATATGCATCTTCAACACCTCATAGCCATCAAACCCGACATCTTGACTCGTATTTATTCTTGATTGAAGGGCACAAATTTTTTCTTCCAAAATGATCAATCAAAGAATAAATACATATCTCACAACTTACCAACTTATCCAACGTATCGTAACCAACTAATTTCTTTCATTGTTTTAGGTGTCTCAGCACACCGAAACTTCCATAGTGGTTGTCTCAGCACACTGAAACATCCTTTATCATTCTTGGTGTTCCATAACATATCAGAACTTCCATTATGGTTACAGTTGTCTCAGCACACTGAAACATCCTTTATCGTTCTTGGAGTTCCATAATACATCAGAATTTCTATTATGGTTTTCAGTTGTCTCAGCACACTAAAACATCCTTCATTGTTCTTAGTGTTCCACAATACATTAGAACTTCCATTATGGTTTCAATTGTCTCAGCACACCGAAACATCCATTGCAGTTTCAGTCGTCCCAACACATTTAAACATCCTTTATTGTTTTAAGTGTCTCAGCACATCAAAAACATCCATTGCAGTTTCAGTCATCCCAGCCCACTGGAACATCCTTTATCTTTCTACGTGTCTCAACACACTGAAACATCCATTATGGTTTCAATCATCCTAACACACTGAAACATCCTTTATCTTCTTAGGTGTCTCAGCACACCGAAACATCCATCGTGGTTTTAGTCATCCCAACACACTGAAACATCCTTTATCTTCTAGGTGCCTCAACACACCAAAATCTATTTTGAAGGAATTTTCTGTCATATGTACTAGAGAAAGAGAAGTCTCAGCTAATTCCATTATGGTTTTAGTTGTCTCAACACACTAAAACATCCTTCATCATTCTTGGTGTTCCATAATACACTGGAACTTCCCTCATCATTGCAGGTATCTAATAACCAGCACTTAAGTACCTCATAGCCAACCAAATATGGTCCCACATGACCCTAAAGGGTAACAAATTCTTAGTCTTACACCACCATAAAAGGTAACAAATTCCTAGTCCTACATGACCATAAAAGGTAACAAATTCCTAATCCTGCACGACCACAAAAGGTAACGAATTCTTGGTCCTGCATGACCTTAAAAGGTGACTGGTCCTACATGACCCTAAAGGTTAACGGTCAGCTGGGCCGCTCAACAAATGCCAAGGGAAGGTATGTTTCTTTTCTCTACTCACCATGTTCTCTATCGTACATCCAATATCACCACGGGACATAGTAAACCCAGTACACGTGAATTTAGATACACAAGGGGCAGCTTGTGAGCATGGATTTTTCTGGCCTTGATGATAAAAACCGCTTGGTTACCCTTTAGAGGAGATTTCTATAGGTACTCAATCCAAGGAGTGAAAATTAGATTCAAGCGAGCTTAAAAACCGAAACCGGAACCAACCCAAAAACCATTTTGGCACATCTTCATAACATCGTGTGATATACACATACATCCTAAACACTGTGCGACATACTCACATTTTTATGTCATTTCTACTACATACACATGTTTCCATATCACTTTGTGTGTAATACACACTTTCACAACATATCATATGAGATAAACACATTTTCGTTTTATCGCATGATTTGCACACTTTTCCAAAACATCGCATGACGTATGTGCATCTTCATATCATTTTCATATGATATATGTAGGGATTTTTCATAGAAAATCAACCGATAAAAGTGGAAGCTTGGATCAATTTTCTCAAATCCGTGACCCAGAAGCAATTGAAGTGGAAATCAAAAACACAAAATCAAAAGATCAAGAAAGAGATTCTCACATTTCTATGTCTCTTCTAGAGATGGCTACAGAAACCAAGATCGATTTGCTCTACTCTCAAGTACATGAACATCTATCAAGTAGAACCTGTGCTAGCGGCAGATCAAAGGAGGAGAAGATTGCTTTTGACGAAAATTTCAGCCTCTTTTTTTCTCTTATGGCTAAAATTTCTCATGTATGAGAATTAATGCTTGGCTCAAATCGAGACCTTGATTTAAGGCTTTTGTTTAATTGGATTTTAAGTTAGGATTTTAATACCATTATTCCCTAAATCCAAATTAATTAGTATGGGTAAATTAAATGAAATTCTATTTTAATTTACATGCATTATTTATATAAAACCATATTATATAACATACATGTCATTAAATTAAAATTGATTTGCCAATTAAAATTGACCGAATAAATTAATTGAGATTTAACTTAAATCAAAATACATATAAACTATATATGTGTTCTATTTCCACTCAGAAATAAATTTCCAATTAAAATACATATCAATTAAATTATATTGATCAATCCAACTGACCTATAATTTAATTAATTAATATTTATCTCTCCAAACAAGTTCCAACTTGTTTAGGTGTGGCAACACTCTTATCAGTTGCATTCATCAAGGCCGATGATATCTTTTCTGTGGTTTACTGACTGACATTCCCTTCTGCATGTTTATAGTCTTGGCATGCTCACTGGCACACGTGAACGTACCCATACTTGGCACCCTGTTACAGGCCCTTTAGGCATACACCAAAGTGTGTCACTTCACATGCAAGACCATAACATGGTTAGGTCAAAGGATCCATATAAGTACTACACGAGAATCACTTGTGATACTATACTGTGTGGATTTCTCGTTTAGTGGATCTATCCAGTACCATGCCCCATTGCATGTACCCATGAACTTGGTTGACATTCCATGTCCAATAAACACTATACAACCAAGCTTATGATAGTCTTTGGTTCCATTCATTCCCATGACTGAAACAGACTATAGATGACTTTATGGTCATATCGTTTTCCCTATCCATGGTCTTACTGCCAAGTGCATGACACTTGTCAATATGGATATGGATATGTCCATTAGATACTCTATTTAGAATATATCACAAGATGTATATAATAAACAGATTAATGCCTTTATTCATTGACACGAATGTATAATACATAAATCTCATTATAAGATACAAAAATGTATGATACAATACAAGGACCAATGTCTTGGGACTAGGGCATTCCCAACAATATACACACATTTGTATGCCATTTTGTGTGACCTATACATGCACTTCCATATCTTGTCACGTGTCGTACGCACATTCCCATATCATTACACATGCATAGGCTTTCAAAATATTTTGTGCAATACATGCACATTTCCATATCATTCGCATGACACACGCATTATCATATCATTCGTATAACGTGTGCACATCTTCATAACATGTCATGATATACACACATTTCCATAACATTGTGTGACATACTCATATTTCTATGTCATTTGCGTGACCTATGAACTTCCACTCATCAATGTGTCATACACATGTTTCCATATTATTTGTATGGTATATACACTTTTTCACATCATTTTTGCATGATATACACATATTTTCATGTCATTTGTGCGACATACACACTTTTTCATATCATTCTATGTGTCATGCACACACTTTCATAATATTTCAGATGATCTGCACACGCTTTCATTGCATCATCTGATATACACGTAATTCCATACCCTCGTGCACCTTCATGTCATCTTCATATGAAATACACGCACTTGGATGCCTTTTGTGTGGCCTATGCATACACTTCCATGTCTTGTCATATGCTATATGCACATTCTTATATGCAAGTTTTCATTTCATGTGCCATACATGTGTTCTCAAACCACTACATACACACTCTTACATCCTCTTGTGTGAGATAAACTGCAACATCCCGAATTTTTTTTTTTACAAAAAAATTCTTAATTACAATATTAGTTTATTAATGAAATATATAATTTAGATATTAAGAAAATGAAAAGAAAGAGTTAGTAGATTAATTAATTGGTTGTACATTTAAAATAAAGATAAAGGGATTAATTACTATGTTTTGTAAGAAAATAAATATATTGGTTAAGATTTAATAAAAGTTGAAATGTTGAAGGATCGAAATTACCTTTTGGCTCTGTAAATATGAAAGAAATATTTGTGATTTTTGTTGGGAAGAGACAAGAGTTTTCTTTTTCCTCCCTCACTGCCATTTCATCGCCTTCAATGCCGACCATTTTCGTTCTTCTATGTCCAGCCGCCCTTTTTCAAAATCTTTACACCGAAACAAAGCTCTTAACACGTACTTTAGGTTGATGTAAATTTTAGGCTGTGAAATTGAGTATTTGGAAAAGAATTAAAGAGGGAAAATTTGTGCTAATGGTTGTCCTCTATGATTCTTTCATTTTCAGCCATTTTCTCTCAAAATTAGTCTAAAAAATCAACTCAGGAGGCCGGAAAACCTTTGGGTAAGGTGGAAATCAAAGCTTTCGTGGTGGGTTGGCTGGTGATCAGAGCTTCGCCCAAAAAAAATGGAATTGTCTTCGATTGATGGCATTTCTGACATGTTTAGTGTTAGCTAAAGGTATATTTGAGCTCTTGTGGTTGCAAGGATCATGGTGCCATGGTAGCATTGTTCATATGTCGACGTTTATATTATTTGCCACCGTGCATGGTAGCGCTAATGGTGTTTCCCGATGAGGTACATTAATTATAAAATGAGGCCCAGAAAATTCTAAATATTATTTAAAGCAATTTTAATTCTTGGTATTTTTTATGATTTTGAGTTGATTATTTTCTTAGAATTATTGTAGTATTTTAGGTTAATTAATTATAAGATTATTAGTTTATCAATCTAATTGGTATTATCAATGTTATTAAAACTGAATCGGACATCGAACAGGCAAAGCTAGTGGTTCACGGTTCAATCGGTTCAATCGGTTCAACCGAATTCAACCGGAGGTTCAACCAAATTAGTTTATTAAAAAATAATTATTATTTACCATAAATTTATAAATACCACTATATTAAAATACTCATAATTGAAAAATTATCATCAAACATCCATAACAATAAGCTAATATAAATTATAATATTCTAATAATAAATTACATAATGTTCTAAATATGTTAGTAATAATGGCTTATCAAAAGAAAATAATTTTATGCAATAATGACATTTAGACTAAATACTAATTAAGAGTGTCATAGAATATTTAAATACAAAGGAAAATTGATATATCAAGTTGATAATAAAAAAAGTAAATATTTATGCTCAATAAAATTTAAACATAATAATTATTAGGAGATTATATACATTCTAATTTTTTTTTTAAAAAAAGAGAGATATTTTGATTGGGCTCGCAAAGCCCAACCCACATGAATGATGTAGCCCCATCTATCTATTCTTTTAACCCTACCAATAAATGTTTCCACTCCCCACTCCCTTGTGCCGCCGCCTCCGTCTTTTCTCTATTTTCAAAAATTGAAATTGTTTCTTCTCCCTACTTCCAGCAAAATCAGGCTATGCATCTCTTCAAATATCCTTTTCTTCTTCTCCTCTTTATCAATTTGTTTTCTAATTGTTAGAGTCATTTAAAGGGAATTTGGGAGGCTCTGATTTTTGCAAATAGACTGCTACAAACCCAAAATACGATTTTGTCTACTATATCTGGAGAAAAATGCTTTAATTGTAGAATATCTGCAAATAAATTTAAAGATAAAACCTTTTGTTTTTGCAAAATCCCTCTTTGACCGGTCCGGTTCTTTGGTTTGTTTGCTTCTATCCTATTCCGTCCCATTTTTGTTCGAACCGCATTTTTATATTGAATCGACCGGACTACTTGCGGTCTGGTTGAATTGAGCGGTCTGGTCCAGTTTTAATAACATTGGGATATTATTATGTTAGAAAAACACAGGAAATTGATAGAAATGTGTTTGGGAAAGAATATGATATTTTGGTAAATCTTGGGTATTTTATGAATAATGATATAAAGAAAGTATTTACAAGTAGTAATGTACCATCATCGGTACTAATGTATATAAAATGCGATATAATGACTTTTAATAAATATTTATTGATGTGCTTATTTTTCAGCTAAGCTAGAATGAAAAATAGTTTCCTAAAATTAGTAGAATTACGTGATTTTGTTTCCCAAATTGGAATTTGGAAACGTAAGAAGTTTTATAATAAATAATTATTAAATTTAAGCTAAGTAGATAAATTAAATTAGATAGATTACGGAGAAATTTTGTTTGTATAATAGTATTATAATATATTATATTTTATATTAGAATTTAGAATTTGATTTTAATTGAGAATTTATTTGGTGATATTAAGAATATTGTGGGGTGATTGTAGAGATGTGTAAATGTTTAAAATATTTTGATTTCAGGTTTCACGTTTAATGGTATCAGAGTATAGGTTATAATTTTTTGGACTTATCTCAGATAATAATTGATGAGGATGAATTAAAGATAATATTGGAATATGAAGTCTAAGGTGTATGTATGGTGATTTTGATCATTGATTGGAGGTTAGATTAAAAAGGGGATGTATATTTGAGAATGCATATGTGGATTTAATGGAAAAAGGAGAATAAAAAATATGTGTTCATGTATATTCTATATTTTTTTATATTCTATATATTGTGTTTGATAATTTATGTTAGATCAATTATCATTATACACTCAATTACGAGGCTCTTTGATAATGCCCATGATGACAGGTATTCTGGTGAGGATGATAATAAATCTAAGCTATGGGGTTTTCACGCGCTTTACAGATGTGATAAGACGTGAAAAATTCAAGGATTTCACGCAAAAACTTCCAGTTGCTTCATGAAGCTGGTTAATCATCTCTGCGTGGTTTCGTTCCTTGAAGTTGATTAATGTGATTCATGGTTGAGTGTATAATGGCATTGACACTACATGAATATTAAAATATATTAGAACTTTAACACGTAAAGTTCCATGAAAAAAAATTGTGAAAGCCAATGGATTGAGAAAAGTGATTTATGTGGATGTAGAAATTATGATGAGGTGATTTTTGTGAAAGCGTTCTCTTATGAAATATTTTCATTTATGGTGTTCCATATGGATTTGTGCTCTTGATATCTAGGCATATCAACAATGAAAAAAAAAAAGGTTATGATATAAACAGCAAGTATTTTCTTTTCTAGGTATATATATATATATATATATATATATATATATATATATAGGGTAGAGAATGAAACTAATGCGGATGACTTAAGCCAAATTCAAAAATGATTATGCATATACAACAAGTTAAAATGCAGAAAGATATATGAATTCAGAAATAAGAAAATAATATGCTCAAGAACAAATATAGAAAATTGAATACAAAATTATGCTAGGCGGTATAAACCTGCCATATAAATTCTTAAAATAAATGCAGAAATTAAACACCTTAATCGTATGTGATTAAATTCAGGCGGTAATCCGCACAACTTATAACCACATATGATTAAGGGAAGAAATTAAGAAGAAACAATGCTTACTCTTTATTCAAACAAATTCTTTTATTACAGCTCGGGGAAAGCTTAAATGCCAGAAACTAATTACAAGAAGAGAGAAAGAATTCTAGAGAGAAGGGAGAGAGATCTGGAGAGATAGAGAGAGAAAGCTATCTAAAATCCAGAGATGATTTTACAAATGCAGAGAGCTCCTTCTTATATAGGCAGGTAAGGAGCAAAAGACAAAAATGCTTTCGGTGCCTGGGACCCACTTCACTTTCGGCGCCGGGCCCACCAAAGATGCTGAGACAGATACTCAGATACGTCTGGCTACAGTAAATACGTAACCTTGTATGAATACATATACCAGTAAAGCTTACATTGGCAAGTATGCATATCAGGGAATTCCTGGTTATGAGCCAAGTACCCCTAACCACATTACCCGACCAAGCGGCTACTAGCTCGGTTCATATTCGTTTAGAACATTGGAACCATTTTTCATTTTTATTCTGGTATAATTCATTAGGTTATTGATTTACAATAAACCAAAAATATCTTCGTTTTCATCAGCCAGGGATGGTGGTTTAGACGATGAAGAAGAAGAGGATGCTTTGGATCCAGTAGCTGAGGTTCTGGACTCTATTAATTCTTTCATGATCTTGAAAAATTCTTCCTCGGACTTTGCAGCTGCAAGCTGAGGAATTGCAAATGATTTTTGTGCTAAAAATTCTGAATGTGCTTGGACCTGTTCAGTGGGTAGATCCATTTTGCCTTTAGATTTGAGCCACATTCTGACAGCGGCTTCATTGCATTTATTGAATGCCTGGAATTTGTTCCACCATTTAATCTTAAAAATTCTGATAAGATCAATGGTTGCATTTTGATTCGTTTGATAAGAAAAATGCCAGGTTAAAGTCCATGGTACGAAAAAGATTGTACTAAAGACTAGAAGAGGAGAATGCCTTTTCTGAAGAGGTGAAGGATCAAAGTTTTCTTTAAAAAGGGTATATGCTTGGTTAACCTGATCAGGTAGGATATCGGTAGAAGACCCAAAAAATCCCCACCAATGGTTAAACCAATTTGGTATTTTGGAAATTGCTTTTCTGGTGTCAAACATGATTAACCAGGTATGCGATCCTTTGGAGTTTTGGACCATTAATGCATTATACCAGGCTTGTTGATAATCCCAGTATGAAAAGGTTTTGCTGGTGGTTATGCGGTTGGTAAAGGAGGCTGGAAAAGATTTCAAGTCAGAAGGACTTGTACCCCAATCTTGAGGATGAATGATCTTCAAGATTTTGAATTGGGAGTATGCGGGTTCACCTGAATCACCATGAGAAGTATGCTTTATTTCCACAGATTCTGTGACCTTTAGGATGGTTAAGTAAAAATCAATGGGCTTTGAATAATCCCAAGGTTTAAAATTCCATCCATGAGGGAAAAGTTTTGATACAGCTACTGAGGGATTTTTATCATAAAAGCCATCCTCAATAGATGTAATATACTGGAAATTCTTTTTGGTAAAATACTCAGATTTAGGCTGGGTAGCCGTATTCTGAGAAACAACATTTGCAGAAATACTTTTAGAAGAAGAAGGAAAAGTTATAAAATTTTCCTTAAAAATTTCTTTTGCTTCCTTTAAAGAAACTGGTCCAAAAGGACTAGAAACAGTTAATGCTTTTGAGGGTTGGGCAATTTCCTTTCCCTTTGAAATAGACGTTTTTTGTAAATGCTTTTGAGAAGAAGTTTGTGCTGAAGAAGAGGATAATGGATCCTCCAAAACCTTTTTTGCTTCAGCAATAGTTGCAAAATAATTTTCAAATGCTTTTTCAAAAGATTGAGAGGCCTTGGTAAGGGCCAAAGTATTTGGATTATGCGGAGTTTGCTTGACAGAACTAGAGCTGCCTTTGCTTTCAATACTTTCACCCTGTGCATCCTGGAACATGGCTGTCCAGGCTTTCACCTTTTCTAATGCAGAAAGCTTTGCTGGATCCTTTGAGGATCCTTCTCCTTTCTTTTTCTTAGGAGGCATGGTCCTGCAAAAATTCACGGGTTAGGAAATCGGGAATAGAATTTTGTTCTCCCCGAATAAATTCTATATCAAAATCAAATATGCTTAATAAAGCTTGCCACCTTGCAAAAATTTGCTTAGAGGCAATATTTTTAACATCTTTTTGCAAAACTTCTTTTGCAGATTTACAATCAATCCTTAATAAAAATTTTTGATTGAGTAAATCACTTTGGAATTTTGAAATACATTTTACAATGGAAAGAATTTCTTTTTTAATAGTAGAATAATTCTTTTCAGTATCATTCCAGTGTCCGGAAGTGAACTGGACAATGTTCTCATGCTTATTCTGTACCTGCTTTAATATTCCTCCATAACCAAAATCAGAAGCATCAGTTTCAACGATTTTAGGTAATAAAGGATTAGCAATATACAAGCAAGGAATATTACTAACATAGTTTTTTATTTCTTGTACTATTCTAGTATGCTCTTCAGACCATGTAGGCGGATTCTTTTTTAATCTAGCATGCAAGGGTTTTGCCATCCTATTGATATTAGGGCAAAAATCTAATACATAATTCAAGCTTCCTAAAAACCTTTGAAGCTGTTGTTTTTCCAGAATCTGATCTGGAAATTTAGATGCAAATTCTAAAGATCGCTCAATAGGAGTGATCGTTCCTTGGGTAATATGATGGCCAAGAAACCTTATTCTGGTTTGAAACAAGGACATTTTGCTTTGCGAAACAACTAAGCCATTTTTCTTAGCTGTAAGAAAGAATGACTTTAAATGCTTAAAATGCTGTTCAATGGATTCTGAAAATATAAGCACATCATCAATATAGACAATGCAAAATGCTGAATATGGATTAAAAATGTCATTCATAATACGTTGAAATTCTGACGGAGCATTCTTTAAGCCGAAAGGCATAACATTCCATTCGTATTGACCAAATGGAACAGTGAATGCAGTCTTATACCTATGTTTTGGGTCAATCTGGATTTGCCAAAAACCAGATTTAAGGTCAAATTTTGAAAATATATATGCAGAATGCAATTTTTGTAGCAGGTCTTTCTTATTAGGTATTGGGTACCTAATCCATCTAAGAACCTGATTCAAAGGTTTATAATTAATGACCAATCGTGGAACTCCACGTTCAATCTCAGATGCTTTAATAACATAAAATGCTGCACAACTCCAGGGGGACCTAGATTGGGCAATTAAACCTTTATCTAAGAGATCCTGGATTTCTTTTCTACAATGCTGCTCAAGCTCAGAATTCATTTGGATAGGTCTAGCTTTAGTAGGAATATCCCGTTCATCAAAAGTAGGCTCATAGGGTAAATCTACCATATGCTGTTTCCTATTCCAAAAGGCATTAGGAATATCTGCGCAAATATCATTTTCAACTTGCTTTTGAAAATCTAAAATTCTTTTTTGAATAAATTCATTTTTCAACTGTGCAGAAATTCTTTGAAAATTAATGTTATGCTTTAAATGCATGATTTCAAATTCTTTAGTTTTAATCAGATTGTGAATCTGATTATCAAAAATTGAATTTGCTTTTAATAAATTAAGATTTCTGGTTCTGGGTTTTTCAATAAAAGGAAAAATAACATTTTCAGCTTTTACTTTGAAAACAATACCAGAATGCGATACAGAAAATGGAGTAATAAGGGTAATGAAAGGTGTTCCTAAGATAACACTATGATTGATGTTATCAACAAGAACAAATGCAGTTTTAATACGGGTTTTTTCATTTAACACATATGCTTCAGTCTTACTGCTAATATTCATTTTTGAGTTATTAGCGGCAGACAGTTTTTCTTTGGTTTTTTCCCAAAATCTTTTAGGAACCAAATCAGGTTTTATGCAATTTAAATCAGCACCGGTATCAAATAATGCTATGGTACTGAGTTGAAAATCATCAGAAAAATGCAAAACAATGCTAATCAAATATTTTCTTAAAGTAATTTCTTTCAAAACATATAAAAAATCTTCAGGTGCGCATTCAAGGTTATCTAACTTAGATTCCTCTAGGTTAGTGCCACCTTCATCCTCGCTTCCTGAATTATCTAACTGGTTGCTAAGTAATGCTTGGATTATAGCTGAATCCTTTTCTTGCTTTTCTTTGACCTGCTTGAGCTCAAGTTTAACATTCTTGATCTCAGTTTGCAAGTCAGAAAGGGATAAGGGAGTATTCTTTCCCTTAGCCTTTTGCTTTTCTAAAATACTGGTCAAGTTGTAAGTGTTAGTACTAATCTTAGGAAGACTAACAGGCTTGACATCAGGTTTGCTTTCTAGGGTTTTCATTAATCTATCAAGATAATCCTTCTGAAGTTGAGGATCAGAAATATGCTTAATGACATCTAACAAAAGTTCTTGGTCTTTTGTCAGAACATTTATGCTTCTACTATCATTATCAGAAGATGATGATGATGTTGATGAATCGGTTGCTAATTCATCAACCTGAAATGCATTTTCGTCATCAGTTCCTGAATCAGGATCTGATTCTGAAGAGTAGATGAGAATAGCCTCAAGCTTACTTAAGACTTCATCATCTAAACCTAATTCATGTAGTTTTTTGCTAAAGCGGCAATACTTTGCAGTATGCCCTTTCCTATTACATTTATAACAGGTAACATGTTTTAAATTTCCGAAGGGTTTCACCCCTTCTGGTTTTTCATTTCTTTTAAAACCAGACTTATGCTTATGAAATTTCTTTTTGTATGCAGGAAAATCTTTTGAACGATTTTTCTTTTGAAATTCTTTTTTATAAAAATGTTTTTTATGGGATCTTTTAGACTCCTTATGGCAAGAACCATTACAATCAGGCTTGTCCATGGAAACATCAAATTGTTTACAGAACGAACCTAATTCTTGCCTAGTCCTTTTCATTTCCCACTTCAGATGCTTTTGAAGTTTCAAATCCTGGCAAATCTTTAGTCCTTCCTTCTGGATAAGACTAATGAGTTCACCATATGTTAATGTTGAGTAAGGGATTGGAACCCCTAAAGTTTCCTTAATGCTATTTCTTACCTTTTCACCTAACAAGGTAGGTAAACCTGCAAGAAACTTTTCTTTCCAGAATGGCTGGTTGGAATCTTCTCTCAACATAACACGAGATAAAAATGTATTTTTATAATACTGAAAATCACTGAGTTTTTTACATTTTAAATTTGATAAAAGCTCAGCGTTTTTATCTTTTATATGCGAAGAATCACCCAAAAAATGCAAAGAAATGGTTAAAATTAATGTAGATACAGAATCCTGAATTGGTTGACCTTCGTCATCCAGAATGGGTTCTGCGTCTTCATCAATCTTAACAGCATTTAATATGCTAAGACGTTCAGTTTCAGTAAGATGGTAGTCCCACCATCCTTTTAACTGTCCTGCAAAGCCTGCAGTAAGAAGCTCTGCAATGGCTCTATCCTGAACGTTGGTCTGTATTCTATATGCATTGGCAGCCATGGTCATTTGTTGCAAAAAATTCAAAATCTGGTATTCAGATAATCCATCTAGATTCCACTCATAGACAGAAGATGCATTAAACCTAGACTGGCTACTTGATGCTTGATTGCCTACGTCCAAATGACTAGCAATAGGAACAATAGGCCAATTAATCCTATTGATCTGAGGAATAGGTTCAACCGGAATAGGTTCAACCTTTTCTTCACAGAAACTCTGGGATTCTGAGGGAGAATCCTCATCTAATGTGTTTATCTCTGGTCTTAACCGAGACTGAGGTGTTTCTGGAGCAATCAAGTTAGAGGTTGAGGCCTCTATCTTGCTTAATTGGTCTTGAATAGCCTTGGCGAATTCCATTTTATTATTCTGAAATTCTTTTTGGCTATCCCTAGAAATTTGAGATGGCTTAAAAATAGGATTCTTAAGCCTTTCCTGCTTCTGTTCTATTTTTACAACAGAAGGCTTAAGGGTTTTCTCAATTCTAGATAATTGTTTTCCTAAAGTATGCAGATGCGTATTGGAGAAATTATTTTGCTCAATAACAGATGCAAAATTCTTATGCACATCTTCAGTCACATACTTATATGCAGATGCATTAACAGATGAATTTCCTGAGACTGGAATTTTGATTCCTCTCAGAGGGGGATGATCAGACTCAATCCTTGAGCCATCAGATAAATTCCAAGTACTAACCTTTTCTTGGCTAGAGACTGGATTGATGCACTTGAAAGGATATGCAATGTTATTCTGTGATGCATAAAGTTCAAACCAATCGAAAAACATGATATGGACTTTATGCTGCAAAACAAAATCATAATACTTTTCTTGAATTTCTTTTCTTTGGTTCAGGAAATTCTTAAAGAACCAAAGTTTTTTCTTTTCATTATGAGAGGCGTAAAAATCTTTATGCAAAAGGGTTTTATCTAAAACGAATTCTTTTTCTAACACATTGATAATATTCTCAGTAACTGAAGAAAAAGTAGGCGAGGTTGGTTCAGATTTTTGAACACTTACTTCTCCTAATTCTTCTTTAGTATATACAGCCCTGGGAACATTATCAGCGTAAAGAACACCAGTTAAATGCGTATTAGGGATGTCAGAGGTAGAGTGCCTGTGAGGCATGCTAACAGGGATTCTTCTTCTGTGAAACAGATGGCAAGAATCCTTGTCTTCATCCTCAACATTCTTATGTTCAATCTTTCCTAATTGTGATACTCTACCCAAATCCATGGTATCACTATTGGAAGAGTCATCAGAAAACCTTGTACTTACCGATTTTCTGTCAAAGGTTAGAGTGACTTTTCCACTAGGATACTGGTTAATTTCTCTGACATTCGTATTAGGCATTATTCTAATTGGTGGTTCAACTGCACATGCTTTTTCCAATACCCATTCTGTAGGAAGAGTTACATCTTCCCATTTAATGAATTTTGGAACAATAGCATTTGCTTTAGTCATATCCGTTTGCAAAACCAAAGTTTCTCCTTTATGACATGAAAACTTGTGTTTTGAATCAAATGCAGATGTCATGGCTTTGTAATGAACTCTAAAAATCAATGCAATGGGAATAGATCCCTTTTTCATGCGATAATTATGTGTTTGGATTTGTAAAACAAGAGAATCCAAAATGTTTTTATCATTTAAAGAAATGGTTAAATTAGGGTAACATGAGAATGATATGGGACCTGCACACAGACTAGACTCAACCGTGCCTAGGATGCCTTCCTCATATACTTCCATTCTATTATCCCTAACAACACATAATATGCTTGTGTTTAGGCCTTCCTTGGTCAAGGGCTTGATCCCTATTTGAACAAGGCCAATATGAATATACTTAAAATTCTTTTGTCTATGCTTGTCTAAAGAGTGCTGTGACAAAAGATTAATGCTTTCATATGAGTTTGTGAGAGGTATATCCCTCTCCTCAGTCTTTATGTTCAAATTTGTTTTGAACAACTTATCTCTAATGCTGAGCTCATATATTTCATGCTTCTTAACATGAGGTATATGCCAATCACTAATGCATTTGGTAAAATCTTCAACAGTAATCTCATTACTACTGTTGATCCTTATATTCTCTAATGATGTAGATGCAGAAGATGCAGAGTATGTTCTAGGTAGAAGTGTGTGATCCATTGTTAAAATGCAAATCAAAACAAACACATACTAATATTGACTACGGAACCCAGTCACTGCCTCTCTTTCCCTGTCCGTCGGTACTTTTGGGCAAACAAGGGTCTAAATGACTCACCAATACAAGTATATGCAGGAATGATATGCACAGTAAATCTGGAAATGGATGAATGTGAACAGTGATGATGATGAATGAACAGTACTCTCACCCCTTCTGGCTCTGATACCACTAGGGACTAGAGGGATCGTACGGGTAGAGAATGAAACTAATGCGGATGACTTAAGCCAAATTCAAAAATGATTATGCATATACAACAAGTTAAAATGCAGAAAGATATATGAATTCAGAAATAAGAAAATAATATGCTCAAGAACAAATATAGAAGATTGAATACAAAATTATGCTAGGCGGTATAAACCTGCCATATAAATTCTTAAAATAAATGCAGAAATTAAACACCTTAATCGTATGTGATTAAATTCAGGCGGTAATCCGCACAACTTATAACCACATATGATTAAGGGAAGAAATTAAGAAGAAACAATGCTTACTATTTATTCAAACAAATTCTTTTATTACAGCTCGGGGAAAGCTTAAATGCCAGAAACTAATTACAAGAAGAGAGAAAGAATTCTAGAGAGAAGGGAGAGAGATCTGGAGAGATAGAGAGAGAAAGCTATCTAAAATCCAGAGATGATTTTACAAATGCAGAGAGCTCCTTCTTATATAGGCAGGTAAGGAGCAAAAGACAAAAATGCTTTCGGTGCCTGGGACCCACTTCACTTTCGGCGCCGGGCCCACCAAAGATGCTGAGACAGATACTCAGATACGTCTGGCTACAGTAAATACGTAACCTTGTATGAATACATATACCAGTAAAGCTTACATTGGCAAGTATGCATATCAGGGAATTCCTGGTTATGAGCCAAGTACCCCTAACCACATTACCCGACCAAGCGGCTACTAGCTCGGTTCATATTCGTTTAGAACATTGGAACCATTTTTCATTTTTATTCTGGTATAATTCATTAGGTTATTGATTTACAATAAACCAAAAATATCTTCGTTTTCATCAGCCAGGGATGGTGGTTTAGACGATGAAGAAGAAGAGGATGCTTTGGATCCAGTAGCTGAGGTTCTGGACTCTATTAATTCTTTCATGATCTTGAAAAATTCTTCCTCGGACTTTGCAGCTGCAAGCTGAGGAATTGCAAATGATTTTTGTGCTAAAAATTCTGAATGTGCTTGGACCTGTTCAGTGGGTAGATCCATTTTGCCTTTAGATTTGAGCCACATTCTGACAGCGGCTTCATTGCATTTATTGAATGCCTGGAATTTGTTCCACCATTTAATCTTAAAAATTCTGATAAGATCAATGGTTGCATTTTGATTCGTTTGATAAGAAAAATGCCAGGTTAAAGTCCATGGTACGAAAAAGATTGTACTAAAGACTAGAAGAGGAGAATGCCTTTTCTGAAGAGGTGAAGGATCAAAGTTTTCTTTAAAAAGGGTATATGCTTGGTTAACCTGATCAGGTAGGATATCGGTAGAAGACCCAAAAAATCCCCACCAATGGTTAAACCAATTTGGTATTTTGGAAATTGCTTTTCTGGTGTCAAACATGATTAACCAGGTATGCGATCCTTTGGAGTTTTGGACCATTAATGCATTATACCAGGCTTGTTGATAATCCCAGTATGAAAAGGTTTTGCTGGTGGTTATGCGGTTGGTAAAGGAGGCTGGAAAAGATTTCAAGTCAGAAGGACTTGTACCCCAATCTTGAGGATGAATGATCTTCAAGATTTTGAATTGGGAGTATGCGGGTTCACCTGAATCACCATGAGAAGTATGCTTTATTTCCACAGATTCTGTGACCTTTAGGATGGTTAAGTAAAAATCAATGGGCTTTGAATAATCCCAAGGTTTAAAATTCCATCCATGAGGGAAAAGTTTTGATACAGCTACTGAGGGATTTTTATCATAAAAGCCATCCTCAATAGATGTAATATACTGGAAATTCTTTTTGGTAAAATACTCAGATTTAGGCTGGGTAGCCGTATTCTGAGAAACAACATTTGCAGAAATACTTTTAGAAGAAGAAGGAAAAGTTATAAAATTTTCCTTAAAAATTTCTTTTGCTTCCTTTAAAGAAACTGGTCCAAAAGGACTAGAAACAGTTAATGCTTTTGAGGGTTGGGCAATTTCCTTTCCCTTTGAAATAGACGTTTTTTGTAAATGCTTTTGAGAAGAAGTTTGTGCTGAAGAAGAGGATAATGGATCCTCCAAAACCTTTTTTGCTTCAGCAATAGTTGCAAAATAATTTTCAAATGCTTTTTCAAAAGATTGAGAGGCCTTGGTAAGGGCCAAAGTATTTGGATTATGCGGAGTTTGCTTGACAGAACTAGAGCTGCCTTTGCTTTCAATACTTTCACCCTGTGCATCCTGGAACATGGCTGTCCAGGCTTTCACCTTTTCTAATGCAGAAAGCTTTGCTGGATCCTTTGAGGATCCTTCTCCTTTCTTTTTCTTAGGAGGCATGGTCCTGCAAAAATTCACGGGTTAGGAAATCGGGAATAGAATTTTGTTCTCCCCGAATAAATTCTATATCAAAATCAAATATGCTTAATAAAGCTTGCCACCTTGCAAAAATTTGCTTAGAGGCAATATTTTTAACATCTTTTTGCAAAACTTCTTTTGCAGATTTACAATCAATCCTTAATAAAAATTTTTGATTGAGTAAATCACTTTGGAATTTTGAAATACATTTTACAATGGAAAGAATTTCTTTTTTAATAGTAGAATAATTCTTTTCAGTAGCATTCCAGTGTCCGGAAGTGAACTGGACAATGTTCTCATGCTTATTCTGTACCTGCTTTAATATTCCTCCATAACCAAAATCAGAAGCATCAGTTTCAACGATTTTAGGTAATAAAGGATTAGCAATATACAAGCAAGGAATATTACTAACATAGTTTTTTATTTCTTGTACTATTCTAGTATGCTCTTCAGACCATGTAGGCGGATTCTTTTTTAATCTAGCATGCAAGGGTTTTGCCATCCTATTGATATTAGGGCAAAAATCTAATACATAATTCAAGCTTCCTAAAAACCTTTGAAGCTGTTGTTTTTCCAGAATCTGATCTGGAAAGTTAGATGCAAATTCTAAAGATCGCTCAATAGGAGTGATCGTTCCTTGGGTAATATGATGGCCAAGAAACCTTATTCTGGTTTGAAACAAGGACATTTTGCTTTGCGAAACAACTAAGCCATTTTTCTTAGCTGTAAGAAAGAATGACTTTAAATGCTTAAAATGCTGTTCAATGGATTCTGAAAATATAAGCACATCATCAATATAGACAATGCAAAATGCTGAATATGGATTAAAAATGTCATTCATAATACGTTGAAATTCTGACGGAGCATTCTTTAAGCCGAAAGGCATAACATTCCATTCGTATTGACCAAATGGAACAGTGAATGCAGTCTTATACCTATGTTTTGGGTCAATCTGGATTTGCCAAAAACCAGATTTAAGGTCAAATTTTGAAAATATATATGCAGAATGCAATTTTTGTAGCAGGTCTTTCTTATTAGGTATTGGGTACCTAATCCATCTAAGAACCTGATTCAAAGGTTTATAATTAATGACCAATCGTGGAACTCCACGTTCAATCTCAGATGCTTTAATAACATAAAATGCTGCACAACTCCAGGGGGACCTAGATTGGGCAATTAAACCTTTATCTAAGAGATCCTGGATTTCTTTTCTACAATGCTGCTCAAGCTCAGAATTCATTTGGATAGGTCTAGCTTTAGTAGGAATATCCCGTTCATCAAAAGTAGGCTCATAGGGTAAATCTACCATATGCTGTTTCCTATTCCAAAAGGCATTAGGAATATCTGCGCAAATATCATTTTCAACTTGCTTTTGAAAATCTAAAATTCTTTTTTGAATAAATTCATTTTTCAACTGTGCAGAAATTCTTTGAAAATTAATGTTATGCTTTAAATGCATGATTTCAAATTCTTTAGTTTTAATCAGATTGTGAATCTGATTATCAAAAATTGAATTTGCTTTTAATAAATTAAGATTTCTGGTTCTGGGTTTTTCAATAAAAGGAAAAATAACATTTTCAGCTTTTACTTTGAAAACAATACCAGAATGCGATACAGAAAATGGAGTAATAAGGGTAATGAAAGGTGTTCTTAAGATAACACTATGATTGATGTTATCAACAAGAACAAATGCAGTTTTAATACGGGTTTTTTCATTTAACACATATGCTTCAGTCTTACTGCTAATATTCATTTTTGAGTTATTAGCGGCAGACAGTTTTTCTTTGGTTTTTTCCCAAAATCTTTTAGGAACCAAATCAGGTTTTATGCAATTTAAATCAGCACCGGTATCAAATAATGCTATGGTACTGAGTTGAAAATCATCAGAAAAATGCAAAACAATGCTAATCAAATATTTTCTTAAAGTAATTTCTTTCAAAACATATAAAAAATCTTCAGGTGCGCATTCAAGGTTATCTAACTTAGATTCCTCTAGGTTAGTGCCACCTTCATCCTCGCTTCCTGAATTATCTAACTGGTTGCTAAGTAATGCTTGGATTATAGCTGAATCCTTTTCTTGCTTTTCTTTGACCTGCTTGAGCTCAAGTTTAACATTCTTGATCTCAGTTTGCAAGTCAGAAAGGGATAAGGGAGTATTCTTTCCCTTAGCCTTTTGCTTTTCTAAAATACTGGTCAAGTTGTAAGTGTTAGTACTAATCTTAGGAAGACTAACAGGCTTGACATCAGGTTTGCTTTCTAGGGTTTTCATTAATCTATCAAGATAATCCTTCTGAAGTTGAGGATCAGAAATATGCTTAATGACATCTAACAAAAGTTCTTGGTCTTTTGTCAGAACATTTATGCTTCTACTATCATTATCAGAAGATGATGATGATGTTGATGAATCGGTTGCTAATTCATCAACCTGAAATGCATTTTCGTCATCAGTTCCTGAATCAGGATCTGATTCTGAAGAGTAGATGAGAATAGCCTCAAGCTTACTTAAGACTTCATCATCTAAACCTAATTCATGTAGTTTTTTGCTAAAGCGGCAATACTTTGCAGTATGCCCTTTCCTATTACATTTATAACAGGTAACATGTTTTAAATTTCCGAAGGGTTTCACCCCTTCTGGTTTTTCATTTCTTTTAAAACCAGACTTATGCTTATGAAATTTCTTTTTGTATGCAGGAAAATCTTTTGAACGATTTTTCTTTTGAAATTCTTTTTTATAAAAATGTTTTTTATGGGATCTTTTAGACTCCTTATGGCAAGAACCATTACAATCAGGCTTGTCCATGGAAACATCAAATTGTTTACAGAACGAACCTAATTCTTGCCTAGTCCTTTTCATTTCCCACTTCAGATGCTTTTGAAGTTTCAAATCCTGGCAAATCTTTAGTCCTTCCTTCTGGATAAGACTAATGAGTTCACCATATGTTAATGTTGAGTAAGGGATTGGAACCCCTAAAGTTTCCTTAATGCTATTTCTTACCTTTTCACCTAACAAGGTAGGTAAACCTGCAAGAAACTTTTCTTTCCAGAATGGCTGGTTGGAATCTTCTCTCAACATAACACGAGATAAAAATGTATTTTTATAATACTGAAAATCACTGAGTTTTTTACATCTTAAATTTGATAAAAGCTCAGCGTTTTTATCCTTTATATGCGAAGAATCACCCAAAAAATGCAAAGAAATGGTTAAAATTAATGTAGATACAGAATCCTGAATTGGTTGACCTTCGTCATCCAGAATGGGTTCTGCGTCTTCATCAATCTTAACAGCATTTAATATGCTAAGACGTTCAGTTTCAGTAAGATGGTAGTCCCACCATCCTTTTAACTGTCCTGCAAAGCCTGCAGTAAGAAGCTCTGCAATGGCTCTATCCTGAACGTTGGTCTGTATTCTATATGCATTGGCAGCCATGGTCATTTGTTGCAAAAAATTCAAAATCTGGTATTCAGATAATCCATCTAGATTCCACTCATAGACAGAAGATGCATTAAACCTAGACTGGCTACTTGATGCTTGATTGCCTACGTCCAAATGACTAGCAATAGGAACAATAGGCCAATTAATCCTATTGATCTGAGGAATAGGTTCAACCGAAATAGGTTCAACCTTTTCTTCACAGAAACTCTGGGATTCTGAGGGAGAATCCTCATCTAATGTGTTTATCTCTGGTCTTAACCGAGACTGAGGTGTTTCTGGAGCAATCAAGTTAGAGGTTGAGGCCTCTATCTTGCTTAATTGGTCTTGAATAGCCTTGGCGAATTCCATTTTATTATTCTGAAATTCTTTTTGGCTATCCCTAGAGATTTGAGATGGCTTAAAAATAGGATTCTTAAGCCTTTCCTGCTTCTGTTCTATTTTTACAACAGAAGGCTTAAGGGTTTTCTCAATTCTAGATAATTGTTTTCCTAAAGTATGCAGATGCGTATTGGAGAAATTATTTTGCTCAATAACAGATGCAAAATTCTTATGCACATCTTCAGTCACATACTTATATGCAGATGCATTAACAGATGAATTTCCTGAGACTGGAATTTTGATTCCTCTCAGAGGGGGATGATCAGACTCAATCCTTGAGCCATCAGATAAATTCTAAGTACTAACCTTTTCTTGGCTAGAGACTGGATTGATGCACTTGAAAGGATATGCAATGTTATTCTGTGATGCATAAAGTTCAAACCAATCGAAAAACATGATATGGACTTTATGCTGCAAAACAAAATCATAATACTTTTCTTGAATTTCTTTTCTTTGGTTCAGGAAATTCTTAAAGAACCAAAGTTTTTTCTTTTCATTATGAGAGGCGTAAAAATCTTTATGCAAAAGGGTTTTATCTAAAACGAATTCTTTTTCTAACACATTGATAATATTCTCAGTAACTGAAGAAAAAGTAGGCGAGGTTGGTTCAGATTTTTGAACACTTACTTCTCCTAATTCTTCTTTAGTATATACAGCCCTGGGAACATTATCAGCGTAAAGAACACCAGTTAAATGCGTATTAGGGATGTCAGAGGTAGAGTGCCTGTGAGGCATGCTAACAGGGATTCTTCTTCTGTGAAACAGATGGCAAGAATCCTTGTCTTCATCCTCAACATTCTTATGTTTAATCTTTCCTAATTGTGATACTCTACCCAAATCCATGGTATCACTATTGGAAGAGTCATCAGAAAACCTTGTACTTACCGATTTTCTGTCAAAGGTTAGAGTGACTTTTCCACTAGGATACTGGTTAATTTCTCTGACATTCGTATTAGGCATTATTCTAATTGGTGGTTCAACTGCACATGCTTTTTCCAATACCCATTCTGTAGGAAGAGTTACATCTTCCCATTTAATGAATTTTGGAACAATAGCATTTGCTTTAGTCATATCCGTTTGCAAAACCAAAGTTTCTCCTTTATGACATGAAAACTTATGTTTTGAATCAAATGCAGATGTCATGGCTTTGTAATGAACTCTAAAAATCAATGCAATGGGAATAGATCCCTTTTTCATGCGATAATTATGTGTTTGGATTTGTAAAACAAGAGAATCCAAAATGTTTTTATCATTTAAAGAAATGGTTAAATTAGGGTAACATGAGAATGATATGGGACCTGCACACAGACTAGACTCAACCGTGCCTAGGATGCCTTCCTCATATACTTCCATTCTATTATCCCTAACAACACATAATATGCTTGTGTTTAGGCCTTCCTTGGTCAAGGGCTTGATCCCTATTTGAACAAGGCCAATATGAATATACTTAAAATTCTTTTGTCTATGCTTGTCTAAAGAGTGCTGTGACAAAAGATTAATGCTTTCATATGAGTTTGTGAGAGGTATATCCCTCTCCTCAGTCTTTATGTTCAAATTTGTTTTGAACAACTTATCTCTAATGCTGAGCTCATATATTTCATGCTTCTTAACATGAGGTATATGCCAATCACTAATGCATTTGGTAAAATCTTCAACAGTAATCTCATTACTACTGTTGATCCTTATATTCTCTAATGATGTAGATGCAGAAGATGCAGAGTATGTTCTAGGTAGAAGTGTGTGATCCATTGTTAAAATGCAAATCAAAACAAACACATACTAATATTGACTACGGAACCCAGTCACTGCCTCTCTTTCCCTGTCCGTCGGTACTTTTGGGCAAACAAGGGTCTAAATGACTCACCAATACAAGTATATGCAGGAATGATATGCACAGTAAATCTGGAAATGGATGAATGTGAACAGTGATGATGATGAATGAACAGTACTCTCACCCCTTCTGGCTCTGATACCACTAGGGACTAGAGGGATCGTACGGGTAGAGAATGAAACTAATGCGGATGACTTAAGCCAAATTCATATATCTTTCTGCATTTTAACTTGTTGTATATGCATAATCATTTTTGAATTTGGCTTAAGTCATCCGCATTAGTTTCATTCTCTACCCGTACGATCCCTCTAGTCCCTAGTGGTATCAGAGCCAGAAGGGGTGAGAGTACTGTTCATTCATCATCATCACTGTTCACATTCATCCATTTCCAGATTTACTGTGCATATCATTCCTGCATATACTTGTATTGGTGAGTCATTTAGACCCTTGTTTGCCCAAAAGTACCGACGGACAGGGAAAGAGAGGCAGTGACTGGGTTCCGTAATCAATATTAGTATGTGTTTGTTTTGATTTGCATTTTAACAATGGATCACACACTTCTACCTAGAACATACTCTGCATCTTCTGCATCTACATCATTAGAGAATATAAGGATCAACAGTAGTAATGAGATTACTGTTGAAGATTTTACCAAATGCATTAGTGATTGGCATATACCTCATGTTAAGAAGCATGAAATATATGAGCTCAGCATTAGAGATAAGTTGTTCAAAACAAATTTGAACATAAAGACTGAGGAGAGGGATATACCTCTCACAAACTCATATGAAAGCATTAATCTTTTGTCACAGCACTCTTTAGACAAGCATAGACAAAAGAATTTTAAGTATATTCATATTGGCCTTGTTCAAATAGGGATCAAGCCCTTGACCAAGGAAGGCCTAAACACAAGCATATTATGTGTTGTTAGGGATAATAGAATGGAAGTATATGAGGAAGGCATCCTAGGCACGGTTGAGTCTAGTCTGTGTGCAGGTCCCATATCATTCTCATGTTACCCTAATTTAACCATTTCTTTAAATGATAAAAACATTTTGGATTCTCTTGTTTTACAAATCCAAACACATAATTATCGCATGAAAAAGGGATCTATTCCCATTGCATTGATTTTTAGAGTTCATTACAAAGCCATGACATCTGCATTTGATTCAAAACACAAGTTTTCATGTCATAAAGGAGAAACTTTGGTTTTGCAAACGGATATGACTAAAGCAAATGCTATTGTTCCAAAATTCATTAAATGGGAAGATGTAACTCTTCCTACAGAATGGGTATTGGAAAAAGCATGTGCAGTTGAACCACCAATTAGAATAATGCCTAATACGAATGTCAGAGAAATTAACCAGTATCCTAGTGGAAAAGTCACTCTAACCTTTGACAGAAAATCGGTAAGTACAAGGTTTTCTGATGACTCTTCCAATAGTGATACCATGGATTTGGGTAGAGTATCACAATTAGGAAAGATTAAACATAAGAATGTTGAGGATGAAGACAAGGATTCTTGCCATCTGTTTCACAGAAGAAGAATCCCTGTTAGCATGCCTCACAGGCACTCTACCTCTGACATCCCTAATACGCATTTAACTGGTGTTCTTTACGCTGATAATGTTCCCAGGGCTGTATATACTAAAGAAGAATTAGGAGAAGTAAGTGTTCAAAAATCTGAACCAACCTCGCCTACTTTTTCTTCAGTTACTGAGAATATTATCAATGTGTTAGAAAAAGAATTCGTTTTAGATAAAACCCTTTTGCATAAAGATTTTTACGCCTCTCATAATGAAAAGAAAAAACTTTGGTTCTTTAAGAATTTCCTGAACCGAAGAAAAGAAATTCAAGAAAAGTATTATGATTTTGTTTTGCAGCATAAAGTCCATATCATGTTTTTCGATTGGTTTGAACTTTATGCATCACAGAATAACATTGCATATCCTTTCAAGTGCATCAATCCAGTCTCTAGCCAAGAAAAGGTTAGTACTTGGAATTTATCTGATGGCTCAAGGATTGAGTCTGATCATCCCCCTCTGAGAGGAATCAAAATTCCAGTCTCAGGAAATTCATCTGTTAATGCATCTGCATATAAGTATGTGACTGAAGATGTGCATAAGAATTTTGCATCTGTTATTGAGCAAAATAATTTCTCCAATACGCATCTGCATACTTTAGGAAAACAATTATCTAGAATTGAGAAAACCCTTAAGCCTTCTGTTGTAAAAATAGAACAGAAGCAGGAAAGGCTTAAGAATCCTATTTTTAAGCCATCTCAAATCTCTAGGGATAGCCAAAAAGAATTTCAGAATAATAAAATGGAATTCGCCAAGGCTATTCAAGACCAATTAAGCAAGATAGAGGCCTCAACCTCTAACTTGATTGCTCCAGAAACACCTCAGTCTCGGTTAAGACCAGAGATAAACACATTAGATGAGGATTCTCCCTCAGAATCCCAGAGTTTCTGTGAAGAAAAGGTTGAACCTATTCCGGTTGAACCTATTCCTCAGATCAATAGGATTAATTGGCCTATTGTTCCTATTGCTAGTTATTTGGACGTAGGCAATCAAGCATCAAGTAGCCAGTCTAGGTTTAATGCATCTTCTGTCTATGAGTGGAATCTAGATGGATTATCTGAATACCAGATTTTGAATTTTTTGCAACAAATGACCATGGCTGCCAATGCATATAGAATACAGACCAACGTTCAGGATAGAGCCATTGCAGAGCTTCTTACTGCAGGCTTTGCAGGACAGTTAAAAGGATGGTGGGACTACCATCTTACTGAAACTGAACGTCTTAGCATATTAAATGCTGTTAAGATTGATGAAGACGCAGAACCCATTCTGGATGACGAAGGTCAACCAATTCAGGATTCTGTATCTACATTAATTTTAACCATTTCTTTGCATTTTTTGGGTGATTCTTCGCATATAAAGGATAAAAACGCTGAGCTTTTATCAAATTTAAGATGTAAAAAACTCAGTGATTTTCAGTATTATAAAAATACATTTTTATCTCGTGTTATGTTGAGAGAAGATTCCAACCAGCCATTCTGGAAAGAAAAGTTTCTTGCAGGTTTACCTACCTTGTTAGGTGAAAAGGTAAGAAATAGCATTAAGGAAACTTTAGGGGTTCCAATCCCTTACTCAACATTAACATATGGTGAACTCATTAGTCTTATCCAGAAGGAAGGACTAAAGATTTGCCAGGATTTGAAACTTCAAAAGCATCTGAAGTGGGAAATGAAAAGGACTAGGCAAGAATTAGGTTCGTTCTGTAAACAATTTGATGTTTCCATGGACAAGCCTGATTGTAATGGTTCTTGCCATAAGGAGTCTAAAAGATCCCATAAAAAACATTTTTATAAAAAAGAATTTCAAAAGAAAAATCGTTCAAAAGATTTTCCTGCATACAAAAAGAAATTTCATAAGCATAAGTCTGGTTTTAAAAGAAATGAAAAACCAGAAGGGGTGAAACCCTTCGGAAATTTAAAACATGTTACCTGTTATAAATGTAATAGGAAAGGGCATACTGCAAAGTATTGC
The DNA here is from genome assembly GCA_039660915.1 of Euphorbia tirucalli. NCBI lineage: Eukaryota > Viridiplantae > Streptophyta > Magnoliopsida > Malpighiales > Euphorbiaceae > Euphorbia > Euphorbia tirucalli. Next base: position 24,566,518 of record CM077633.1, read on the forward strand.
CGCTTTAGCAAAAAACTACATGAATTAGGTTTAGATGATGAAGTCTTAAGTAAGCTTGAGGCTATTCTCATCTACTCTTCAGAATCAGATCCTGATTCAGGAACTGATGACGAAAATGCATTTCAGGTTGATGAATTAGCAACCGATTCATCAACATCATCATCATCTTCTGATAATGATAGTAGAAGCATAAATGTTCTGACAAAAGACCAAGAACTTTTGTTAGATGTCATTAAGCATATTTCTGATCCTCAACTTCAGAAGGATTATCTTGATAGATTAATGAAAACCCTAGAAAGCAAACCTGATGTCAAGCCTGTTAGTCTTCCTAAGATTAGTACTAACACTTACAACTTGACCAGTATTTTAGAAAAGCAAAAGGCTAAGGGAAAGAATACTCCCTTATCCCTTTCTGACTTGCAAACTGAGATCAAGAATGTTAAACTTGAGCTCAAGCAGGTCAAAGAAAAGCAAGAAAAGGATTCAGCTATAATCCAAGCATTACTTAGCAACCAGTTAGATAATTCAGGAAGCGAGGATGAAGGTGGCACTAACCTAGAGGAATCTAAGTTAGATAACCTTGAATGCGCACCTGAAGATTTTTTATATGTTTTGAAAGAAATTACTTTAAGAAAATATTTGATTAGCATTGTTTTGCATTTTTCTGATGATTTTCAACTCAGTACCATAGCATTATTTGATACCGGTGCTGATTTAAATTGCATAAAACCTGATTTGGTTCCTAAAAGATTTTGGGAAAAAACCAAAGAAAAACTGTCTGCCGCTAATAACTCAAAAATGAATATTAGCAGTAAGACTGAAGCATATGTGTTAAATGAAAAAACCCGTATTAAAACTGCATTTGTTCTTGTTGATAACATCAATCATAGTGTTATCTTAGGAACACCTTTCATTACCCTTATTACTCCATTTTCTGTATCGCATTCTGGTATTGTTTTCAAAGTAAAAGCTGAAAATGTTATTTTTCCTTTTATTGAAAAACCCAGAACCAGAAATCTTAATTTATTAAAAGCAAATTCAATTTTTGATAATCAGATTCACAATCTGATTAAAACTAAAGAATTTGAAATCATGCATTTAAAGCATAACATTAATTTTCAAAGAATTTCTGCACAGTTGAAAAATGAATTTATTCAAAAAAGAATTTTAGATTTTCAAAAGCAAGTTGAAAATGATATTTGCGCAGATATTCCTAATGCCTTTTGGAATAGGAAACAGCATATGGTAGATTTACCCTATGAGCCTACTTTTGATGAACGGGATATTCCTACTAAAGCTAGACCTATCCAAATGAATTCTGAGCTTGAGCAGCATTGTAGAAAAGAAATCCAGGATCTCTTAGATAAAGGTTTAATTGCCCAATCTAGGTCCCCCTGGAGTTGTGCAGCATTTTATGTTATTAAAGCATCTCTGGATTTTAGATAGCTTTCTCTCTCTATCTCTCCAGATCTCTCTCCCTTCTCTCTAGAATTCTTTCTCTCTTCTTGTAATTAGTTTCTGGCATTTAAGCTTTCCCCGAGCTGTAATAAAAGAATTTGTTTGAATAAAGAGTAAGCATTGTTTCTTCTTAATTTCTTCCCTTAATCATATGTGGTTATAAGTTGTGCGGATTACCGCCTGAATTTAATCACATACGATTAAGGTGTTTAATTTCTGCATTTATTTTAAGAATTTATATGGCAGGTTTATACCGCCTAGCATAATTTTGTATTCAATTTTCTATATTTGTTCTTGAGCATATTATTTTCTTATTTCTGAATTCATATATCTTTCTGCATTTTAACTTGTTGTATATGCATAATCATTTTTGAATTTGGCTTAAGTCATCCGCATTAGTTTCATTCTCTACCCGTACGATCCCTCTAGTCCCTAGTGGTATCTGAGATTGAACGTGGAGTTCCACGATTGGTCATTAATTATAAACCTTTGAATCAGGTTCTTAGATGGATTAGGTACCCAATACCTAATAAGAAAGACCTGCTACAAAAATTGCATTCTGCATATATATTTTCAAAATTTGACCTTAAATCTGGTTTTTGGCAAATCCAGATTGACCCAAAACATAGGTATAAGACTGCATTCACTGTTCCATTTGGTCAATACGAATGGAATGTTATGCCTTTCGGCTTAAAGAATGCTCCGTCAGAATTTCAACGTATTATGAATGACATTTTTAATCCATATTCAGCATTTTGCATTGTCTATATTGATGATGTGCTTATATTTTCAGAATCCATTGAACAGCATTTTAAGCATTTAAAGTCATTCTTTCTTACAGCTAAGAAAAATGGCTTAGTTGTTTCGCAAAGCAAAATGTCCTTGTTTCAAACCAGAATAAGGTTTCTTGGCCATCATATTACCCAAGGAACGATCACTCCTATTGAGCGATCTTTAGAATTTGCATCTAAATTTCCAGATCAGATTCTGGAAAAACAACAGCTTCAAAGGTTTTTAGGAAGCTTGAATTATGTATTAGATTTTTGCCCTAATATCAATAGGATGGCAAAACCCTTGCATGCTAGATTAAAAAAGAATCCGCCTACATGGTCTGAAGAGCATACTAGAATAGTACAAGAAATAAAAAACTATGTTAGTAATATTCCTTGCTTGTATATTGCTAATCCTTTATTACCTAAAATCGTTGAAACTGATGCTTCTGATTTTGGTTATGGAGGAATATTAAAGCAGGTAAAGAGTAAGCATTGTTTCTTCTTAATTTCTTCCCTTAATCATATGTGGTTATAAGTTGTGCGGATTACCGCCTGAATTTAATCACATACGATTAAGGTGTTTAATTTCTGCATTTATTTTAAGAATTTATATGGCAGGTTTATACCGCCTAGCATAATTTTGTATTCAATCTTCTATATTTGTTCTTGAGCATATTATTTTCTTATTTCTGAATTCATATATCTTTCTGCATTTTAACTTGTTGTATATGCATAATCATTTTTGAATTTGGCTTAAGTCATCCGCATTAGTTTCATTCTCTACCCGTACGATCCCTCTGTGATATATATATATATATATATATATATATATATGAAAAAATGGTATTTTGGTTATTCATTAGAGCATTTTTGTTAAAACAATGTTATAAAAAGTAAAAAAGAAAACCATATGCAATCTCAAATTGGTGATCAAGTAATAGACATGAAATAAAGAGTTTTATAAAGAGTTGAACAAACGATGTTGTATTTGAGTATTTAAAGAAGTGAGTTGTGAAAGTGAATTGGAAGTGGATACATGAAATTTAGGAGAAAAAAGTAGAGTTAAATAATAAGTGATATTCTTTTGGGTTATTTGTTGTAAGTATATATAGTTATTGTTATGAGAATAATATAATAGTTTGATAAGTGTACTTTATACATTTATATTGCCTTAATTTATGAGCCATAATTGAGTTATTCTACTTCATTTTAGGTGGGTTTTACTTCTTTGTTATTTTCTGTGTTAGAGCCTCAAAGACGGAAAAGAAGTTAAAAGTGCATGAAAAATGAGCAAAAATGGCCTTGGATTAGTCTAGAAGAAGTCTTAAGGTATGACCATGCTTTATGGGGTATCGATTTTGAAGACTTAGAGCTGAAATTGTTATTTGGGCCAGCATTTATGGTGGGCCTACTTGGAGCTGCGGGTTTGACTTAAGAGAAAGGAGTCAAACCCTTTTCTTTAGGATTTTTTCTCGTTTTTGTATTCCTCCTATTAGGAATAGGAGGGGGTTAAACTTGTTTTCCTTTAGATAGTTAGATTATATTTTTATTTTATTCTCTTCTTTTTAGTTGAGGGTTTTCGGGAGGAGAAATTTAACAATTTTGAGATTATTATTAATTTTTTTTTAGTTTTACATTTGAAGTTTGAAGTTTTAGTTTTTCTCTCTCTTATTCTCTGCCTAGGGAACGATTTAGAATGTGAACTTGTGGAGCAGTGCTTGAGGAGGCCAAGGTTTGGAGGGCGTCTCATCCGATCTACATCAACGATTCGTACAAATCTCTATTGATCATCTTGACTTTCTAGTTTCTTCTGAACTTCCTCTCCATTATATTTTCTATATCTTCTTTTGTTATATTTAGTTTAGTTACGAACTAATTCCACCATAGCTAAAGCTATGATGGATCTTAGCATAAATTCGATGTAATTACTTTTTGGTTTAATACAAGTCAACTCATATTATTTTCCATTGATTGTGTTGTATTTGCTTAATGCCTTGAATATGTGACCATCAATTTTAATGCTTCTATTTAATTTATAATTGACCAAAGGGCTAAATTAACGGAAACACATAACACAACAATTGCATGACCATTGCTTTTGTGGCTCACTAGTTCGTGCTATGATTTCTTGAACTTAATGCTTTCTTGCTTAATTATTTAGAACTTAGAAGTTTAAGTTCTTAGTTTAAAAATTAGAATTGATAGCCCTAACCGGTATTGATTATTTGTGGAAATAGCCATCTTTGGAATTTAATTGAGTTAGTTGTATGACTTAAAGAATTACTAGAATGTATGTTAAGTGAAACTGGACACCTTAGTTAGCTTTCCCATTGAATTTCTCATATCAATTTTACTTCATTCTTAGTTTTAATTATTTTTTTTAAATTGTTTACTAGTAGTAGATTTTAGTTTATAAACCACAATCAAAGATTTATTACTCTTCGCCTAGATTAATAGAAACCCGATTGCGTTTAGATTTGCATGTTTAGTTTTCGAGGGATCGATACTTTACTTACTTTATATTATTTTAGCGATTGAGTGCACTTGCTCTATAATGTGTGTATTTTATACACATCATAGTTCTAGTTATGAGAAAGATAGTGGAAAAATAATACAAGAGTGACATTGAAGTATTTAGATTTCACTGAATGCTTTTGGAGTAATGATACTTTCATTGATGATAAATTATGAGATTTATACATGTGATTATACTGGTAAAATTTGATGATAGGAAATGAAAAGTTGAGGTGATAATTAGAATAGATAGGTATGGATATAAATATTATTAGTCATTAATATGGGTCCATGTTGATGGTGACAAGTGATTAAAGTTATCTTGAAGGTTCAAGGAATGAATAGTGCAGCGGTAAAAACTTTAAGTGGCTTAAATGTTATTCTCATATAATTAGTTTATTACATTGAATGATGAAGCATGTTATATAGTAAAAATATATTTTTATGGTGTTTGACAACATATTACACTAAATTCAATTAGAATGGATGAATATAACTGGATGAGATTCAGAATTTTGTTCCTATGACATTGCCATGAAAGAAATGTATTGTATATCATAGAGTGATGTAGAGTTTGTATTAAAAATTTTAGGTTATTTGTATAAAAGGAATATATGGTATACTGTGTAAATTTTGAACAATATTGATTGAGGAATTGGTAACGAATTCGATTCAGTTTGTATTTTTTAAGATTTAATAATTATATATCATTCATAAAGAGTTAGTTGACTGATAATTAATGGTAGGACTTTTATGATTTATTTAAGAATTGCGATAGACTAATGGTCCTCAGGTGATCAGTGAGTTGTATTCATGAGTGGTGATTTTTTTGGGATTCTCAAACTTATATCATTTTCAAATTTGTAAGTATCATAGATTTTGAAGCTGTACGAAATTTTTTTTTGGATGGGAGAAATGTAACATCCGAAATTTTTGTTTACAAAAAAATTCTGAATTATAATATTAATTTAGGAATGAAATATGTAATTTAGATATTATAAAAAAAATAAAAAAAAATGAGTTAGTAGATTAATTAATTAGTTGTACATTTAAAATAAAAATAAAGGGATTACTTATTATGTTTTGTAAGAAAATAAACATATTGGGCAAAATTAAAGGAAGTTGAAAAGTTCAAGGACCAAAATTAGCTTTTAGATCTATAAATATGAAAGAAATACCTGTGATTTTTGTTGGGAAGAGACAAGAATTTTCTTTTTCCTCCCTCACCGCCATTTCATCACCTTCAATGCCAACCAAGTTTGTTCTTCTACTTCCGGCCATCGTTTTTCGATTTCTTTATACCGAAACGAAGCTTTTAACACATACTTTAGGTTGATGCAAATTTTAGATTGCGAAATTGAGTATTTGGAAAGGTATTAAAGAGGAAAAATTCGTGCTGATGGCTGTCCTCTATGATTTTCTCATTTTCAGCCATTTTCTCTCAAAATTAACCCCAAAAATGAACTCAGGATGCTGGAAAACTTTCGGGTAAGGTGGAAATTGAAACTTTCGCGGTGGGTTGGCCGTTGATCAGAGCTTTGCCGGAGAAAATGGAATTTTCTACGATTGATGGCATTTATGATGTGTTTAGTGTTTAACTAAAGGTATATTTGAGCTCCTGTAGTTGCAATGATCATGCTGTCATGCTTGGATTGTTCATATGTCGACGTTTAAATACCTACCACCGCGCATGGCGGCTCCAACAGTGATTATAAAATTAATCCCACAAAATTCTAAATATTATTTAGAGTAATTTTAACTCTTGTCATTTTTTTGATAATTTTGAGTGGATTATTTTCTTAGAATTATTGTAGTATTTTGGGTTAATTAATTATAATATTATTGGTTAATCAATCACATTAGAATTATTATGTTAGAAAAACACAGAAAATTGATAGCAATGTGTTTGGGACAGAATATGATATTTTGGTAAATCTTGGGTATTTTGTGAACAATGATATAGAAAAAGTATATCATTTTTACGAGTAGTAATGTACTATCATTGGTCCTAGTATGTGTAAAATGCAATAGAATGACTTTTAATAAATATTTATTGATGTGTCTGATTTTTCAGCTAAACCAGAATGAAAAATAAGTTCTCTAAGATTAGTAGAACTACGTGACTTTGATTTCCAAATTGGAATTGAGATACGTAGGAAGTTTTATAATAAATAATTATCAAGTCCAAGCCAAATAGATAAACTATATTAGATAGATTACAGAGAAATTTTATTTGTATAATAGCATTGTAATAATTTATATTAGAATTTTAAAATTTGATTTTGATGGAAATTTTATTTGGAGAGATTAAGGATATTTAGGTGGTGCTTTGAGAGATGTGAGGAAGAGTATAAAAGTTAAAAATATTTTGGAATCGTGTGCCACATACACACGCTCTTATGCATCGTGTGTTAGAATACACACTTCCATATCGTTGTGTGACATGCACATATGTCCATGCATCGAGTAATATATACACATGTATATCTCATCATGTGATATACACATATTTCCGTACGCATTGTGTGTCAGGTTACACACACATCCCACATTGTCGCGTGCCATACATGCACTCTATGACATCACATGTTACATGCACTTATTTTCATTTTCATTCATATATTCTCATATTCATTGTGCGGCGTACACCCATTTCTATACCACCACACAACATATAAGTGATTCCATTTCATCCGTGGTGTACACGCATTTATTTTCAATCCAACCTTGAAGGAGGCGATCAGACTTTTGCCATGTAGAAAATTCATTTGTTAACTGAGGTGTTGTGCTTTCATTAACATTTGGAATTGAAACCAGATATTTTGTAGGAACTGATGCATCTTTAGTGAGATGATTGTGTTGGGATTCTCCGGGTGTAAATCAAAAATTTAACCGTCGTGGAAGCGATTCTAATTCACACCCGAATCCAATAACAGGAACAATACTCAGATTAAAGAAGAAAGCCAAAAACTGACTCAACTAGAAACCAAGATAAACCTTACCTTTGTCTCTCCGATTAAGATTGAATTCTAGTTCTTGCTTATGCACAAAGAACCTCCATGTTCACCCACACAAATCCCTCTAGAATCAGCTGGCATGCAAGCACTGGACCAGAAAATCCTTCTTCTCCTTTCTCCGCTTGGCTGATTTTCACAGAGAAAAACTCTCTATGTTTCACGTTTAGAGAGACTAGAAAAGAGAGGGAGACAGATGCAGGAGAGGAGAGAAAATTTAAGGTGGGTTTAATTAATTAATTATAATTTCATTAATTAGATTTTTCACCCATAAAAATCTAATATTTGAAATTCAAATTAACTTAAAATAAATCTACCTCAATTTTGATTCCCATCTTAAAATAAACATCATAGATATTTATTAATCATAATCAAAAAATTAAATAACCTAATTTAATATTTGATATGAATTTTATTTTATTGATTAATTTATCACCCAGTAATAAATTAACAATATAAATAAAATAAATCTCTCCTAGGATTTTTTACTCGAGTCTTTACCATAAAACTCATAAATCCAAAATTTCCGAAGTATATGATATGTATCCAATACATATCACTTGGTCCGTAACAAACTCAATCAGACATCCTATGTATGTGATCTTGTAGGTCTATCTTATGTTAGCAGTGAGCCTAATACCCTAAGTCCCACAAATTGCAAGTGGGTTCTAGCAAACCGTTACAGTTACCGAAATAAGATAGAAACATCAATCCTATCGGTGATGTAAACCTTGTAGTTAATTTATATATCCTATGCCAACGATATCGGTGTCCTGCAAGAGGCATGGCGATGTCATCCTCTTTAGCTATAAGGACATTCCTTGATTCCGAGTAGATTGAAAAACACAAGCAACTAATCACCCAACAATTACCTTAATTGGGCATGGTGATGCTCTTCTCAATCTCACTCATCAAGTGGCCGGTGATATCTACTATTAATTAAAAGAGAGGCAAGTCCCATCACATTACTCACATCCCTAGCATGATCACTGGCATATCCAACTGTACCCATACTTGGCACCCTGTTAAAGGCCTGATAGGCATACGTCAAAGTATGTGAGAAGCATCTAGGTTTGTAGCAGTATCAGGTCAAAGGATCTGATATAAGTACTACTAGAGAACCACTTATGACATAAGAATCATGTGGTGTCGTCATAGTGGATCGATCTAATACCATGTAACCTAACATGTATCCATGTTCTTGATTGACATTCCCTGTCCAATTCTCGGTACGACACCACCATACAATCAAGACACATGCTAGTCTTTAGTTAAAATCATTTCCATGACTTGAATAGACTAGGGATAGCTTTATAACTAGTGTTCTTTCCCTACTCAAGTGTTCGGATTCTCCCGATGCAAAACAAAAAAATTTTTAACCACAGCGGAAGCGATTTCATTAAGCACTCGAATTCGTTCTAGGAACAAATCAATCAAATTATGGAATAGAAAAAGAAACAACAAGGATTGATTTATCAATCTCATACTTATGCCATCCTTGCACAATGAACTTGAATATTCAGAACTTGCTTTTCCGTGAAGTTCCTCCACCCTCACGCACACGGATGCCGTACGAACAAAACTCATGCAGCAATCGAACAAACAGAGCCTTTACCCCCTAATCTCCTAGTGGCCAAATTCCCCACCTCCCTTTTAGAGTTTGGTGGCTCAAAAATTAGGTTAGAGGGGAAGGAGAGAAAATATATATTTATACCCCTTGTATAAAATAAGGGTTTAATTAAATTTAGGCCCATGTGTTATTTTAATTCAATTAGTTTAATTTAATTCAAATTGAATTAATCACAACCATGTGATAAAATTCAATTTTATAAATTAAACTTAATTAATTAAAATTAACTCTTCCTCAATTTAATTAATCTCTTTCTAAATAAATATAATACATATATTTTATTAAGAGATTATTTCACCCAATTAATTAATTACACCATGTAATTAAAGCAATAAGTTGAAATATAATTTCTCCTAAAATTAATTATATTATTTGACTTTACCAAAAAGTCTACAAATACAATTAACATAAAGCTCCATATAATATATAACCAATATATACTAAGTCCATAACAATTCTGTCCAGACATATTTATGTGTGATCCTATGGGTTCGTCTTATGTTGGCAGTGGGCCTAAAACCTTAAAGCCCACAAACTGCTAGTGGGTTCTAGCAAACCATAGCAGCTATCCAAATAAGATGAAGACATCAATCTCATGCGAGGCATAAACCTTGTAGTAACTAATACATCCTCTACCAGTGATATCGGTGTCCTACAAAAGGCATGGTAATGTCACCCTCTATAACTGCATGGACATTCCTTGATACCGTGTAGATTGAAGTACATGAATAAGTATCCCACTTATTCTAGTGCGGCCACACTCTTATCAGTCCTACTCATCAAGTAGTCGGTGATATCTGCTTTGAGTTAACAGAGTGGCATATCCCTTCACATCCCTACAAATCCTAAAATGGTCACTGACATACCCAACCATAGCCATATTTGGCACCTTGTTACAGGCCCGTTAGGCGTACATCAAAGTATGAGAGCTCACATCTAGGCCTATAGGAATATTAGGTCTAAGGATCTAATACAAGTACTACTTGAGAACCACCTATGACATAGGTAACATGTGGTGTTCTCAAAATGGATCGATCCAGTACCATGTAACCTAACATGTACCAATATTCTTGATTGACATTACATGTCCAATGGTCAGTAAGACACCACCATATAATCAAGACACATGCTAGTCTTTAGTTAAAATCATTCCCATGACTTTAATAGACTAGGGATAGTTTTATAATTGGTGTTCTTTCCCTACTCAAGGTCTTACTGCCCGGAGAACATTACCGACATTCTTGAGTAAAACATCAGTTAATAGATTCTCTTCATTTATTAAATTGCACAAGAAATATAATAAACAAGATTATGCCTTTTATTATTACAAAATATATGATTACATTATATAGGGACTAGGGCATACACCAACATCAAGGTCTTACTGCCTGGAGAACATTACTGACATACTTGAGTAAAACACAAATTAATGGATTCTCTATTAGCATTAATTTCATAAGAAATTAACAAAATAGATTATGCCTTTTTACTTATAACAAAATATTTGATTACATTATATAAGGACTAAGGCATACGCCAACAGATTGATCAACTCTTGACTTTCAATGAGTGCAAGCACCTGTTCTTGCCATAAAGGGCAATTGGAGGAAGAGAGTTTCAAAGTCTCAAAGTTTCCAAATTTTAAGAATATCGAAGACATGGTGATTTAAGAAAAAGGAAAAAAAAGATAACAGGAAGAAAACCTTACTCTAATACCAAGAAGAAAAAAAAGAAATAAAGAGTAATGATTGGATTTGTTCTTTTGATTATTGAAATTTCTTTTAGAACTATAATGCTAAAGCAGTTTAAATAGGAAAAGAAAACAAAGTACAAGTACAGCTAACAAGGAAAGATAAGAATTAAAGGAAATCTAGCTCTATGATTCTAGGATATGCTCCATGATTATAGCAGCAGAAAAAGAACCAGAGGTGAAGTTACCATATCTAATTGAACTACCAAGATTTTTTGAGAGTTTATTTCTCATTGGAAAACAGAATCACCAAAATTAGTTGAGGGATCACATGGGTTGTAATCAGCCTTATCACTCTAATATTTGTGGAATTCCTTATCACTCTAATAACTCACGTGATTGGGATTTGATTTGCTAATATTCCCCCTCAAACTGAGCTTGGGTTGAAGGCATAGTTTGTTGCAAAAATGTTCAAGTGTTGCCTTGGGAACAGATTTGGTGACAAGTAATCCAAGAGTGACTCGCTCTCAAACAAAATGGTAATCCAACTCAATATGTTTACCCTGAGCATGAAACACAAGATTAATTAATGGACATAAAAAAATCACGAATGTTGTCACAATAAAGAATAGGTGGAGCAGATTATGGAGCATGAAGGTCACTAAGAATATTGGTGAGCCAAGTGAGTTCAGTAGCATTATTGGCCATGGCATGATATTCAGCCTCCGTAATAAAGCAAGAAACTGTATGCTATTTTTTTCTATGCACAAGGAAATAATATTCGTGCCAAGAAAGGTACAATAGCTAGCAGTGGACCTTCAAGTTATTAGGCAGCCAGCCCAATCAGCATCGGAAAAAGCATATAAGTCAAGAGTTGTGTTGGGAATGAGATGAATGCGGTGTGTATAGTGCCTTAGACATAGCGAAGGATGCGACGAACAAGCTTTAGATGAGTCAAAGATGGTGAATGCATGAATTGCAAAACATAATTCATACTGTACAAAAGATATGGCTGTGTGAGAGTGAGATATTGTAGAGCCCCTATAATTGCCTGATATTGAGTGATATTTTTTAGGGAAGGAGTTGATGTTGATACACTGAGCTTAACATCAAGAGGTGTTGGCAGAGGTTTGCAATCAAGCATCTTAGTCCGCTTAAGAATGGAATAAGCATACTGTGTTTAAGATAAATGCAAGCCATCAGTTGTTGGAGAAATCTTAACAGCAAGAAAGTGATAAACAAGACCTGAATCTTTTATGGAAAGCTCATTACTCAATATTTGAAGAAAGAGTGGACAAGTTGAATTGATAATCCTGTAAGAAGCATGTCATCAACACAAAGAAGTAAAACAAGTAAACCATTAGTGGAATGACATATAAATAAAGAAGGGTCAGCCATAATTAATTAAAAATTTGCTAAATCTGTCAAACCAAGCACATGGTGCTTGTTTCAAACCATACAAAGCTCATTGAAGTTTACATACGTGCTTGGGATATTGCTTATCTATCATACTAAGTGGTTGTTCCATGTATATATCCTCAGCTATATATCCATGTAGAAAGGCATTTTTAACATCAAGCTAGTGAATGACCTAGTGTTTCACAAGAGCAAAGGTTAAAATTAGACGAATTATACCTGGTTTGAGTATTGGTGAATATATTTCAGTAAAAAAAATATTCTTACTGATGATAACCTTTGGCAACTAACCATGCTTTCAAATAGTCTAGAGTACCTTCAAATTTGAGTTTAGATTTACAAACCCATTTCAACCCAATCATATTCATATTGGACATTTGAGTAACCAACATCCATGTCTCATTTGATTTTAACATAGCAAGTTCATCAAGCATGGCTATTTTCCAACCACGATGGGAATGAGTTATTTTGACATTGGTAGGTTCAGGAGGAATGAGTGTCAAGGATTGCATTATCAGAGCATACTTTGGGTTAGCTTTGACCACTCCAACCTTAGACCATGTCACCATAGGATGACCAATACTGTCAAATGTTAATAAGTAAATGAAATGAAAAGTATTCAAATTTAACTGACAATGATTGTTCTAATCATTCCACAATTGACCAGTAATAGCTTATGTAACTGCAATCATCTGGCTTTGTTGAGACATGTTAATTTGGATGCCTTCTTATACTACAACTGAATTATTTTCTTTAGGAAATTCAAGTCCTTTCTTTACCATACAAAGTGAAAAGAGTATTCGCTCTATCTTCTTTTCGAATAAAATTATGAAGTGTGCAACAAGCTATAGGAATTAACTTTTGTTGACGTAATGGGTAACATGGTATGGACTTTAAAATGGGAAACCTTGCTTTTAACGCTCCAAACGCCTTTTATATCACTTACATAAAGAAGAATGCTTATAATTGAACAATTCATACTTCCTTCTAATCCTCTTACGTCCACAAAAATCATTTATATGATATTTCTCATCACGATAAGGAGCTAAGAATCCAGGCATATTAGGATAACCAACATCTACAGCATTATAATAATCTATATAAAAAAATTTGGTTAGCATATTAACATATAAGTAATAATTTTCATATTGAAAAATAAAATGTACTTAATTATAAGTTAAATATAAGTTAATTTTGCTATATCATGATTTAATTAAATTTAAAATATATAAATAGTTTATAATAAAAAATAATTACTCACCACCAGTTGGCATAGAAAAATTATTGTCATGCCTAGTCAATGCATCAAGAAATACTAGAGAATCTTTTGTAGTTCCTTCCCAACCAGTATACACAAATGTAAACAACATGTCATGGGAACAAATGGCCATGACATTTTGTGTAACTAATGCAGCTTTTCTTCCATGAAATTTTCTGCTTTTAGATGCACGGGCCCAAGCTGCAACATGTGTTTTGTTAATAGCACCTATGCAAATCTAAAAGAAAATACACATTTGAACGAAAGAAAGTTTGATCATATAAATAAATAATACATTGTTATGAGAAAATAACAATGTAACAAATTCATATGATAAAAGAGTTGTGAAACATACCTAAAAATATGGGAACCAATTTGGATTCTGTTAAATTTCAGGTTGCACTTCACCAATATAATTTGGTTTAATCAAATCAATTCACAAGATAACTAATGCTCTTATAACTACTTTAAACCAATAAAGCACTATAGCAGTTGGATGTTGACAGTGTTCAGCTATAATTCTTTGTCTTGTGCTACGACAAAGTATTGACAAAACCATTGCTACAACTTCTTCAACGCCTACGTTTTTAGCATCAGCTAATAAATTCATCATTTTTAACTTGTCACATAATTTCTTAAATACATGTGGTTTCATATGAAAACTGTCATAACATCTAGTAGGATTTCCTACTAGTACCTTAAGAATATATATCTTTCCACTAAGCATAGAGGTTTTACAAGGAGTCTTTCTAATAAGAAGTCTTTCATTTGCTATCAAGTATCTTGCCATAAGGAAATCTCTGAAACTTTCATCATCACTGACAATATTTTCACTTGAAATAGAAATATCACTACTTGATGAATTTGACATTAATATTATTAAATACCAAAATTAGAGCAAAATTGAATAACCATGGTACAAAACTTTTAATGACTAAATTAATAATAATGAAACATATAGTAAAGAAAACATAACAAATATATAATCATAACCAATAAAAAAGAAAACATTGTTTCACAAAAAGCACAAGTATTCAACTATGATAGTCCAAAATCACTCAACAAGAAAAAAGAAATACTTTTAAGCTAAAAATATTAAGAATATTAATTTTCATCATTCTAGACTTCTTAACCAAGAATTCTTTCTATCAATGGGCATCTTAATGAACATCCTTCTCCAATCTAGATCCTTGAATTTTCAAGTGCTTTGGTGTAAGAAGCACTGGAGACATTTTCCATCACTGCCAAAAAATTCATGCTCTAATCAATTGAATATGAATCAAATTGTGTGTGGTTGCATTGTGCTTTATACTTTTCAGTTCTAGCCAAATCTCTTTGTGTTTTTGCATTCAAAGAAGACATTTCTAAACAAGAGTCCAATTTCTCTAATTTATATTCCTTTTTAACTCTAACAAAACCTGGTAAAAACTCATCACTAGTGCGTTTTCCTTTGGATTTACTACTATTTGTTTTTTCCTCTTCTATTATGTGAATGTCTTTATTAAGAAATTCTTCCTTATTTTGGCATTCATCATCTGAGGTAGGTGGTAGCTAAGTGGAAGCATGGTCCAAGTGCCGGGTAGCAGTAGATTTACTAAAAATTTGACCGAGCAATTCATAATTCTTGCAACCATTTTTTTTAAAGCCTTGAAGTGCTTATGTTTCCGAAATTAAAGAACATTGATATTAGTATATTATATCCATGAACATAATTAAGTGAAATTTTATTTTTGTATAATCATGTATCGCATAAAACATATTCCAATCACCTTCTACAACAAATACGGTGTTTGAACTTGAATCATCTGTAACACCTGTGTGTTCTACCAATTCAATAAAATATCGATGCTTCATTCGGAATCTATTGAATTTCCTTTTAACCTCTCAATCCCATATTTAATTCCAATTACCAAAAACAATTCTTCATTTATTTCTTACTAGTCAGATGGTTTAAATATAAGGGTACCATTTGGATTTTTCTTAACCCTTTCATATAAGATTTGAAGAAAAGCATTTTCATTTTTATGTGGCCAATCTTTAGCATCTTCACCATTGCCTCCCTTCCACCCATCTATATACAATTAATCATGTTAATATTATATAATTACTAAAAGAAAGATTTTGAAATTAATTAATAATTATAAGCCATGAAATATATAATTATATAAGAAAACCTTTTACTCATCTATTTGTCCTATATATGCAAATGCATCTTATGCGTTATATGCTTTAACTAGACTCATACCTTCGCTTCGCTTCGCTTCGGGAGATTTTTAATAAATTTGAAAACATCAATTTATTTTTTCAGCACACTGAAACATCCTTTATCGTTCTTGGAGTTCCATAATACATCAGAATTTCCATTATGGTTTTCAGTTGTCTCAGCACACTAAAACATCCTTCATTGTTCTTAGTGTTCCACAATACATTAGAACTTCCATTATGGTTTCAATTGTCTCAGCACACCGAAACATCCATTGCAGTTTCAGTCGTCCCAACACATTTAAACATCCTTTATTGTTTTAAGTGTCTCAGCACATCAAAAACATCCATTGCAGTTTCAGTCATCCCAGCCCACTGGAACATCCTTTATCTTTCTACGTGTCTCAACACACTGAAACATCCATTATGGTTTCAATCATCCTAACACACTGAAACATCCTTTATCTTCTTAGGTGTCTCAGCACACCGAAACATCCATCGTGGTTTTAGTCATCCCAACACACTGAAACATCCTTTATCTTCTAGGTGTCTCAACACACCAAAATCTATTTTGAAGGAATTTTCTGTCATATGTACTAGAGAAAGAGAAGTCTCAGCTAATTCCATTATGGTTTTAGTTGTCTCAACACACTAAAACATCCTTCATCATTCTTGGTGTTCCATAATACACTGGAACTTCCCTCATCATTGCAGGTATCTAATAACCAGCACTTAAGTACCTCATAGCCAACCAAATATGGTCCCATATGACCCTAAAGGGTAACAAATTCTTAGTCTTACACCACCATAAAAGGTAACAAATTCCTAGTCCTACATGACCATAAAAGGTAACAAATTCCTAATCCTGCACGACCACAAAAGGTAACGAATTCTTGGTCCTGCATGACCTTAAAAGGTGACTGGTCCTACATGACCCTAAAGGTTAACGGTCAGCTGGGCCGCTCAACAAATGCCAAGGGAAGGTATGTTTCTTTTCTCTGCTCACCACGTTCTCTATCGTACATCCAATATCACCACGGGACATAGTAAACCCAGTACACGTGAATTTAGATACACAAGGGGCAGCTTGTGAGCATGGATTTTTCTGGCCTTGATGATAAAAACCGCTTGGTTACCCTTTAGAGGAGATTTCTATAGGTACTCAATCCAAGGAGTGAAAATTAGATTCAAGCGAGCTTGGAAACCGAAACCGGAACCAACCCAAAAACCATTTTGGCACATCTTCATAACATCGTGTGATATACACATACATCCTAAACACTGTGCGACATACTCACATTTTTATGTCATTTCTACTACATACACATGTTTCCATATCACTTTGTGTGTAATACACACTTTCACAACATATCATATGAGATAAACACATTTTCGTTTTATCGCATGATTTGCACACTTTTCCAAAACATCGCATGACGTATGTGCATCTTCATATCATTTTCATATGATATATGTAGGGATTTTTCATAGAAAATCAACCGATAAAAGTGGAAGCTTGGATCAATTTTCTCAAATCCGTGACCCAGAAGCAATTGAAGTGGAAATCAAAAACACAAAATCAAAAGATCAAGAAAGAGATTCTCACATTTCTATGTCTCTTCTAGAGATGGCTACAGAAACCAAGATCGATTTGCTCTACTCTGAAGTACATGAACATCTATCAAGTAGAACCTGTGCTAGCGGCAGATCAAAGGAGGAGAAGATTGCTTTTGACGAAAATTTCAGCCTCTTTTTTTCTCTTATGGCTAAAATTTCTCATGTATGAGAATTAATGCTTGGCTCAAATCGAGACCTTGATTTAAGGCTTTTGTTTAATTGGATTTTAAGTTAGGATTTTAATACCATTATTCCCTAAATCCAAATTAATTAGTATGGGTAAATTAAATGAAATTCTATTTTAATTTACATGCATTATTTATATAAAACCATATTATATAACATACATGTCATTAAATTAAAATTGATTTGCCAATTAAAATTGACCGAATAAATTAATTGAGATTTAACTTAAATCAAAATACATATAAACTATATATGTGTTCTATTTCCACTCAGAAATAAATTTCCAATTAAAATACATATCAATTAAATTATATTGATCAATCCAACTGACCTATAATTTAATTAATTAATATTTATCTCTCCAAACAAGTTCCAACTTGTTTAGGTGTGGCAACACTCTTATCAGTTGCATTCATCAAGGCCGATGATATCTTTTCTATGGTTTACTGACTGACATTCCCTTCTGCATGTTTATAGTCTTGGCATGCTCACTGGCACACGTGAACGTACCCATACTTGGCACCCTGTTACAGGCCCTTTAGGCATACACCAAAGTGTGTCACTTCACATGCAAGACCATAACATGGTTAGGTCAAAGGATCCATATAAGTACTACACGAGAATCACTTGTGATACTATACTGTGTGGATTTCTCGTTTAGTGGATCTATCCAGTACCATGCCCCATTGCATGTACCCATGAACTTGGTTGACATTCCATGTCCAATAAACACTATACAACCAAGCTTATGATAGTCTTTGGTTCCATTCATTCCCATGACTGAAACAGACTATAGATGACTTTATGGTCATATCGTTTTCCCTATCCATGGTCTTACTGCCAAGTGCATGACACTTGTCAATATGGATATGGATATGTCCATTAGATACTCTATTTAGAATATATCACAAGATGTATATAATAAACAGATTAATGCCTTTATTCATTGACACGAATGTATAATACATAAATCTCATTATAAGATACAAAAATGTATGATACAATACAAGGACCAATGTCTTGGGACTAGGGCATTCCCAACAATATACACACATTTGTATGCCATTTTGTGTGACCTATACATGCACTTCCATATCTTGTCACGTGTCGTACGCACATTCCCATATCATTACACATGCATAGGCTTTCACAATATTTTGTGCAATACATGCACATTTCCATATCATTCGCATGACACACGCATTATCATATCATTCGTATAACGTGTGCACATCTTCATAACATGTCATGATATACACACATTTCCATAACATTGTGTGACATACTCATATTTCTATGTCATTTGCGTGACCTATGAACTTCCACTCATCAATGTGTCATACACATGTTTCCATATTATTTGTATGGTATATACACTTTTTCACATCATTTTTGCATGATATACACATATTTTCATGTCATTTGTGCGACATACACACTTTTTCATATCATTCTATGTGTCATGCACACACTTTCATAATATTTCAGATGATCTGCACACGCTTTCATTGCATCATCTGATATACACGTAATTCCATACCCTCGTGCACCTTCATGTCATCTTCATATGAAATACACGCACTTGGATGCCTTTTGTGTGGCCTATGCATACACTTTCATGAAAAGCCAAAGTTTCGAAAACCTTGGGAGATGGAGAAGGGGAGATTTCGGCTGGCCCCTTGGAGGCTGCAGAAAATCTGCATCTTATGTGTAGGCTAGGGTTAGAGATTTTAGGTTATAAAACTTCCTTTTATATCCATTAAACTTAATTATAATTATAACTTAATACCCTTATTAGTTATAATTATAAATTAACCCACACAACTTAATATTAATTCTCAATTAATATTAAATCAATTCCATTCTCCATCATACACATATGTATATTGATATTATAATTAATTATATCTCTATATAATTAAATTATAATATGTAGCATACTTTATGCAATATTAATCATATTAATATTTATATATACATATATATATATAAATATATATATCATTATATATATATTTATTTTCTTTCTCATTCATAAATTATTATCCAATAATAATTTATATCCGAAAAGATGAACTTCATTTTGCTCTTTGTGTGTGACCCCATAGGTTCACATTAATTGGCAATAAGGAAATTACCATAATGTCCTTATAGGTCACAAGCGGACTCTAGCAAGCCATTACGACTACCCAATTAACATGATTGGAATGATCCAATACCTATTTATAGAATGTCATATTCCCTTTTGTCTCTTTGATATCATGATTAATCATAAGACATGGTACACTTGTCAATCTTATATAATTAATCATATGCTTTCTCGATCTCAAAGTAAACTGTTTAGACAAATCAATTGATACTATTATCAATTTATTTGAGCACGGCCATGCATTTAACAGTCTTACTTATCGAGGGGCCCAGTGATATCGCTCTCTTGTTAGAGAGGGACAAAATCCCATATCTGTCACTCACATCCCAAAGCATGAGTCATATTGTACCCAATCACAGCCTTTATAACTACTCTGTTACAAGCAGCGTTTGACTGCGTCAAAGCACAACATGAGTTCATCCCGGAATCAATGGTGACCTCAGGTCAAAGGAATCAGCTAATGACACTACTATAATCAAGATCAGTTGTGACACATGACCATGAACTTGATCTCATAGTGGGTCTCCAGTAACATGTTCTCTAACATATTACCCGTGAGTATAATCTGTATCTGTATACACTATATTCATCTTATGAATATCCATTATCACTCACACTAGTCTTAGTTTGTTATTATTCCCATAATAACAATCGACTAGGGATATTTAGAATAACACGATTTATTCATGGATACTTATCATAAATGCTAACATACAAACATAAATGATAATATTAATCTACACTAGATTAATCTTAGAAGTCAAATTACATAATCCAATATTGGCCTTAGGGCACAATCTCCAACACGTGCACCTTCATGTCATCTTCATATGAAATACACGCACTTGGATGCCTTTTGTGTGGCCTATGCATACACTTCCATGTCTTGTCATATGCTATATGCACATTCTTATATGCAAGTTTTCATTTCATGTGCCATACATGTGTTCTCAAACCACTACATACACACTCTTACATCCTCTTGTGTGAGATAAACTGCAACATCCCGAATTTTTTTTTTTACAAAAAAATTCTTAATTACAATATTAGTTTATTAATGAAATATATAATTTAGATATTAAGAAAATGAAAAGAAAGAGTTAGTAGATTAATTAATTGGTTGTACATTTAAAATAAAGATAAAGGGATTAATTACTATGTTTTGTAAGAAAATAAATATATTGGTTAAGATTTAATAAAAGTTGAAATGTTGAAGGATCGAAATTAGCTTTTGGCTCTGTAAATATGAAAGAAATATTTGTGATTTTTGTTGGGAAGAGACAAGAGTTTT
This sequence comes from Euphorbia tirucalli, assembly GCA_039660915.1. Classification (NCBI taxonomy): domain Eukaryota; kingdom Viridiplantae; phylum Streptophyta; class Magnoliopsida; order Malpighiales; family Euphorbiaceae; genus Euphorbia; species Euphorbia tirucalli. The sequence continues at coordinate 24,587,716 of CM077633.1, forward strand.
CTTTTTCCTCCCTCACTGCCATTTCATCGCCTTCAATGCCGACCATTTTCGTTCTTCTATGTCCAGCAGCCCTTTTTCAAAATCTTTACACCGAAACAAAGCTCTTAACACGTACTTTAGGTTGATGTAAATTTTAGGCTGTGAAATTGAGTATTTGGAAAAGAATTAAAGAGGGAAAATTTGTGCTAATGGTTGTCCTCTATGATTCTTTCATTTTCAGCCATTTTCTCTCAAAATTAGTCTAAAAAATCAACTCAGGAGGCCGAAAAACCTTTGGGTAAGGTGGAAATCAAAGCTTTCGTGGTGGGTTGGCTGGTGATCAGAGCTTCGCCCGAAAAAAATGGAATTGTCTTCGATTGATGGCATTTCTGACATGTTTAGTGTTAGCTAAAGGTATATTTGCGCTCTTGTGGTTGCAAGGATCATGGTGCCATGGTAGCATTGTTCATATGTCGACGTTTATATTATTTGCCACCGTGCATGGTAGCGCTAATGGTGTTTCCCGATGAGGTACATTAATTATAAAATGAGGCCCAGAAAATTCTAAATATTATTTAAAGCAATTTTAATTCTTGGTATTTTTTATGATTTTGAGTTGATTATTTTCTTAGAATTATTGTAGTATTTTAGGTTAATTAATTATAAGATTATTAGTTTATCAATCTAATTGGTATTATCAATGTTATTAAAACTGAATCGGACATCGAACAGGCAAAGCTAGTGGTTCACGGTTCAATCGGTTCAATCGGTTCAACCGAATTCAACCGGAGGTTCAACCAAATTAGTTTATTAAAAAATAATTATTATTTACCATAAATTTATAAATACCACTATATTAAAATACTCATAATTGAAAAATTATCATCAAACATCCATAACAATAAGCTAATATAAATTATAATATTCTAATAATAAATTACATAATGTTCTAAATATGTTAGTAATAATGGCTTATCAAAAGAAAATAATTTTATGCAATAATGACATTTAGACTAAATACTAATTAAGAGTGTCATAGAATATTTAAATACAAAGGAAAATTGATATATCAAGTTGATAATAAAAAAAGTAAATATTTATGCTCAATAAAATTTAAACATAATAATTATTAGGAGATTATATACATTCTAATTTTTTTTTTAAAAAAAGAGAGATATTTTGATTGGGCTCGCAAAGCCCAACCCACATGAATGATGTAGCCCCATCTATCTATTCTTTTAACCCTACCAATAAATGTTTCCACTCCCCACTCCCTTGTGCCGCCGCCTCCGTCTTTTCTCTATTTTCAAAAATTGAAATTGTTTCTTCTCCCTACTTCCAGCAAAATCAGGCTATGCATCTCTTCAAATATCCTTTTCTTCTTCTCCTCTTTATCAATTTGTTTTCTAATTGTTAGAGTCATTTAAAGGGAATTTGGGAGGCTCTGATTTTTGCAAATAGACTGCTACAAACCCAAAATACGATTTTGTCTACTATATCTGGAGAAAAATGCTTTAATTGTAGAATATCTGCAAATAAATTTAAAGATAAAACCTTTTGTTTTTGCAAAATCCCTCTTTGACCGGTCCGGTTCTTTGGTTTGTTTGCTTCTATCCTATTCTGTCCCATTTTTGTTCGAACCGCATTTTTATATTGAATCGACCGGACTACTTGCGGTCTGGTTGAATTGAGCGGTCTGGTCCAGTTTCAATAACATTGGGATATTATTATGTTAGAAAAACACAGGAAATTGATAGAAATGTGTTTGGGAAAGAATATGATATTTTGGTAAATCTTGGGTATTTTATGAATAATGATATAAAGAAAGTATTTACAAGTAGTAATGTACCATCATCGGTACTAATGTATATAAAATGCGATATAATGACTTTTAATAAATATTTATTGATGTGCTTATTTTTCAGCTAAGCTAGAATGAAAAATAGTTTCCTAAAATTAGTAGAATTACGTGATTTTGTTTCCCAAATTGGAATTTGGAAACGTAAGAAGTTTTATAATAAATAATTATTAAATTTAAGCTAAGTAGATAAATTAAATTAGATAGATTACGGAGAAATTTTGTTTGTATAATAGTATTATAATATGTTATATTTTATATTAGAATTTAGAATTTGATTTTAATTGAGAATTTATTTGGTGATATTAAGAATATTGTGGGGTGATTGTAGAGATGTGTAAATGTTTAAAATATTTTGATTTCAGGTTTCACGTTTAATGGTATCAGAGTATAGGTTATAATTTTTTGGACTTATCTCAGATAATAATTGATGAGGATGAATTAAAGATAATATTGGAATATGAAGTCTAAGGTGTATGTATGGTGATTTTGATCATTGATTGGAGGTTAGATTAAAAAGGGGATGTATATTTGAGAATGCATATGTGGATTTAATGGAAAAAGGAGAATAAAAAATATGTGTTCATGTATATTCTATATTTTTTTATATTCTATATATTGTGTTTGATAATTTATGTTAGATCAATTATCATTATACACTCAATTACGAGGCTCTTTGATAATGCCCATGATGACAGGTATTCTGGTGAGGATGATAATAAATCTAAGCTATGGGGTTTTCACGCGCTTTACAGATGTGATAAGACGTGAAAAATTCAAGGATTTCACGCAAAAACTTCCAGTTGCTTCATGAAGCTGGTTAATCATCTCTGCGTGGTTTCGTTCCTTGAAGTTGATTAATGTGATTCATGGTTGAGTGTATAATGGCATTGACACTACATGAATATTAAAATATATTAGAACTTTAACACGTAAAGTTCCATGAAAAAAAATTGTGAAAGCCAATGGATTGAGAAAAGTGATTTATGTGGATGTAGAAATTATGATGAGGTGATTTTTGTGAAAGCGTTCTCTTATGAAATATTTTCATTTATGGTGTTCCATATGGATTTGTGCTCTTGATATCTAGGCATATCAACAATGAAAAAAAAAAAGGTTATGATATAAACAGCAAGTATTTTCTTTTCTAGGTATATATATATATATATATATATATATATATATATATATATTAGAAAAAATGGTATTTTGGTTATTCATTAGAGCATTTTTGTTAAAACAATGTTATAAAAAGTAAAAAAGAAAACCATATGCATTCTCAAATTGGTGATCAAGTAATAGACATGAAATAAAGAGTTTTATAAAGAGTTGAACAAACGATGTTGTATTTGAGTATTTAAAGAAGTGAGTTGTGAAAGTGAATTGGAAGTGGATACATGAAATTTAGGAGAAAAAAGTAGAGTTAAATAATAAGTGATATTCTTTTGGGTTATTTGTTGTAAGTATATATAGTTATTGTTATGAGAATAATATAATAGTTTGATAAGTGTACTTTATACATTTATATTGCCTTAATTTATGAGCCATAATTGAGTTATTCTACTTCATTTTAGGTGGGTTTTACTTCTTTGTTATTTTCTGTGTTAGAGCCTCAAAGACGGAAAAGAAGTTAAAAGTGCATGAAAAATGAGCAAAAATGGCCTTGGATTAGTCTAGAAGAAGTCTTAAGGTATGACCATGCTTTATGGGGTATCGATTTTGAAGACTTAGAGCTGAAATTGTTATTTGGGCCAGCATTTATGGTGGGCCTACTTGGAGCTGCGGGTTTGACTTAAGAGAAAGGAGTCAAACCCTTTTCTTTAGGATTTTTTCTCGTTTTTGTATTCCTCCTATTAGGAATAGGAGGGGGTTAAACTTGTTTTCCTTTAGATAGTTAGATTATATTTTTATTTTATTCTCTTCTTTTTAGTTGAGGGTTTTCGGGAGGAGAAATTTAACAATTTTGAGATTATTATTAATTTTTTTTTAGTTTTACATTTGAAGTTTGAAGTTTTAGTTTTTCTCTCTCTTATTCTCTGCCTAGGGAACGATTTAGAATGTGAACTTGTGGAGCAGTGCTTGAGGAGGCCAAGGTTTGGAGGGCGTCTCATCCGATCTACATCAACGATTCGTACAAATCTCTATTGATCATCTTGACTTTCTAGTTTCTTCTGAACTTCCTCTCCATTATATTTTCTATATCTTCTTTTGTTATATTTAGTTTAGTTACGAACTAATTCCACCATAGCTAAAGCTATGATGGATCTTAGCATAAATTCGATGTAATTACTTTTTGGTTTAATACAAGTCAACTCATATTATTTTCCATTGATTGTGTTGTATTTGCTAAATGCCTTGAATATGTGACCATCAATTTTAATGCTTCTATTTAATTTATAATTGACCAAAGGGCTAAATTAACGGAAACACATAACACAACAATTGCATGACCATTGCTTTTGTGGCTCACTAGTTCGTGCTATGATTTCTTGAACTTAATGCTTTCTTGCTTAATTATTTAGAACTTAGAAGTTTAAGTTCTTAGTTTAAAAATTAGAATTGATAGCCCTAACCGGTATTGATTATTTGTGGAAATAGCCATCTTTGGAATTTAATTGAGTTAGTTGTATGACTTAAAGAATTACTAGAATGTATGTTAAGTGAAACTGGACACCTTAGTTAGCTTTCCCATTGAATTTCTCATATCAATTTTACTTCATTCTTAGTTTTAATTATTTTATTTAAATTGTTTACTAGTAGTAGATTTTAGTTTATAAACCACAATCAAAGATTTATTACTCTTCGCCTAGATTAATAGAAACCCGATTGCGTTTAGATTTGCATTTTTAGTTTTCGAGGGATCGATACTTTACTTACTTTATCTTACTTGAGCGATTGAGTGCACTTGCTCTATAGTGTGTGTATTTTATACGCATCACAGTTCTAGTTATGAGAAAGGTAGTGGAAAAATAATACAAGAGTGACATTGAAGTATTTAGATTTTACTGAATGCTTTTGGAGTAATGATACTTTCATTGATGATAAATTATGAGATTTATACATGTGATTATACTGGTAAAATTTGATGATAGGAAATGAAAATTTGAGGTGATAATTAGAATAGATAGGTATGGATATAAATATGATTAGTCATTAATATGGGTCCATGTTGATGGTGACAAGTGATTAAAGTTATCTTAACGGTTTAAGGAATGAATAGTGCAGCAGTAAAAACTTTTAAGTGGCTTAAATGTTATTCTCATACAATTAGTTTATTAAATTGAATGATGAAGCATGTTATATAGTAAAAATATATTTTTATGGTGTTTGACAGCGTATTACATTAAATTCAATTAGAATGGATGAATATGACTCGATGAGATTCAGAATTTTGTTCCTATGACATTGCCATGAAAGAAATATATTGTATATCATAGAGTGATGTAGACTTTGTATTAAATATTTGAGGTTATTTGAATAAAAGGAATATATGGTATACTGTGTAAATTTTGAACAATATCGATTGAGGAATTGGTAACGAATTTGATTCAGTTTGTATTTTTTAAGATTTAATAATTATATATCATTCATAAAGAGTTAGTTGACCGATAATTAATGGTAGGATTTTTATGATTTATTTAAGAATTTTGATAGACTAATGGTCCTCAGGTGATCAATGAGTTATATTCATGAGTGGTGATTTTTTGGGATTCTCAAACTTATATCATTTTCAAATTTGTAAGTATCACAGATTTTGAAGCTGTACGAAAATTTTTTTTAGAAGAGGAGAAATGTAACATCCCAAATTTTTGTTTACAAAAAAATTTTGAATTATAATATTAATTTAGGAATGAAATATGTAATTTAGATATTATAAAAAAATGAAAAAATGAGTTAGTAGATTAATTAATTAGTTGTACATTTAAAATAAAGATAAAGGGATTAATTATTATGTTTTGTAAGAAAATAAATATGTTGGGCAAAATTAAAAGAAGTTGAAAAGTTTAAGGACCAAAATTAGCTTTTAGACCTATAAATATGAAAGAAATATCTGTGATTTTTGTTGGGAAGAGACAAGAGTTTTCTTTTTCCTCCCTCACCGCCATTTCATCACCTTCAATGCCAACCAATTTTGTTCTTCTACGTCCGGCCATCGTTTTTCGATTTCTTTATACCGAAACGAAGCTTTTAATACATATTTTAGGTTGATGTAAATTTTAGACTGTGAAATTGAGTATTTGGAAAGGTATTAAAGAGGAAAAATTAGTGCTGATGGTTGTCCTCTACGATTTTATCATTTTCAGCCATTTTCTCTCAAAATTAACCCCAAAAATGAACTCAGGATGCTGGAAAAACATTTGGGTAAGGTGGAAATTGAAACTTTCGCGGTGGTTGGCCGTTGATCAGAGCTTTGCTGGAGAAAATGGAATTTTCTCTGATTGATGGCATTTATGATGTGTTTAGTGTTTAACTAAAGGTATATTTGAGCTCCTGTTGTTGCAAGGATCATGGTGTCATGGTTAGATTGTTCATATGTCGACATTTAAATACCTACCACTGCGCATGGCGGCTCCAACAGTGATTATAGAATTAATCCCAGAAAATTCTAAATATTATTAGAGTAATTTTAATTCTTGGTATTTTTTTGATAATTTTGAGTAGATTATTTTCTTAGAATTATTGTAGTATTTTGGGTTAATTAATTATAATATTATTGGTTAATCAATCACATTAGAATTATTATGTTAGAAAAACACGGAAAATTGATAGAAATGTGTTTGGGACAGAATATAATATTTTGGTAAATCTTGGGTATTTTGTGAACAATGATATAGAAAAAGTATATCATTTTTACGAGTGGTAATGTACTATCATTGTAACTAGTATGTTTAAAATGCGATAGAATGACTTTTAATAAATATTTATTGATGTGTCTGATTTTTCAGCTAAACCAGAATGAAAAATAAGTTCTCTAAGATTAGTAGAACTACTGTGAGCGGGCGACGTTTTTACCCTCTCGGGAGGGAGCCACGATATCGGGCAACCCTCTCTCGCGGGGGTTTTTATGATGAAAATTCGGTTTTGGAAAATTAAGTTGTCTCATAAAAGAACCGAGACCTAAGTCAACCAGGAAATTACAGTGTAGCTGAACCGGACGAATGCCGCTACACCTTCCAGAAATCTAGGTCTGGTCAAGTCCCTTATTTCATGTCTAATCAAAATAAAATTTGGCCAATGTTCATAGATGGTATTTTAAATTTCTAAGATGGATTTTTATTAAATTAAAAACACAGCGTACACACAAATAAAAATAAAGCAGTAAATAAGTTAATTATTACAACCCAATTGAATAAAAATAAAAACTCTCTACCTCACTTTACAAACGCCTAAAATACACGATGATTTAAAAATTTACAACCGCCTAAAATACACGAATTAAGCTATTATTTACATTACAAATGAAAAATAAAAACTACCTAAAAGCTGCAAAACAGATGGTTAGCACAATTTATAGCACACCACAAGTAGAACTCAAATTGGACAGAATTGGAAAATTAGAGATCGGGGGCATGCATTTAGGGGGTAACCGGGTCGGCTCGGCTAGCTAGCCCGATTAGACCTGGAAAACAGTTTTGAAACGTCCCTGTATTTTTTTTTTTTGTGTGAAAATCATTTTGAAAACATTTTCTTTTTCCGGTTTACTTTAATCTAGCATATGAGGTAGGTCAGTTTTTGGGAGATTCGGGTCTTCGTCGTTGCATTGTTCTAGATGCAATAACATTAAAAATTAAATCTAATGTCGTGAATGCACAAACAAAATTCATTTTTGATGATTTTTTGATTTTACTGAATTTTTATGATTTTTGGAAATTTTTAGGGATTTTTCTGGAAATTCTGCTTCTGGACAGAAATTTCAGTCGCCCGGCTGTAATTACAGCCGTGCGACTGTAGTTCATCCAAATGCAGAAAATCGCCAAAATTATTCAAATAAAACTAATAGCCGCGGAAAAGTAAGAACACTCGTACCACCATATATACAGTCGTGCGACTGTTCTTTGTCACAAGAATAGTCGTACGGCTGTTCTTATTTCCCAGAAGCAGCAAGCAAAAAAAATGAGTTTTATGCACAAAATCACCTCAAAACACCCAGAAAAAGCAACAAAATGAAGGTTTGAGGTATAATTACCTTTGTGGCGCTGATCCACAGTTGGTTTGACTGCTGGAAACGCCTTAATCAACTCCAAATTGCTTCTTTTTCCTTGTGTGTTAAGGTTCCGAAAGTTGTCCAAAATTCTCCAAAATGTCACGGATTTTTGGTAGATTTACGGTCTGGAATTACTTTAATTTAGTGTGTCAAGTTTTAATCTATGATTTCTAATAGATTTTAAACTTTAACACTCAAGAATTAAAAGAAAAAGAGGAGAAAAAGATGATGCTTAGTTGGTTTTCTTTCTTTTCCTCTCCTTTTTCCTTCTCTTCTTTCTCTCAATTTCTCTCCCTACAATCTGCCAAAATCCCAAGAGCCAAAAAGCCCCTTTTTCTTCCTTTCTTTCTCCCTTTTATGTGCCTTTTCTTGTGCTGCAAATCCTGGCATTAATTGCCCCTCAAATCACCCCTATTTTTTATTTTTAAGGTATGGGCTGCTATACCTGCTTCACATTTATAATCGTACGACTGTAATTTTTCAATTACAGTCGCACGACTGTAAATACAGTCATATGACTGTAATTTTTCAATTACAATGGTGCGACATACAACAATTTTTTTTTTAAAGTATGAAAAATTCCGGCGCTTACAGCTGCCCCTCGCGTGATCAAATTCGACACCCGACTCCAGGTCTAGAATACCTGAGGCGATGAATTTGAGAGCGTGAATTAAAGCGCCGTAGACACAGGAAAGAAAACACAGCTGATCTGGGCCGATACCAAATCTACACATATCTGAGGTGGATCAGCTAAAATGATGAATCTGACATAAGCCGATACCGGGTCTAGGTTACCCGAGGCGAGGTTGGAGATGAAATAAGCCGATACAGGGTCTAGGTTACCAGAGGCGAGGTTGGAGATGAAATAAGCCGATACCGGGTCTAGGTTACCCGAGGCGAGGTTGGAGATGAAATAAGCCGATACCGAGTCTAGGTTACTCGAGGCGAGGTTAGAGATGAAATAAGCCGATACCGGGTCTAGGTTACCCGAGGTGAGGTTGGAGATGAAATAAGCCGATACCGGGTCTAGGTTACCCGAGGCGAGGTTGGAGATGAAATAAGCCAATACCGGGTCTAGGTTACCCGAGGCGAGGTTTGTTGATGAAATAAGCTGATACCGGGTCTAGGTTACCCGAGGCGAGGTTGGAGATGAAATAAGCCGATACCGGGTCTAGGTTACCCGAGGCGAGGTTGGAGACGAAATAAGCTTATACCGGGTCTAGGTTACCTGAGGCGAAGATGAAGATGAATAAGCCGATACCGGGTCTAGGTTACCCGAGGCGAAGTTGATCTGGAATGAAGCTGATCTGGGCCGATACCGGGTCTATGTTACCCGAGGTGGATCTACTGTGGATCTGGAATGAAGCCGATCTGGGCCGATACCAGGTCTATGTTACCCTAGGCGGATCTGCTGGGGATCTGGAATGAAGCCGATCTGGACCGATACCGGGTCTATGTTACCGGAGGCGGATTTGCTGGGGATCTGGAATGAAGCTGATCTGGATCGATACCGGGTCTATGTTACCGGAGGCGGATTTGCTGGGGATCTGGAATGAAGCTGATCTGGATCGATACCGGGTCTATGTTACCCAAGGCGGATCTGTTGGGAATCTAGAATGAAGCCGATCTGGGCCGATACCGGGTCTATGTTACCTGAGGCAGATCTTCTGGGGATTTATCCATGTTCGAGACAATGATGATGGATTTCTGTATTTGAAATAGCGAGTCTTCATTCCTTGATCGAGAGATTTTGAACAAAAATTTTTTGCCCCTTCGATCAAGAATGAAGACTAGCTGGGGATGAATGCCCTGTGTATGTTGTATATGTATGCATGATGATGCATACGCACATGGATCCTAAAGGATGCATTTCTCGTTTGTGTAATAATGATGTTTCTCTTTTCTGTTGGGGAAGGCATGTTTTGCCCCCGGCTGGTGGAAGACACTTTATGCACGAAGCTTTTCCTTGTTGGAGATATATATGAGGACTGCTGGAGAAATGAGATGACTGCTAGGGATGCGTGACATTTGTCGGGGAAAGGCTCGTCGTGCCCTTTGTAAATGTTCCGCTGGGGAATAATGTGGAGAATCTTGCTGGGGAGATGATGGTGAGACTCTGCCTTTTGCCCCTGTGATTTATGAATCTGGAAGCACTCTAAATTTTGCCTGGGTTGCCCAATGTGGGTTTTCAGCCCAACGAGCTGCTCTAACTTTTGCTTGAGGCGCCTTTTCAGTTTTCACCCCATCGAGCTCTTTTTTTTTTAAGATGAACAAAGGCCGACTGAAATGGTGTCGTGGTCACTTGTCCTATTATCCTTCTGGTGATGCTATGGTGCAGAAAAGTGCTATATGGAGCAGCGTTGGGGTTCAATTTCTTGTTAGAAGCCATTGATGGTAGTAAATAAGGCTTCATAGAATCAGTTCAAGAGAGCCGATAAAAGAATAAACTCATCAGGCCAATGAAGCTTTTACTCAACTTGATTTCTTCAATAGTCAATTTCTTGGACAACCACTATTGCTCTTTGGAAAGATGAATTAGATTTGGAGGATGATAAAAGATTTCAGATTGTATGTATTTAGTACATCTCCATTGTTAAATAACATGATATGTTTAACCAGTTAAATGCAAAGCGCTTTCCTTAAGTGGATGTTTAAGCAAGATAACTTTGTTTATGCATTTGACAAAACCACATAAATATATTTAAACAAACATTTCAATTTATTGATAAAACCAAAATGAGTACATTTGAAAGGATTAATTCCCAAAATGGTATACAGTCCACACAGAGCCAGAATCCGTCACCAATCGTGCCTTTCAGATTTTCCGACTGATCATTTTCTCTCGTGTCTTAACTTTTGCCTAGGTTGCTCTTTTTGAGTTTTCAACCTAGCAGACTTTTTTTTTAGACATGATAAAGCTTTAAGTGGTCTTGGTTGACAGGATTTGTGAACTCATTTCCATCCATGTCCATGATACTGACATCGCCTTTCTAGAGCACATTCTTCACAACATAAGGCCCTTCCCAGTTGGGTCTGAACTTCCCCTTACCATCGACATTTGAAGGCCTTAATTGCTTCAGTACCAAGTCCCCTGCTTTCAACTATCGCTTAGGGTACTTCACATTTTGATTATAAGCCCTAGCCATTCTGCATTGGTACATTTGCAAATGTTCCAGTGCTTTTAGCCGTTTTTCATCTAGCGCCGCCAATCGCTCGTATCTAGCTTGAGCCCACTCAGTTTCTGGTAACTGAGCTTCGAAAGCTTTATTTCTACTTGCAATACCGCTTCCATACCATACACCAAGGCATAGGGGGTTTCCCCTGTTGGCATTCTGACACTGGTTCTATAACCCTAAAGAGCATACGGTAGCTTGTCAGCCCAATCTCTGTAAGTAGTTACCATTTTTGATAAGATCTTCTTTATCACCTTATTAACTGCCTCCACTGCACCGTTAGCTTGGGGCCTATATGGAGAAGACTTATGGTGCTCAATGCCACTGCACTTCGTTGTTAGTCACTATATGATGGGGGATCCCGTATTAGGTAAAGATGTTCTTCTGAATAAACTTGACCATCTGCTTAGCTGTTACACTAACAAAGGATTCTGCTTCTACCCACTTTGAAAAGTAATCAACTACCACGACTATGAATCGGTGCCCGTTAAATGCAGCAAGATGAATTTCCCCAATCATATCTATCCCCTATGCTGATGTTAAGGGGAAGCCAGATTCTGTAGTTCAAGCGGTGGTAAATGACTGATGTTAGCGAAGATCTGGCACGCATGACATCTTCTTACTTTCCTCATACAATCAGCCTGCATAGTCATCCAGAAATACCCTTGTCTCATTATCTTCTTGGCCATAGCGAGTCCATTCATATGTGGCTCTCAGGATCCCGAATGCACTTGCTGCATCACTGTTTCTGCCTCTTGCTCTGTCAGGCACCTCAAAAGGACTCCATTTACAGTTCTCTTGTATAACCTATCTTCAAAGATTCTGAACTGGCTGGCTAGTTTTCTTAATGACACCTTATCAGCAGCATTGGCTCCCTCTGGGTATTTTCCTTCTTTCACATATTGGTAAACGTCAAAGAACCATGGCTTCTCTTCAGCTGTCAACTCCATTACTTCACGCACTTCAAAGCAGGGTTGTCTGGAAGTCGCTATAACCAGTGGTTGTACTTGAGTTTCTTCTGGATTTTCCCACATAGAAGACAATATTGCTAGCACATTAGCCATCTTATTCTCATCCCTGGGGACATGTCTGAATTCACATTGGCTGAAAAGCTCCTTTCTGTACTATAGCAGCTCTAAGTAAGGCCGTAAAGCTTCTTCTTTCAGCTCCCATTCACCTTGAGCCTGCCTAATCACCAAAAGTGAATCTCTAATGATCAGGACATCATTTGCCCCTAGAGTTAATAGAGCTTCCATTCCAAATAGGTATGCTTCATATTCTGCTCCATTATTGGTTATAGGAAAATCTAGTCTCTTTGACAGAGGTGAAGATAGAGGAATGACTTCACCATCTGGTGTTGCTATGATTACTCCAATCCCAGCACCTTTCCTATTCATGGCACCATCAAAGCACATGACCCATCTCTTTACTTCCACTATGGCCAGCTGTTCATCCGGGAACTCCAAATTCTTTGTGTAATCTGATTCCAGTGGCTGATTTGCTAGAAATTCTGCTACGGCTCGCCCTTTGATGGTTTTCTGGGTGATGTACTCGATGTCGGATTCTGACAAGAGTAAGAGCCATCTAGATAGTTTACCAATCAACACCGGTGCTTCATACAGATACTTCATTGGATCCACTTTGGCTACGGCTTGCACTTTGTACTGCTGGAAGTAATGGCGTAACTTCTTGGTTAGCCAGATCATTGCCACACATGTCTTCTCTACCAGTGTGTACTTGGTTTCATACTTTAGCAGCTTCTTACTGAGGTAGTAAATAAGGTACTCCTTCCTACCATCTTGTTCTTGCACCAACATTGCCCCTACAGATGAATCTTCAACGGCCAAATACAAGATCAAAGGGTTCCCTGGAATTGGTGGGCTCAGTACCGGTGAATTTAGCAGATAAGCTTTGATTTTCTTAAATGCCAACTGAGATCTATCATCCCACACAATCAGCTGATCTTTCTTTAACAGCTTGAAAATTGGCTCATAAGTGGAGGTTAATCGTGCTATAAAACGACTGACGTACTGTAAGGAGCCCAAGAATGACCGGACTTCCTTTTCAGTTTTTGGAGCTGGCATATCTCGAATAGCCTTGATCTTATCTGGGTCCATTTCTATTCCCCTTGTAAGCACCGGAATTTCTCTAGACTTAAAAAAAAAATCTGTGTTTTTGTTCCAAGACTGTAATTACAATCGTGGTGTTGTATTACAGTCATACGACTGTAATACCGGAGCAGGTACAGCAGCCCATACCTTGTGACATAAAAATGAGAGATGATTTGAGAGAAATTAATGCTCCATTTTTGCAGCAAGAAACCAGAAAAAAATAAGAGAAGGAAGAGAGGAAAATAGAGGGGCTTTTGGTTCTAAAAAATTGGGAGAGTTTAGAGAGAGAAATTGAGAGAGAATTGGAGAAAAAGGAGAGAAAAAGGAAGACCAAACAAAAACCCATCTTTTTCTCCTCTTTTTCTTTTAATTCTTAGGTGTTAAAGTTTAAAACTTGTTAGAAATCAATAGGTTAATAACTGGACACTCTAAACTTAATCAATATCGGACTTTAAACTCTCTAAATCCTTGACATTTTGGAGATTTTGGACTTGACTTTCAAAAACTTAACACTAGGAAAAAGAAGCAATTTGGAGGCGATTGGGGCATTTCCAGCGGTCATTCCTATGGTGGATCAGCGCCACAAAGGTAAACATACTTCAAACCTTCATTTTCTTGCTTTTTCTGGGTGATTTGGTGTGTTTTGGTGCATAAGAATTCAATTTTCGGACTTGCTATTTTTGGAATTCAAGAACAGTCGTACGATTGTTCTTGTGTTGAGGAACAGTCATACAACTGTAATTACAGTCATACGAGTGTTCTTGAATTCCCGCGGCGTTTTGTTTTATTTGAATAAATTTTGGTGATTTTCTACAATTGGAAGGATTACAGTCGCACGACTGTAACTTCCATCCAGAGGCAGAATTTCCAGTTTAATCCTCAAAAAATTCCCAAAAATCCTAAAAAATAAAAAAATCAGAAAATCATCAAAAACGAATTTTGTTGTGTGCATTCATGACCCTAGATTTAATTTTCAGTATAATTGCATTTAGAACAATACAACGACGGAGACCTGATTCTCCCGAAAACTGACCCACCTCACATGCTAAATTAAAGTAAACCGAAAAATAAAATGTTTTCAAAATGATTTTCTTACAAAAAAAATACAGGGACATTTCAAAATGTTTTCCAGGTTTAATCGGGCGGCTAGCCGAGCCGACCCAGTTATCTCCCTAAATGCATGTTCCCAATTTCCAATTTCCCAATTCTATCCTGTTTGAGTCCTATTTGTGGTGTGCCGTAAATTGTGCTAACCATCTGTTTTGCAGTTTTTAGTTAGTTTTATTTTCATTTTTGATGTATTTAGTAGATTAATTCATGTATTTTAGGCAATTGTAATTTTTAGCTAAATCGTGTATTTTAGGCGATTGTAAAGTGAGGTTGAGAATTTTTATTTTCATTCGATCGGGTTGTAATAATTTAATTTTTCACTACTTTATTTTAATTTACTTGTGTGTACGCTGCATGTTTTTATTTAATAAAATTGACTTTAGAATTATAAAATACCATCTATGAACATTGGCCGTATTTATTTTGATTAGACACGAAATAGGGGACTTGTCCGAACCTAGATCTCTGGATAGTGTAGCGGCCTTTCGTCCGGTTCAGCTACACTGAAATTTCCTGGTTGAGCTGAGCCGGGTAGTGACTCCTACACTATTTATCGAGACTTAGGTCTTAGTTCTTTTATGAAATAATTTAATTTTCTAAAAATGAATTTTCATCATAAAAAACCCACGCGAGGGAGGGTTGCCGGATATCGAGGCTCCCTTCTGAGAGAGTCCGTGCATTCCTTCGAAAACGTCGTCTGCTCACACCCCTCTGGTTGACTGCATGGCCCAACAGCTTTCCTGATGTGACCCTAAATATGCACTTCTTAGGGTTTAATCGTAAGTTATACTCTCCAATGCGTGTGAGAAATCTATCCAGGATAACAAGATGTTCCTCCCGGGTCATTGATTTTACGAGCATATCATCAACATACACTTCGACTTCTTTATGGATCATGTCATGTAGCAAAGTTGTGACAGCCCTCTGGTAAGTGGCTCCAGCATTCTTCAACCCGAAGGGCATTACCCTGTAACAGAAAGTACCCCACTCTGTGATGAATGATGTCTTCACCTTATCGATCACATCCATCAGGATCTGGTTGTATCTTGGAAACCCATCCATGAAGGACTACATTGCTACTTTTGCTGCACTGTCAACCAGGACATCAATATAAGGCAACGGGAAGTTATCTTTCAGACATGCCTTGTTCAAGTCCCTACAGTCAACACATACTCTGACCCTTCCATCCTTCTTAGGTACTGGGACGATATTTGCTAGCCATTCTGTATACTCCACCACTTCGAGAAATTTGGCTTCTATCTGCTTAGCCACTTCTTCTTTCACCAACGTAGCCCACTCTGGCCTCAATCTTCTCAGTTTCTACTTCACTGGCTTGAACTTAGGGTTTGTTAGGATCTTATGAACTGCTATTTCCATGTCTACACCCGGCATGTCCTCGTATGACCAAGCAAAAGCTTTAACATGTTTTTACAGTATTCTTGTTAATTCTCTCTCTTCCTCGGGTCTTAACTCATGTGAAATGAATACCATTTTGAGATTTTCATCTGTACTTATGTTGATTTCATGCAATACGGTGTCATGAATGCTAAATATGCTTAATGGTGATTCAAATGCATGCATAGAATTATCAGGATAAACATCACACAAGTAAGCAAACTGGGATTTCATTGCATTAAACTTGTTATAGAGTACATCATTCACATTGAAAATGGAAGAAATAGATACAACAAAATCATTTTCATCCTCCACAGGCGGAGGGCCTTGCACTTCTTCAGCTTTCCCATTCAGGTCTAGGACATCATCCAGATCTGCAGCTATCTTAGCTTCTTGTTCAGCAGGTATAGTGGTCTCCTCGATTTCAGTCATCTATGCCTTAGCTCTTTTCATGATCTCGGCTATCTCAGCAACCACAGAATCCAAGTTCACCTTGGTCATCAGCTCTTCTTTGAACCCTTCTTCAAACTTCCTAAATGCCTTGCTTAAGGCAGTAGTCAGCGCCCCTGAAATTGCCTTTATGGATTCATTGTAGATTTTCTCTTCAGCTTTCTGTTTGGGTACCTCCACTATTTTTGCTATCTCTTTAAGCGGCTCATTTTGCAAAACAGCAGATTTAGCAATTACCTCCTCCACCATCGCGGGGGCTACTGGTTCTTCCCGGCTCTTCCTAAAGTCTACAACATCAGAAAATATCTCAAAGCCCGGGTATTCAATGTTCCCGACTCTCACTAGCTCAGCTTGACCATTATACAGCTCTTCCCCTACCTTTATGAATGGTTTCATCATAGGCTTGCCATTCTTGCCCCTGTTCTAATTCTTCTGGTTAGATGTTTCTTCTGTATACCCTAGCCTGAACTGTTTTGGCTTCCCCGAGTCAATGTTAAACTCAGGCACCCCTTGTAGGTTGATTCCGAGTCCCATGCCCGGGACAAAGTTCTGCTTATGTAAATATCTGGACAGCTACTTCGGCATATAGTTTTCATAAATGACCATTGGAGCATCTGTGGCTTCCTCTTTCCCGATCATGGCAATTTGGAATCTGCCAAATGGTATGACTCCTTCATTCACAGCAGTAATCATGGATTGGGCATCCACCTCAACAGTCACAATCTCCTTGTTTATCAAGAATTTTATTTTCTGATGCAGAGTAGAGGGGACACCTCCTAATAGGTGGAACCATGGTCTTCCCAACAGCAGGGAAAAAGTGACTGGGATGTCTATCACAGTGAAAACGACCATTGACTTGACTGGCCCGACCTCCACTTCAGTCTCAAAAGTTCCAATTACAGTTCTTTTGGAGTCATCATATGCCCAGATCACTGTTGAGGATTTCTTCAGGGCATTTTCACACAAGCCCAAACATGGTAGCATTTTCAATGGACATATGTTCAGTGCCGACCCATCATCTACCATTACACACGGCATTACTTTGTCCATAACATGGGCTTGGATGTAGAGGGCTTTATTATGAGCCTTTCCCTCACTGGGCAAATCTTTTTCAGAAAAAACAATGTCGGGAGACCAAGAATGGATCTTATCCATCAGACAACACATGGCTTCTGGCAATGCAATGGGGAAAACCTCAATTTCTGACAACTTCTTCACCAAGGCCGCTCTGTGCTGTTTGGAAGTCAACAGCAGATGCCACAAACTAGCTTGGGCAGGGGTTTTCTTTAATTGAGAATAACCAGGTCTTCTTTCTCAATTCCCTCCTGTGTTGATGTGCTACCCGACCCAGTCATTGGGGCCTTGTCTTTCACTTGGACTGCTGGTTGATAGACCCTGCCACTTTGGGTCACATTCTGAACTTCTTGAATTTTCAGCTTTTCAATAACCGGAGGCTTAACTATCTCATCCCCACCAAACTCTTTATATTCATCCTCTGAGTCTAGGTCATTCAAGCTCATCAGCTTGATTTCTTTCTGTTCCATCTGCCCTACACATCCTGACTCCGCCTCAGCTTCACCAATTGCTACAGACTGTATAGCAGGATTCGCCTGTAAGACTTGAGTAAAAATGAAATTGGCTGGCAATCCTGAATGTACCATATTGACCCACTTTTCGAATGCCGGCAACAGGTTAGTCTTTGTACTAGGTTTAGGAGGCTCCTGCAATTTCCCCCTCATCAATCAGTTTTTGGACGGCATCCCTCAACTTATAGCAGCTATTGGTTCTGTGGCCAGTCACACCATGATATGTGTAGAAATTACCTCTATCCGCATCAACAGACTTCTCAAGACTGTCCCTTTTATCCTCCAGAACATGAGCCAGAACCACTACCAGACCTGGCCACAGCTGTTGACCTGAACCCGGAGCTATATCCTGAACTTCTGCCACCCTTGTGTCTTGTTGTCTTCTCCTCCTCATCACGCTCAATTTTCATAGCCATATTGTATACTTCGCTGAGCTCACAGAAAGGGTGGAACTTCATGTTGTTCTTGAAAATGTCCCTACTACCATTAATCAACTTCTGAATCAATTCATCTTCATCTGGGTGGTTCTTTAGCAAAATCATCTTATTCATCCACCTTTGATAGTATTCATCAAAGGGCTCATTTGACTTCTGCTTAACTCTTTCCAGGTTGTACAGCTTCACTTGAATCTTAGTATTGAAGCTGTAGTATTTGATAAAAGCTGCCAATAAAGCCTCCCAGTCTGGTTGATCTTCTTTAGAAAGAGAATTGTACCAGCTCAATGCTCCTCCCTTGAGTGTGGTTGGGAAGAGATTGATAAGTTGTTGCTTAGTGCCGCCTGCCATCAGCATGACTCGTGCATAGAGATTCACGTGGGCTTCTGATGAACCCATTCCCTTGTAGGAGGGAGCTTTTGGCACTTGAAAGCCAATAGGAAAAGTCTCAATGTCTTTACTAATCATAGCATCTACATTAACCCCCTTCTTGGAGTTTGAACTGACACTGGCCCCTTTCTTCAGCTGGGCCATAACTTCATCCAATTCTGAATACTCCGCCTTCATTTTTCTCTCCATAGCTACCTCAATTTCTTGCAGCTTCTCCAGACTAACTGAGGCATCAGCACCTTGCTGAGATGATTCAATCTTCCAGCTCCACTAGCGCCGGTTTCACCGGCTTCCTTCACAACAGCCCGTATCTCTTCCTTCAATATATCACGAAAATCCTGAGATCTCAGGAAATCCTTCAGGGCATCAGCAAGACTCAGTGTTTGGTAAGCCATCTCAAGTTCTTCCCCTGAATCAGATTCACTTTCTGCTTCTACTGCTCTTTGTTCCCCAACAGCCCTCAAAGCCTGAGACCTTGTCCTTTGTCGATCCAGTTTATTCTGCTTGCCATGACACGGGAAATGTTAGGGACAATGAATGAATGGCATGGTGACATGAAGAGTGAGGCATCGAAGATGATTTATGATGAATGGGTGAAATGATGTGATGAGAGAAATGATGATGAGTATGATCTTTATGTGTTAATTTCCTTTCATTTTTGACATCCAAGGAGTGCCCAATGTTTATGCAAAATAATGTAAAAAGATTATGTGTGAACCATCACACAGACAGGAGTTCGGTGCTTTTGGGGCACCTGATGAATTTTGTGAAATGGTCATGCGTGTGCCAACACGGATAGAATTTCGACACTTTGTAGGTCTATGAGATGACATGAAATGGTCGCATGGGGCTGCCACATGGACAGAGTTCTAATGCTTTTGAGGCATATGATATGAAGTGATGTTATAGGAGAGTCACGTGTAACCGAGGACATGGACAGAGGTTCGGCGTTCGGGGACACCTTGCATGATTTGGTAATATTATGAAATGCCCCTATATGTGTACTAATCCGGCACTCGGGGAGCACCTTAAATGGTTTCACAATGTTATGAAATGGTCAGATGTGAACCATCATGCGCAAGCAGAATTTCACCATGACGCCTATGATGAATGGGTATGATGCTATATGATGACATCATATAAACCGTCACACAGGAATAGAACTAGGACCATTGCGGTCTTATATTGAATGATATAGTATGGTGAAATGGCCGAGAGCAATCTGGTGCACGGGCAAAACACGGGTAGTTTTGGGACACCCGCTACGTTATAGAATGAAATGATCGTGATGGGCATCCTTGGACCGTCCTTAATTTAAATGAGATGAGATGACATGAATGCTTATGTCACACAAAATGCAAATGGCTGCACAAAAATGTGGTCAGGATGCATGACATACGTGATGATGTCGTGCATGCTTTGTGAGAATGCTAACACACGAATATAATGTTATGGCTGCAAAAGAAATGGTTAGTATGAATGTCACACAGATGATCTAATGTTTTTCACACACAAAAATAAAATGCAAGTGGCTGCACAAGGGATGTGAGTTAGTATCACATAAATGCTTTGCGTGTATGGCGTGTCATGTTCATGAAAATGGCGATGATGATATGCCATGGGAGGGCGAGAAACACATAGCACACGAAGCGTATTCCTCCAACCTTATTCCTCCAAACGTGGTCAATTTTTGAGAAAATTCTAACTGAGCCCTAGGAGGGGTTCTCTTCGATAATCAACCGGGATGATGAAGGTGTAATTTATAGTATTCATACAATTTATTTTGGTATCCGAAGGGAATCCAACTAAGGTTGCCTATATGAGTTCAGTCTAAGTCGGGTTAAAATCAAGGCTCCCATAGCAAAATATACTCCTCACTTCTCCCAACTCAAGGGTTCGAACGAAGGGGTTCGTACGAGGCTATGGGTGGTGTTTCGTATCCATGCCCCTAAGACCATGAGGAACAAAGGCGACACTTCAACAATCCACCGGGCTAAAAATTGGATACTTAACCTAATGCAAAAATATCTAACTAAAGAATGCAAAATAAAATACCATACAAGAATCATCCACCTTATTTTGATTAGACACTTTTCAGGGCTTGTCAAATTCTTTTAATTTTTTAAGAAAGCCATTCTAAATCCCAAGCAGAGTCGCCACTGTGAGTGGACGGTGTTTTTACTCTCTCGGGAAGGAGCCGCGATATCGGGCAACCCTCCCTTGCGCGGGTTTTTATGATGAAAATTCGATTTTGGAAAATTAAGTTGTCTCATAAAAGAACCGAAACCTAAGTCTCGATAGAGAGTGTAAGAGTCGCCACCTGGCTTAGCTCAACCGGGAAATTACAGTGTAGCTGAATCGGATGAAGGCCGCTACACTTTCCAGAGATCTAGGTCCGGACAAGTCCCTTATTTCATGTCTAATCAAAATAAAATTTGGCCAATGTTCATAGATGGTATTTTAAATTTCTAAGATGGATTTTTATTAAATTAAAACACACAACGTACACACAAATAAAAATAAAGCAGTAAATAAGTTAATTATTACAACCCAATTGAATAAAAATAAAAACTCTCAACCTCACTTTACAAACGCCTAAAATACACGATGATCTAAAAATTTACAACCGCCTAAAATACACGAATTAAGCTATTAATTACGTTAAAAATGAAAAATAAAAACTATTTAAAAACTGCAAAATAGATGGTTAGCACAATTTATAGTACACCACAACTAGGACTCAAATTGGATAGAATTGGGAAATTAGAGATCGGGAGCATGCGTTTAGGGGGTAACCAGGTCGGCTCGGGTAGCCGGCTTGATTAGACCTGGAAAACAGTTTTGAAACGTCCCTGTATTTTTGTTTTCGTGAGAAAATCATTTTAAAAACATTTTCTTTTTCCGGTTTACTTTAATCTAGCAATGAGGTGAGTCGGTTTTCGGGAGACTCGGGTCTCCGTCGTTGCATTGTTCTAGATGCAATAACATCAAAAATTAAATCTAAGGTCGTGAATACACACAACAAAATTCATTTTTGATGATTTTCTGATTTTACTAAATTTTTATGATTTTTGGAAATTTTTAGGGATTTTTCTGGAAATTCTGCTTTTGGACGGAAATTTCAGTCGCCCGGCTGTAATTACAGCCGTGCGACTGTAACTACATTCTTACGACTGTAATTATAGTCATGCCACTGTAGTTCATCCAAATGCAAAAAATCGCTAAAATTATTCAAATAAAACTAATAGCCACGGAAAAGTAAGAACACTCGTACGACCATATATACAGTCGTACGACTGTTCTTTATCACAAGAACAGTCGTACGGTTGTTGTTATTTCCCAGAAGTAGCAAAGTAGAAAAACAAGTTTTATGGACAAAATCACCTCAAAACACCCAAAAAAAGCAACAAAATGAAGGTTTGAGGTATAATTACCTTTGTGGCGCTGATCCATCGTTGGTTTGACCGCTGGAAACGCCTTAATCAACTCCAAATTGCTTCTTTTTTCTTGTGTGTTAAGGTTCCGAAAGTTGTCCAAAATTCTCCAAAATGTCATGGATTTTTGGTAGATTTAAGGTTTGGAATTACTTTAATTTAGTGTGTCAAGTTTTAACCTATAATTTCTAATAGATTTTAAACTTTAACACTCAAGAATTAAAAGAAAAAGAGGAGAAAAAGATGATGCTTAGTTGGTTTTCTTTCTTTTCCTCTCCTCTTTCCTTCTCTTCTTTCTATCAATTTCTCTCCCTACAATCTGCCAAAATCCCAAGAGTCAAAAAGCCCCCTTTTCTTTCTCTCTTTCTCCCTTTTATGTGCCTTTTCTTGTGCTGCAAATCTGGGCATTAATTGCCCCTCAAATCAACCCCATTTTTTATTTTTAAGGTATGGGCTGTTGTACCTGCTCCATATTTACAGTCGTACGATTGTAATTTTTCAATTACAGTCGTGCAACACACAACAAATTATTATTATTATTATTTTTTTTAGTATGAAAAATTCCGGCGCTTACAGCTACGTGGCTTAGATTTCTAAATTGGATTTGGGATACATAGGAAGTTTTATAATAAATAATTATCAAGTCGAAGCCAAATAGATAAATTATATTAGATAGATTATAGAGAAATTTTATTTGTATAATAGCATTGTAATAATTTATATTAGAATTTTAAAATTTGATTTTGATGGAAAATTTATTTGGAGAGATTAAGGATATTTAGGTGGTGCTTTGAGAGATGTGAGGAAGAGTACAAAAGTTAAAAATATTTTGGAATCGTGTGCCACATACACACGCTCTCATGCATCATGTGTTAGAATACACACTTCCATCCCGTTGTGTGACATGCACACATGGCCATGCATCGAGTAATATATACACATGTACATCTCATCATGTGATATACACATATTTCCATACGCATTGTGTGTCAGGTTACACACACATCCCACATTGTCACGTTCCATACATGCACTCCATGTCATCACATGTTACACACACACATTTTCATTTTCATTCATATATTCTCATATTCATTGTGGGGCGTACACCCATTTCTATACCACCACGCAACATATAAGTGATTCCATTTCATCCGTGGTGTACATGCATTTATTTTCAATCCAACCTTGAAGGAGGTGATCAGACTTTTGCCATGTAGAAAATTCATTTGTTAACTGAGGTGTTGTGCTTTCATTAACATTTGGAATTGAAACTAGATATTTTGTAGGAACTGATGCATCTTTAGTGAGATGATTGTGTTGGGATTCTCCGGGTGTAAATAAAAAATTTAACCGCCACAGAAGCGATTCTAATTCACACTCAAATCCAATAACAAGAACAATTTCTCAGATTAAAGAAGAAAACCAAAAATTGACTCAACTAGAAACCAAGATAAATCCTACCTTTGTCTCTCCGATTAAGATTGAATTCTAGTTCTTGTTTATGCACAAAGAACCTCCACGTTCACCCACATGAATCCCTCTAGAATCAGCTGGCGTGTAAGCACCGGACCAGAAAATCCTTCTTCTCCTTTCTCCGCTTGGCTGATTTTCAGAGAGAGAAACTCTTTGTGTTTCACGTTTAGAAAGACTAGAAAAGAGAGGGAGAGAGATGCAGGAGAGGAGAGAAAATTTAAGGTGGGTTTGATTAATTAATTCTAATTTCATTAATTAGATTTTTCACCCATAAAAATCTAATATTTGAAATTCAAATTAACTTAAAATAAATCTACCTCAATTTTAATTCCCATCTTAAAATAAACATCATAGATATATATTAATCATAATCAAAAAATCAAATAACCTAATTTAATATTTGATATGAATTTTATTTTATTGATTAATTTATCACCCAGTAATAAATTAACAACAGAAATAAAATAAATCTCTCCTAGGATTTTTTACTTGAGTCTTTACCATAAAACTCATAAATCCAAAATTTCCGAAGTATATGATATGTATCCAATACATATCACTTGGTCCATAACAAACTCAATCAGACATCCTATGTATGCGATCCTGTAGGTCTATCTTATGTTGGCAGTGGGCCCAATACCCTAAGTCCCATAAATTGCAAGTGGGTTCTAGCAAACCGTTACAGTTACCCAAATAAGATAGAAACATCAATCCTATCAGTGATGTAAACCTTGTAGTTTATATATCTTATGCCAATGATATCGGTGTCCTGCAAGAGGCATGGCGATGTCATCCTCTTTAGCTACAAGGACATTCCTTGAGTTTGAGTAGATTGAAAAACACAAGCAACTAATCACCCAGCAATTACCTTACTTGGGCATGGCCATGCTCTTCTCAATCTCACTCATCAAGTGGTCGGTGATATCTACTCTCAATTTAAAGAGAGGCAAGTCCCATCACATTACTCACATCCCTAGCATGATCACTAGCATATCCAACTATACCCATACTTGGCACCCTGTTAAAGGCCCGTTAGGCATACGTCAAAGTATGTGAGCAAGCATCTAGGTGTATAGCAGTATCAGGTCAAAGGATCCGATACAAGTACTACTAGAGAACCACTTATGACATAGGAATCATGTGGTGTCGTCATAGCAAATCGATCCAATACCATGTAACCTAACATGTACCCATGTTCTTGATTGACATTCCTTGTCTAATGCTCGGTAAGACACCACCATACATTCAAGACACATACTAGTCTTTAGTTAAAATCATTCCCAACTATACCCATACTTGGCACCCTGTTAAAGGCCCGTTAGGCATACGTCAAATTATGTGAGTAAGCATCTAGGTTTGTAGCAGTATCAGGTCAAAGGATCCGATACAAGTACTACTAGAGAACCACTTATGACATAGGAATCATATGGTGTCGTCATAGCGGATTGATCCAATACCATGTAACCTAACATGTACCCATGTTCTTGATTGACATTCCCTGTCCAATGCTCGGTAAGACACCACCATACAATCAAGACACATGCTAGTCTTTAGTTAAAATCATTCCTATGACTTTAGCAGACTAGGGATAGCTTTATAACTAGTGTTCTTTCCCTAATCAAGTGTTGGGATTCTCCCGGTGCAAAAAAAATTAACCACAGCGGAAGCGATTTCATTAAGCACTTGAATTCATTCTAGGAATGAATCGATCAGATTATGGAATAGAACAAGAAACAACAAGGATTGATTTATCAATCTCATACTTATGCCATACTTGCACAATCAAATTGAATATTCAGAACTTGCTTTTTCACGAAGTTCCTCCACCCTCACGCACACGGATGCTGTACGAACAAAACTCATGCTAGCAATCGAACAAACAAAGCCTCTACCCCCCTAATCTCCTAGTGGCCAGATTCCCCACCTCCCCTTTAGAGTTTGGTGGCTCAAAAATTAGGTCAGAGGGGAAGGAGAGAAAATATATATTTATACCCCTTGTATGAAATTAGGGTTTAATTAAATTTAGGCGCTGCGTTATTTTAATTCAATTAGTTTAATTTAATTCAAATTGAATTAATCATAACCATATGATAAAATTCAATTTTATAAATTAAACTCAATTAATTAAAATTAACTCATCCTCAATTTAATTAATCTCTCTCTTAATAAATATAATGCATATATTTTATTAAGAGATTATTTCACCCAATTAATTAATTACACCATGTAATTAAAGCAATAAGTTGAAATATAATTTCTCCCAAAATTAATTATATTAATTTGACTTTACCAAAAAGTCTACAAATATAATTAACATAAAGCTCTATATAATATATAACTAATATATACTAAGTCCATAACAATTCTGTCCAGACATATTTATCTGTGATCCTGTGGGTTCGTCTTATGTTGGCAGTGGGCCCAAAACCTTAAGGCCCACAAACTGCAAGTGGGCTCTAGTAAACCATAGCAGCTATCCAAATAAGATGAAGACATCAATCTCATGCGAGGCATGAACCTTGTAGTAACTAATACATCCTCTGCTAGTGATATTGATGTCCTGCAAGAGGCATGGTAATGTCACCCTCTATAACTGCATGGACATTCCTTGATACCGAGTAGACTAAAGTTCACGAATAAGTATCCCACTTATTCGAGTGTGGCCACACTCTTATCAGTCCTACTCATCAAGTAGTCAGTGATATCTGCTCTGAGTTAACAGAGTGGCATATCCCTTCACATCCCTACAAATCCTACAATGGTCACTGACATACCCAACCATACCCATATTTGGCACCTTGTTAGGTGTACATCAAAGTATGTGAGCTCACATCTAGGCCTATAGGAATATTAGGTCTAAGGATCCAATACAAGTACTACTTGAGAACCACCTATGACATAGGTACCATGTGGTGTTCTCAAAATGGATCAATCCAGTACCATGTAACCTAACATGTACCTATATTCTTGATTGACATTCCATGTCCAATGGTCGATAAGACACCACCATACAATCAAGACACTTGCTGGTCTTTAGTTAAAATCATTCCCATGACTTTAACAGACTAGGGATAGTTTTATAACTGGTGCTCTTTCCCTACTCAAGGTCTTACTGCCCGGAGAACATTATCGACATACTTGAGTAAAACATCAGTTAATGGATTCTCTTCATTTATTAAATTGCACAAGAAATATAATAAACAAGATTATGCCTTTTATTATTACAAAATATATGATTACATTATATAGGGACTAGGGCATACACCAACATTAAGGTCTTACTACCCGGAGAACATTACCGACATACTTGAGTAAAACACCAATTAATGGATTCTCTATTAGTATTAATTACATAAGAAATTAACAAAATAGATTATGCCTTTTTACTTATAACAAAATATCTGATTACATAATATAAGGACTAAGGCATATGCCAACAGATTGATCAACTCTTGACTTTCAATGAGTGCAACCACCTGTTCTTGCCATAAAGGGCAATTGGAGGAAGAGAGTTTCAAAGTCTCAAAGTTTCCAACTCTTAAGAATATGGAAGACATGGTGATTCAAGAAAAAGGAAAAAAAAAAGATAACAGGAAGAAAACCTTACTCTAATACCAAGAAGAAAAACAAGAAATAAAGAGTAATGATTGGATTTGTTCTTTTGATTATTGAAATTTCTTTCAGAACTATAATGCTAAAGCAGTTTAAATAGGAAAAGAAAACAAAGTACAAGTACAGCTAACAAGGAAAGATAAGAATTAAAGGAAATCTAGCTCTATGATTCTAGGATATGCTCCACAATTATAGCAGTAGAAAGAGAACCAAAGGTGAAGTTACCATATCTAATTGAACTACCAAGATTTTTTGAGAGTTTATTTCTCATTGGAAAACAGAATCACCAAAATTAGTTGAGGGATCACATGGGTTGTAATCATCCTTATCACTCTAATATTTGTGGAATTCCTTATCACTCTAATAACTCACGTGATTGGGATTTGATTTGCTAATATTCCCCCTCAAACTAAGCTTCGGTTGAAGGCATAGTTTGTTGCAAAAATGTTCAAGTGTTGCCTTGGGAAAAAATTTGGTGACAAGTAATCCAAGAGTGACTCGCTCCTGAACAAAATGGTAATCCAACTCAATATGTTTACCCTGAGCATGAAACACAAGATTAATTAACGGACATAAATAAATCACTAATGTTGTCACAATAAAGAATAGGTGGAACAGATTATGGAGCATGAAGATCACTAAGAATATTGGTGAGCCAAGTGAGTTCAGTAGCACTATTGGCCATGGCATGATATTCAGCCTCCGTACTAAAGCGAGAAACTGTATGCTATTTTTTTTCTATGCACAAGGAAATAATATTCGTGCCAAGAAAGGTACAATAGCTAGTAGTGGACCTTCAAGTTATTAGGCAGCTAGCCCAATTAACATCGGAAAAAGCACATAAATCAAGAGTTGTGTTGGGAATGAGATGAATGCGGGTGTGTATAGTGCCTTAGACATAGTGAAGGATGCGACGAACAAGCTTTAGATGAGTCAAAGATGGTGAATGCATGAATTGCAAAACATAATTCACACTATACAAAAGATATGGCTGTGTGAGAGTGAGATATTATAGAGCCCCTATAATTGCCTGATATTGAGTGATATTTTTGAGGGGAGGAGTTGATGTTGATACACTGAGCTTAAGATCAAGAGGTGTTGGCAGAGGTTTGCAATCAAGCATCTTGGTCTGTTTAAGAATGGAATAAGCATACTGTGTTTGAGATAAATGCAAGCCATCAGTTGTTGGAGAAATTTTGACAGCAAGAAAATGATGAACAAGACCTAAATCTTTTATGGAAAACTCATTACTCAATATCTGAAGAAAGAGTTGACAAGTTGAATTAATAATCCTGTAAGAAGCGCGTCATCAACACAAAGAAGTAAAACAAGTAAACCATTAGTGGAATGACATATAAATAAAGAAGGGTCAGCCATAATTAATTAAAAATTTGCTAAATCTGTCAAACCAAGCACGTGGTGCTTGTTTCAGACCATACATAGCTCCTTAAAGTTTACATACATGCTTGGGATATTGCTTATCTATCATACTAGGTGGTTGTTCCATGTATATATCCTCAACTATATATCCATGTAGAAAGGCATTTTTAACATCAAGCTAGTGAATGACTTAGTGTTTCATAAAAGCAAAGGTTAAAATTAGACGAATTGTACGTGGTTTGAGTATTGGTGAATATATTTCAGTAAAACAAATAGTCTTACTGATGATAACCTTTGGCAACTAACGGTGCTTTCAAATAGTCTAGAGTACCATCAAATTTGAGTTTAGATTTACAAACCCATTTCAACCCAATCATATTCATATTGGACGTTTGAGTAACCAACATCCATGTCTCATTTGATTTTAACATAACAAGTTCATCAAGCATGGCTATTTTCCAACCACGATGGGAGTGAGTTATTTTGACGTTGGTAGGTTCAGGAGGAATGAGTGTCGAGGATTGCATTATCAAAGCATACTTTGGGTTAGCTTTGACCACTCAAACCTTAGACCATGTCACCATAGGATGACCAATACTGTCAAATGTTAATAAGTAAATGAAATGAAAAGTATTCAAATTTAACTAACAATGATTGTTCTAATCATTCCACAATTGACCAGCAATAGCTTATCTAACTGCAATCATCTGACTTTGTTGAGACATGTTAATTTGGATGCCTTCTTATACTACAACTGAATTATTTTCTTCAGGAAATTCAAGTCCTTTCTATACCATACAAAGTGAAAAGAGTATTCGCTCTATCTTCTTTTCGAATAAAATTATGAAGTGTACAACAAGCTATAGGAATTAACTTTTGTTGATGTAATGGGTAACATGGTATTGACTTTAAAATGGGAAACCTTACTTTTAACACTCCAAACGCCTTTTATATCACATTACGTAAAGAAGAATGCTTATAGTTGAACAATTCATAATTCCTTCTAATCCTCTCACGTCCACAAAAATCATTTAAATGATATTTCTCATCACCATAAAAATAGCTAAGAATCCAGGCATATTAGAATAACCAGCATCTACAGCATAATAATAATCTATATGAAAAAAATTTGGTTAGCATATTGACATATAAGTAATAATTTTCATATTGACAAATAAAATGTACTTAATTATAAGTTAAATATAAGTTAATTTTTCTATATCATGATTTAATTAAATTTAATATATATATATATATATATATATATAGTTTATAATAAAAATATTTACTTACCACCAGTTGGCATAGGAAAATTAATGTCATGCCTAGTCAATGCATCAAGAAATACTAGAGAATCATTTGTAGTTCTTTCCCAACCAGTATACACAAATGCAAACAACATGTCTGTGAGCGGATGATGTTTTTACGGAACTCGCGGTGAAGCGGGAACCGGGGATTTTCTTTTTGAGTGTAATGATGTGGTTTTGAAAACGGGTTTTAATCTTCTTTAAGAAAGCCTTTCATTTTATTGAAAAAACCCTTTTTGTAGAAAACTTAATTGTAAGTGTGAATTTTGGAAAATAGGTTTTTAGAAAATCCCAATTTAAACTTAAAGATATCAAAACCTAAAATTTGAGATTAGATACAGAGTCGCCACCCGGATCAGCTCATCCGGGAAATTCCGGTACAGCTCCCTACCAAGTGTAGACACGGTACCTAATCCAGAGATTCAAGATTCGAGCAACACATCTACTAATCCTCAAACTTGTTATCAATTATTATTTCATAATTTGATATGTCATCCACTTAAATCTATCCATTTTATCTTCTTTTATTCTTTAGTTAATGCTCATACACATGACATAAATATAAATCCAAAATAAAGTGCAGAAAAGTAAAAGTGCGGGAAAAGGAAAGTAGATGCCAAATTATACAGCCCAGATAAGAAAAATTCTCATCCTCACCATTTTACAACCGCTTATAATACACGATGATCTAAAAAGTACAATCACCTAGGTACACGAGATGATCTATTAATTACATAAAAAATGAAAAATAATAAAAAGAAAAGCTGCATCCAAATACGGTTAGCACAAGTAAATAAGGCACATCAAGGACTCACATAGGACAGAATAGGGGATTTTAGGAAGTGGGAACATGTATTTAGGGGATAACCGAGAAGTCCGGGTGACTTGCTCGGTTAGACCTAGAAAATAGTTTTAGAAACGCCCTGCAGGTTTTATGAATGAAAAACCAATTTTGAAAACAATTTGGCTCATTTTACATGCAAATTCCTTCAGTTTAGTGGGTCGATATCCTGGAACTTGAGGTTCCGCTCATGAGGGTTTCTAATTCCAAACATTCATCTATAGTCTGAAAATAGTAAACACACCAAAAACAGGTTTGATTCTGAAGATAGCATCACGCGACGATATCCGTGCGAATCATCCCATGATTCTGCCTCCTGCCCGACATTACAATTGTAGGACTGTAAATTACAGTCATACGACTGTAAATTACAGTCATACGAATGTAATGGTTACAGCCGTGCGACTGTAATGAACAGTGCCTAACAGTGGTTTTCTTATTTTCTAAAATCACTAGTTTTATCGATTTTGGTGATTTCAAGAGTTTTTGGGACTCCAAGGGCCCGTTATCATTGAACCGAAAATCCGATTAAGGATCTAACAACTGTGAATTCCGAGAATTGAAACCAACAAAACCCCAAACCACACATTTGTATCATTGGAAATCCGAAAACCATAATATTATAGTGTACAGATGTGATTAGACCGAATTAAATCATGAAAAATCATTTAAAATGGAAAACCAGCTGTATTCGATCGAATTTGGGCTTTTTCAGCTTCTGCCCAGAGGCATATAGTCGTGCGACTGTAATATTCAGTCGTACGACTGTTCTCCAGGAACTATAGTTATACGACTGTAAATATAATCGTGCCACTATAATTACGGTCGTACGGCTGTAATTCCGCAGTCAGTTTTCCGGAAAAAATTTTCAAACACAGAAACAATCGCAAATCAACATGAAACAAGTTTTAAGGCCTCTTAGAGTTTGTCTCTTTTGTGTTCTAGTATTTTTGATGATTAGAGTCGGATGTGGATGTCGGAATTCGCCTAGAATCTCCAAACAACCCGAAATTCCCGAACACGCATCTCGAATTGATCCGAACGAAAGTTGAGTATAGTTTTGAATCAGTGATGTCAGATTAGGGATCTCACACTATGTGTTTCTGATCTCTCTTCTCTTTTTTCCTTTTTCTCTCACTTTCTCTCTCAAGCACCCTTTTTTTTTCTTTTTCTTTCTTTTTTTTTGAATGATTTTTTCTCCTCTTTTTCCTATGGTTTTCTGCCTTTTCTGGCTCTTCTCTGCCTCTTAATTCCCGTGATTGATGCCCAAAATCCGAGCCCAATTAGAGTTCTTTCCTATTCAGGAATCTGCTGAGTCAAAGACTAGAGTCGTATGACTCTAACTATAGTCGCACGACTGTAGTGTTATAGTCATGCAGCCATAGTTGTTACAGTTGTACAACTGTAATATACAGTCGCGCGACTGTAATTTAGAGTCGTACTATCGTAGTTGTGAAACTACAGCCGTACGGCTCTAGATAGAGCTTGCACACCTTAGTCTTAACCTATACTCACACCTAAGTCCCCTAATCACTCCACGAACCTCTCTCGGGGTTTCGAATCAAGGACTCTTCTGAGTTTCGGACCGTTTGAGAACATTCCGAGCATTATTCCGCTCATTCTCAGATCTAATTCATGCTTATCTGTCTAATAGGTAACAACAGGTTTTCATCATAGAGGTCGGAAAAAAACCCACGCTCACAGGCTACCCCTTGCGTGACCAAAGTCGACTTAGACGGGTGCTTGTGCCCGATTTGAATTTGGTCCTATGATAAGGAGCACGGTGAGAAGGAAAAGAGGACGTACCTAGGGGTTCTCCTCGTGTCGGACTGATGTGATGTTCGTAGAGACTTGTCTCGGCTGATTCGTGAAACAACAGTCTTGCTTGAGTTGACTTGATTTTTCGGGGACTTACTTCGACTCTGTTACAAAGCATAGGACTTTGCCCGAATTGATTCGACGTTTTACAGGGACATGCTTCGACTCCAGTGCGAAGAAAAGGACTTTGCCCAGATTGGATTGGTGCTCCAAGGACATGCTTCGACTCCAATACGAAGCAGAGGACTTTGCCCAGATTGGATTAGTGCTCCAGGGATGTGCTTCGACTCCATTGTGAAGTAGAGGACTTTGCCTGGATTGAATTCTCCTTGTGAATTGATGTTTATGAAAGGGAAGGCTATTTTGGTAATTCTAGAGCTTGGAAGGTTGGTGTCCTTTGGAGGAAGGGTATATTGGTCATTTGATTTCTCATGGAGCCTACGTCAAGAAAAGAAATGAGTTTTAGTGGTTTGGTATCCCTTTTTGATGGGAAAAGGGTATTTTGGTCATTTGGTAGCTTGGTGGCTAAAAAAAGGGTATTTTGGTTATTTCACCTCTAGTGGAGCTCGTGTCACTAGGGGAAGAAATATTTTAGTGATTTGGTCTTCCGTATAGCTTGTGTCGCTAAAGGAAAGGTGTTTTGGCCATCCAATAGTGTGGTTACTAACAGAAGGGCATTTTGGTCACTTCACTTCTAGTGGAGCCTATGTCACCGAAGGAAAGGGTAATTATGTTTCCCGTGAAGCTTGTGTAGCCAGGGAAAGGTGCTTTGGTGATTTGAGAAGCTTGATCATCTCTTTTGAAGTTTTGGACTTGTTTCGGGCATGTGTTCATTCCTTGATCGATAATTTTGGAAAAAAAAATTTTTGCCCCTTTGATCAAGAATGAACACAGAATGAATACCTTGCCGCTCAATACCGTTGAAATCAACTTTCTGTTGGTGGAGCAATATCGTTGAAATCGGCTCTCTGTGGTGGAGCGTACCATTGAAATTGGATCAGGAGTGCGTATTTATTCCTTGATTGATAATTTTGGAAACAAAAATTATCGAGGATAAATACGGTTTGATTGTTTTGCCCCTGGATGCTTGGGATTTGAGGATGCCCCAGTGTCAAGTTATTTTCACTTTTGGAGTACTCATGGCTCGAGACAGCCTGATGGTGACAACATGTACCTGTACTTGAGTTAACATTGATGCGTGTATGCATGTGTGTGTGTATGTTTTGAATGTATGTGTATGTGAATGTCCTGGATGCATATGCATATGATTATGGTGCTTTTTATGATTTGCTTGGTGCAAACGACGATTGGGATTGAGTTTCGAGAGTCCACTCGCTTGAGGGCGGAGGTTGACCGGTTGATTCGACGGGTCACCGAGCTAGAGGTCATGAATTAGACTTTTAGAGACCGGGCGGACGATTGGGATGCCTAGATGGGTCTTTCCTTGATGGGATATCGCTATAGATTTGGGCTGAATGACCTGATTGCTTGCCCCACGAGGCGCGGACGTGAGGCGCTGGCTTTGATGTACCTCAGTTTTTTATAGGATTATAGTTTTCTGAGCTTGATACTACTGTGTGACTTTTATTCTGTTTTTATTTCATGTCCTAACTTTTGCATAGGTCGCCCTTTCAGGTTTTCAGCCTATCAGACTGTCTTTAATTTTGCCTGAACTGCCCTCTCAGGTTTTCAATTCAACAGACTTTATTTTATTCCTAGCTTTTGCATAGACTGCCCTTTTTGGGTTTTCAATCTATCGCACGCCTTTTTTTATACGTATATAAATTCAATCTATGGATGTGAGATGTATAAAGATATGTAAAGCCAAATACGCATAAAATAGTTTGAATTGCAATTGAACTCGGGACATTTAAGCGAATGCAACTGAATATTCATTCATTCATTCATAAATAATGTTTTAGCACAATGTACATCAAATGATGCAATGAAACTAGGGACAGAATTAGTGATGGTATACATCTCGACTGAATCCACGCTTGCCACCAACCGGTCTTTGCAAATTTTCTAGCTGATAGTCCTCGCCCTTCTGTCCTAATTTTTGCATGGATCGCCCTTTCGGTTTTTGACCCATCGGACTGTCCTAACTTTTGTATAGGTTACCTTTTCGGTTTTCAACCCATCGGACTCCCTTTGTTTTTACACGTAGTAGTGTTTCAGCTTGTCCTGATTGATGGGGTTGATGAATTCATTTCCATCCATGTCCATAATCTTTGCAGCACCCTTCGAAAGTACCTTTTTGACTACATACGGGCCTTCCCAATTCGGCTTGAATTTCCCCCGTACATCCGTGTTGGTCTATTTCATTTGCTTGAGCACCAAATCCCCTGCCTTAAATGGACGCTTCTGATGATGAACCTTGTTGTTGTAGGTTCTAGCCATTCGTTGCTGATACATCTATAACCGGTCTAAGGCCTGAAGACGTTTTTCATCAATCAGTGCCAACTATTCATGTCTTGACTGGAGCCAATCAGATTCTGGCAATTGTGCCTTTATGACTGCTCTTAATGATCTGACTTCCATCTCTACTAGCAAAATCGCTTCCATCTCGTAGACCAGTGAATATGGTGTTTCTCCGATAGGGGTTCTAATGATCGTCCGGTATCCCCACAAGGCCAATGGTAACATGTCGGCCCAATCTCTGTAGGTCACCACCATTTTCGACAGAATCTTCTTAATAGACTTATTAGCTGCTTCCACCGCCCCATTGGCTTGTGGGCGATACGGGGATGATCTATGGTTCTCAACTATCTTCTCTTGGAACAACTGTACTGTTACCCCTTGAAATTGCATTCTGTTGTCAGTCACGACATGATGAGGGATCCCATATCTCGCGAAGATGTTCTTTTCCATGAATTTGGCCATCTTCTTAGCAGTGATATTCGTAAACGATTCTTCTTCGACCCATTTGGAGAAGTAATCCATAGCCACGACAATGAATCGGTGTTCGTTTAAGGCGGGTGGCCTTATTTCTCCAATTATATCTATGCCCAAGCGATAAAAGGCTATAGAGTCGAAGATACTTGAAGTTCCAGTGGAGGGAGATGATTGAGGTCTCCATACACTTGACATTCATGGCATTTCTTAACTTCCTTTATATAATCAGCTTGCAGAGTGAGCCAAAAATATCCTTATCTCAATATTTTCTTTGCCAGGGCCAGCCAGTTCATATGCAGTCCACACATTCCGGAGTGTATCTGCTTCATGACCATAACTGCCTCTTCGTCTGTTAGACACTTCAGAAGGACTTCATTAGCTGTTCTTTTAAAGAGCTGATTCTTAAATACCCGAAATTGAGCTGCCAATCGTCGAAGGGAAACCTTATCGGCCTCATTAGTGTCTTCAGGGTATTGACCATCCTGAATGAACCATAGAATATCATAATACCAGGACCGTTCTGCGATAGTTGTAACCGCATTGACTGATGAATAGCATGGATTTTGAGTAATTTACAAAATAACCAGTTGTATTGGCTGTTTTCGGGGTCTTTCCCATATTGATGACAGTGTAGCCAAGGAATCCGCCATCTGATTCTCCTCCCTTGGCCCGTGCTGGAATTCACATTGACTGAACACCTTCGCCCTTTCCCAAACCATCTCGAGATAAGGCCGGAGTGACTCTTCTTTTACCTCCCAATAGCCGGTGACCTGCTGAATCACCAAAGATGAATCCCCAATAACTAATGTCTCATTTGCCCCTAATGTGATCAGAGCATCAATATCAAAGAGACAAGCTTCATATTCCGCTCTGTGAGCATGGGTTTTTTTCCCGGTCTCGGTGATGAGAGTCCCTTGATTACCTGTGAACCGAACAAGCTTGAACGGGACTCGAAAGTGACCGGAATGCCGCTTGGGGAATCTCAAATAACCCAAAAACCTGGCTATCAATGATTCGAAACCCCCGAAAGGGTCTCCCAAGAGGTCTTTAGGGTTTAGGGTGTATGTCTGTTGTTTCGCCTTTCACTCTAGCCTTCGCTAGAACCAGGCTGCTCTGGTTACTTGAACCAGAGACGGCCGGCTCTAGACTAGAGCCATATGGCTCTAGTGCACACTAGAGCTGGCCGGCTCTAGTGGGCAGGACAGGTTGCCTTGCAAAGTCAGGCAACCTGTCTTGTAGAGGGGAGGTATGGGCGGAACAGGACAGGCTGATTGATGGAACGAGAGAGATAAAAGAGAGAAAATAAGAGGGAGGGGGGGAGATTTTTGGGACTTTTGGAGGACTTTCGGTTCTCAAGCAGAAAAGAAAACAGAGAGAAAGAAAGAAAGGAAGAAAAAGAGAGAAAGAAAGAAGAAGAAGAGGGACCGAGAGAGATAGCCAGAACAACCCTCACAATCCTCTCATTTAACCCCAAATTAATCATCAGACGTTGACGACACAACCAGCATCCTCTACTCTTTGATTCGGGATCATTTCAGCTTTGGTTTTCGATCATTTTGGGTCGTCGGAGGATTCGACCGGTTGAGCTCTAGTGGACATTCCAAAGCTTTCAATCCGTTTCTTGACGCTCCAAGCTTCAAAACAACAATCCAGGTAAACTCTGTTCTTCAGGGACAGATTCCCGATCTATCCCAAACGGCCGAAACAGCCTGTTTTCCATTTTGATTTTTTCTGTTGGGGTCACTTTCGGCCCAGAATCATCCGTTTGTATTTATATTTTGACTTTCTAATTATTATACGTATAGATATCGGGGTTTTCAGTATTTCCTGGGGTTTATTTTATGAGTTTCAGGGTAGTTTCATCCTATTCGGATCCATTGTCCAGCGTTTGCGGACCCCCGGATCCAATAAAATCCCCGGAAAATATTGAAAATAAGTAAAATAATATTTTTACAAACGTTTTTGGTGTGTTTATTACACTTTGGACCCTAAATGGAATGTGTATTTAGGAACCCACACGAACGGAACCCTGAGTTCTGGGATAACTGACCCACAAAAATGGAAATTTGCATGTAACTGAGCCAAATGGTCTTCCAAAATTGATTTTCCAGCACAAAAATTACAGGGCGTTTCAAAACCGATTTCCAGGTCTAACCAGTCCGGCCAGTCGGGTCGAATCGGTTACCCCCTAAATGCATGCTCCCTTATCCTAAAATCCCCATTCTATCCTGATTTGAGTCCTGCTTGTGTTTATAATATAAATTGTGCTAACCAGTCGTTTTGCAACATTTATTTTTATTTTTGCTGTATTTAATAGATTAATTCGTGTACTTAGGCGGTTGTATTTTTAGATTCTCGTGTACTCTAGGTGTTTGTAAAAGTGAGGACGAGAGTTTTTATATTTTATTTGATTTGATTGTATAATCGGCCTTTATTATTCTTTTGTATATTTGTGTGGATGATTTAATTTCTGCAATTTATTTCTGCATTCTTGCCTTAGCATCGGCTTAATAAAAATAAACAAATTAGGTAGAGAAAAGATGATAAATTGAATAAATATGGTTATATAAATAATAAACGAATACAAGCTTGAGGGTAAGTAGGTAAGTTGCCCGAACCCTAAATCTCTGGATTAGGTACAGCAGTCTGCGCTCGGTAGGGAGCTGTACCGGAATTTCCCGGATGAGCTGATCCGGGTGGCGACTCTGTCACTGATTCCAGGATTTAGGTTTCGAGGTCTTTAAGTTAAAAACGGGAAAATATTTTCTACAAAATGAATTTCCAAATTAAATCAATAATTTTCCCAACTCAACATAAATAAAACCAGTTTTTCCCAAAACATCACTAAATAAATCAAAAACTTTCTCCTCGGTTCGCTTCGCCGCATCCCGTTTTCCATTTCATGAAAAAGATCGTCCGCTCACAGTGGCGACTCTGCTGGGGATAATTATGTTTCTTAAAATGTTTTCTTAAAAACTTAAGGAACTTAGGCAACTATTGAAATATAACATCGCTTGTATTCGTTTATCGATTTATAAACATCATATTTATTCATACCTTTGCATATCATGACATTTTCTTCTTCTCAACCCCTCGAATACACTCTTTCACCCCGGTTTACCCAAGAAAGTGGCCTACCTCTACCGCCAGGATTGGAGACACTCGACTGGGTAAACCACTCATAGCCCCGCATGACCTTACATCGTGTTCTATGGTGGGGAAGTATTTATTCGCTATGGGAGCCTGTACGACCCTTGGTTTTGACTTTGGCCCACATGTAATGGCTTAGCAACTTCCCCTAGGATTACCAAAACTTAAATTAAAATTGAACAATTGAGTGTGCACCTTTGGTATCCCCTGTTGATGCCAAAGAGACCCAACACCTAGGAAGAATTGTGAAACCAATCGAATGGAGAAATAAGGTTGGAAGGGAGCGCATATTTTTGCGTGTGCTAACGTTTGCTCCATGTTGTTTTTCCTTTTCTTTTTACCTTTCATAAAGCATCCAAAATGCATAATCATCTCATATACCATTTCTGATCATGTTTTCGTGCAACTATCTTTAAATACATATGCATCTATGTGACATTTACGCTGACCACATCTTCGTGCAGCCACGATATTTTACTCGTGTGACATACATATACATCCTGTGTGCCAACATTTCCATAAAACACACACGACATCATTCCGCGTGTCACGCATTCTAACCACATTTTCTTGCAGCCACTTATATGTTTGTGTGACATACGCGTCCATTCCATTTCATTCCATTTCACCTATTTGGGGACGTTATAAGAATGCTCATCATGATCATTTCATTTCATCCCATGTCGAGCACCCCAAAACTACCCGATTTCCGCCCGTGCACCGGATTGCACTCGGCCATTTCACAAAATATCATATCATTCAATTGTAGACCACAATGGTCCTAGATTTGCTTCCGTGTGATAGTTCACATGATGTCATCACATGACATAAAATTCATTCATCATAGGTGTCCGGGTGACGCCAAGTCCTGTTTGTGCATTATGGTTCATATCGAACCATTCCATGACATTGTGAAATCATTCGAGGTGCTCCCCGGGTGCCAGATTATTACACACATAGGAGTATATCATGACATTATCAATTCATGCAAGGTGTTCCACCAACGTCGAACCCCTGTCCGTGTCTCGAGTTCCACGTGACTTTCCTGCAACTTCATTTCATATCACATTGCTTCAAAAGCATCAGAACTCTGTTTGTGGGGCAGTTCCCATGCGACCATTTCATTTCATGCTATTGACCTACAAAGTGTCGGAACTATACTCATGTGCCGGCTCACACGTGGCCATTTCACGATAATTTATTAGGTGCACCG
Organism: Euphorbia tirucalli; assembly: GCA_039660915.1. Lineage (NCBI taxonomy): Eukaryota > Viridiplantae > Streptophyta > Magnoliopsida > Malpighiales > Euphorbiaceae > Euphorbia > Euphorbia tirucalli. The sequence continues at coordinate 24,627,533 of CM077633.1, forward strand.
AAAGCGCCAACTTACTACCCGTGTGACGGTTCACACACGGTTTTCTTTGCATTATTCTTGCACAACATTGGGCATTCTTAGAGCATCCAGAATAAACAATTCACATCCATTATTGTCTTCATTCACAAAGCATCAAATGCACACAATCATCTCATGTCTTGTATAATCATTTCCAAGGCATCAACATTTGTGTAGCATTGATACTAACCACATTCTTCTGCGGCCATGATACTTTATTCACATGTGCCATACACATATTGCGTTAATATTTCCCTAAAACATGCAAGGCATTACTTTGTGTGTGTGTGTTTTTTGTGCTAATCACGTCTTTATGTAGCTGCAATGCTTTGTTTGGGTGACATATGCATTCGTTCCTTGCATGCACGACATCACCTCATATGCCATGCATCCTAACCACATTTTTCTTTAGCCATCTGCATTTTGAATGACATATACATTTGTTCTTTGCACGCATGACATCATCTTGTATGCCATGCATCCTAACCACATTTTTCTTCGGCCATCTACATTTTGAATGACATATACATTTGTTCTTTGCACGCACGACATCATCTTGTATGCCATACATCCTAACCATATCTTCTGCAGCCACTTGCATTATGTGTGACATGTTCATTCACACCATTTCATTCCATAACACCTAATAAAGGATGTTCCAGGGATGCCCCGTCATGATCATTTCATTTCATGACGGGTGTCCCAAAGCCACCCATGTTGTGCTCAAGTTTGCACTCGGCCGTTCCTCTATATCATTACATTCATTACGAGACCACAACAGTCCTAAATCTAGGATCATGTGGAGAGTCACATGATAAGCATTACACTACATCTCATCTATCTGTCTGTTCCCGGTGTCATTGGGATACCAAGATCTTGCTTGTGTGTTGCGATCCATGTCGGGTTGCTCATGACATTATTAACTCATCCAGGGTATTCCATGAGTACCCAATTACTATACATATATAAGGGGCATATCATGACACTACTTAATCATGTAAGGCATTCCACGAGCACCGAATTTTTTGTCCATGCTTCAAGTTACACGTGACTTGTTTGTAACATCATTTCATGTCAGATGCATCAAAAGCATCAGAACTCTTTCTGTGTGTTGGTGCACACACGGCCATTCCATAACATCCATTAGATGTCTCAAAAGCATCAGAACTCTATCCGCGTGCCGGCCACGTGTGACCATTTCATAACATCCACTAGGTGCTCCAAAGGCATCAAACCTATGCCCGTGCGCGGGATCACACGCAGTCTGTTTGCATTGGCTTTTTGCATAGCATAGGGGCATCCGCGGAACATCCAAAATATATAATAAGGTGAATCATCTTCATTCCTACCTTCACCTGTCTAAAATCATTCAATCGCATCAACCCATGACTGTACATCTCATTCATACATGAACATAAGGCGCTCCCCGAGCGCCGAAAACTCGGCTCACGTACCAAGCACATTATCTCATATCATTTTATCACATAAAAGCCAAAGGTGCTCCTCGAGTGCCAAAAAAAAAAAAAACAATTTGCATACCAAGCACTCTGTTTTATCTCACCTCATATCATGCTTCATAATCCAAGGTGCTCCCTGAGTGCTGAAGATTATGTGAGATCATCATGTGCACACACACCACCACAACATTCAACTCTCCCTCGCAAGTCACATCTTGCTTCGATCCGTGGACACCGCAGTGTGTCATTCTTCCCGGGGGCATAACTATGCACCTTATTTCAACTCTCCCTTGCAAGTCACATCTTGCTTCGATCCGTGGACACCCCAATGTGTCATTCTTCCTGGGGCCATAACTATGCACCCCATCTCAATTTCCTCTGCAAGTCATATCTTGCTTCGACCCGTGGACACCCCAGCGTGTCATTCTTCCCAAGGGCATAACTATGCACCCTTGCAAGCAATGTCTTGCTTCGACCCGTGGACACCCCAGTGTGTCGTTCTCTCCAGGGGCATAACTATGCACCCTATTGCAAGCAATGTCTTGCTTCGATCCGTGGACACCCCAGCGTGTCATTTCTTCCCAGGGGCATAACTATGCACCCTATTGCAAGCAATGTCTTGCTTCGATCCATGGACACCCCAGCGTGTCATTTCTTCCCAGGGGCATAACTATGCACCCTATTGCAAGCAATGTCTTGCTTCGATCCGTGGACACCCCAGTGTGTCATTCTTCCCAGGGGCAGAATTATGCACCCTATTACAAGTACTACTTGCTTCGACCCGTGGACACCCCAGTGTGTCATTCTTCCCAGGGGCATAACTATGCACCCTTGCAAGCAATGTCTTGCTTCGACCCATGGACACCCCAGTTGTGTCGTTCTTCCCTAGGGGCATAACTATGCACCCTATTGCAAGTACTACTTGCTTCGACCCGTGGACACCCCAGTGTGTCATTCTTCCCAGGGGCATAACTATGCACCCTTGCAAGCAATGTCTTGCTTCGACCCGTGGACACCTTAGTTGTGTCGTTCTTCCCTAGGGGCATAACTATGCACCCTATTGCAAGTACTACTTGCCTCGATCCATGGACACTCCAGAGTGTCATTCTATCCCTGTGGTGTATATTTATATACCATGTTTTATTTTAGCATGCATCATCCCCACCAGCATCCATTGCATCTGTATGACTGATATCCGATAGTATAGCATGACATGGCATTACATGACATCACACATGCAATGCATCATCCACACACATGCGCATCATGTCACACATTTATGCATACATCGTTCCCTGTTTGGTATCTGCCTATCGACACTAATAAGTGCTCTCATCAGGAGAAAGGATCTTGAGGATGTCCAACCCACATAACTTCAACGCCATAACAGATGTTGTGGAAGACTATGTTGCTTCACCACAATTCCGGAAGGCAGTTAGGGAGGAAGCTGCAGCAATGCTGAGAGAAATGCTGGGGGATGATCTTGACAGAGTAGAGAGGCTGACGGCGAGATGCGTTGAGTTGGAAACCCGGGTGGTAGAGCTCGAAGGGAAAATAAGAGACATGACGAACATAGACTCCAATGTTGGTATTGATAAGGAGCAGAACGCCAAAATTTCCGACACTCCTTCTCAACACCTCAAAAGGCCCTCTCACCAAAATTTGGGCTTATCGGGGTAGTCCAATGAAGGAGAACTGAAAAGACCTCTAGAGGCCAATGCCAACATTGACTCTACTTTGCGACAAATCTAGAGTTCGCCTCCCGAAGACACAGGGGCAGTCGCATCCTCTGGACCTCACTCAGTGACCAGACTATTCACCATCTGCAGAAAGCTAGGCCTGTTGCAGAGTGTCCGACCATACGTGGTGCCAACACCAGAACAAAAGGTAACTACTACAGCCATCATGTAGTAGCAGGCCACCGGATCGAGGAATGTGTCACTCTGCGAATGAGGATCCAGAGGCTGGTCGACGAGGGAAAACTGAGGGTCCCATTCACCTCTAATAAACGACCAGGGGCAATCAAGGAGACCACCAAGGAAATTCCTCAATCCTCCCGGGGAGAGGAATATGATGAAGAGCTACAAGGCCTGATCTGACGAGAACGGGGCAATGGTACTGAAGTCGATGCATTGACTAGACGGGGGGCTAAAAAAAACAAAAAAACAAAAACAAAAACAAAAAACAACAAAAAACAACAAAAACAACAAAAACAACAACCCTCGGAGCTGTCCTTTTTATAGGGAACCCATTTTTGTTGCTACAGTGTATTAACATCATTTTGAATGCAATGCATTTTGTTATCTTCTTACTTATGTGGTGATTGCATGTATATGGCAATGTGCACGCATTTGATCATCTAACATGACATGTCAAACACGCATAATATCAAAATGCATGACATCAATCTGAATACTATAGAGAACCTAAAAGTGAACCTGGTCCTAAACGAACTCTCTCTTGAAAAGTGAGCTGGTGAGATAAATAAAATGATATGATGGCACCACTTCTGTCGAGGCATCTGCTGATTCAACTTAACAATCCTTGCAAGACGCTACCAATCCTGCCCCAGAGCTTCAACTTAAAAGGCACACACGATGCCCAAACCATTCTAAACCGAAAGCCATCCTTGAAACTCTAAATCCTACCTATCAAACCAAAAAGCCCTCCTCGAGGCATCCAAACCTAAAAAGCCCTCCTTGAGGCACCCAAACCAAGAAAGCCCTCTTAGAGGCAAAACCAAATCTAAAGCCCTCCTTGAGGCACCCAAACCAAGAAAGCCCTCCTAAAGGCAAAACCAAATCTAAAGCCTTCCTTGAGGCACCCAAACCAAGAAAGCCCTCCTAAAGGCAAAACCAAATCAAAAGCCCTCCTTGAGGCAATCAAACTTAAAAAGCCCTTCTTGAGGCAATCAAACTTAAAAAGCCCTCATTGAGGCAAAATCCAACCAAAAAGCCCTCCTTGAGGCAATCACACATAAAAAGTCCTCCCGGAGGCAAAGCTTGGCCCCATATCCAAAGGGGGCACCCCAAGCCAAAACCCCAAAGCTAAAATTCTCAACCTCACCAAAATCTCCAACCCACGGAGTATTCAAATGGCTTTTATCACCTTCATCACCCATCATGTGCAAAATGCTGAAGCAATTTTGGTTGTAGTGCATACATTATTTTGTTCATATGACATTCATATGTAAATGACATTACACATGCATTGTTCATCCAAAAAGCATACGAAACACACATGACATGCATGAGTTTGAATGCAGAAGGAAAACCAACAGATGGCAACAGTTTGGGTAAAAAAAAAAAGAGGGGATCGGCACAGACAGAAGCCTTTCTTTCTGTATGGTCACCATAGCTAACACTGGAGTGTCTCATAGCATTAAAGGGTAATCTTCAGCTCCCGGCATTGTCAGATCCTTCCCTCCTATCTGTGAAAGATTCGGACTTTCCTGTCTTCAAAACCAAAGCTCTTCCCTTTCCCTTTTCCAATTTCTTCCACACCTTCAACACCCTTTGTCTTCCGTTTACCACCCAAACCACCAACACCTATTTGACACCTCTTTTCACCCTATTCCCTGAACTGACCCTCTGAAGCCTCATTTTCCACCATCAATGGCTTCTAACAAGAAATTGAACCCCAATGCTATTCCATATTCGCATCATCTCATTATCAAAAAGGTGATAGGGGACTATGACAAAGTACTGGCTCAATCAGTCTTTGTTTATCATCAACCTGTACCAGATTGGGGATTCTCTTTCTACCCCATGCCATTTCTCTTCAACCTAAACCCCCAGACCAAATATTTCGTAACCTCAAACTGACAGGAAAGGCCTTGATTTCATGACAGAGAGAGGATTTAAATATAAGCCTACTTCAATTGAGCTGGAGTTTGCCAATGCTTAAGCAACCGCTGATGGAACTCCTAAGTAACCACTGCTCTCGCCTAGCAAAATCCATACTATAGCCTATACTGGACTCCACCCAGCAAGAGATGGTTCTGTTGAGCAAAATGTGCTACAAAAAGAAGAAGACTAACGATCACCCCTATGAACTTCACCAATAGTGTTGGAGCAACCAGGTCTTACAAAGCTTTCAACAATCATGAATGGGATGTTCCCATCAACAGAAAGACTTGCAAAGCCTGCTGTGCTAATATTCAGGGGAAAGTTGCATTTACCAACCATTTCAAGAACTCAGTCTTCAGCTACAATAGAAGTGACTACTTACCAGTGGTTCTTTCATCTCCTAGCCATGGTGTGCCTTGCTCTAGGGTTATTGTGGTTCACAGACAAAGGAAAACCACAGTTAACTCAAGTCATTCTGAATCAGGCCATACCTTGAAGGACTGGCAACCGTATGAATTGGAATCAGGGGTGAATTGAGAGCATGAATACAGTTCCAGACCCTTGGAGATTTCAGTGGTTAATTGACTCCATCTCAGGTGGTCTACTCAACAGAGGTAGTTCCATCCAGTGGTCGGCTGGACACTTTGGTAACATCCCCAGCGGATCCTAAAAAAAAAAAGTGTAATGAATGGACGTTGATCCACACCAGAGCCACGGGTTGGAATTTCCTAATGCATTCACATTCATCATATCATAAATGTTTCATATGCTATTTTGGTGCTCAATATGCATGTATTATGCCATTACATGTAAATGTCCATGTTCAGGTTACTGCACGCAGCAAACCACACTTAATGAAGCATTTCACATCCAAACCCAAACCTCCAACACCTGGGGCAGGCAAAGGAAAAATCACAAAACATCATCAAGGATAATCCTATCATGATTCCTGGAGGAATTGTCAAGGCGTACTAATCCTAAGACAACCCAGTGCTAAGACATCCACTTGGTTGGTGCACTCTTAGACTTGGCCTTCGTTCACAAAAAAAAAAGAAAAAAAAAACCACAATGATCTTTAGCGAGAGAATCTCGGACATGGAAAACCGAAAGGACGTGTTGGTAACAAGAAGAGAATGACATACAGAGGCAGTGTCACTTTTGATTTTCTTATCGCATTCATTCTGATGTCATCATAACGATACTAAGCATGCTTGATTTTCTACTTAGATGTTCATATTGCATGCATCGTGCCATTGCATATAAACACCCATTAGTAGGTCATTGCATTCAAACCACAGTGGCATCAACAAGATTGTTACTACAAATGGCAGCTACCGGCTCAGTTGTACCATCCCCAACATAATCATCCCTGGCAGAGTGGTCCCTAGTAGGATCATCCCCACGGAGTCTCCGGTAAAATCCCCAATGGGTTCCCAGCTAAGATTCTTCTCACTGAATTAGAAGCTCCAACAGATCCCCTAGCGAGATCAAACGGATTAGAATACTCCCCAGCAGAATTCACAGCCAAAACGATCCCCACTGAGTCATTATCCTCAGCAGAGTCATCCAACGGACACAGTCCCCATAGGAGATCGTTAGGAGTCACAAGTTCACTCCCCAGCATAGTGCAGATACCAAACATATTACCAGAAGCATCGTCATGCATGCATACACACAAATCATACACGCATTCACGTATACATGCATCAAACCACCTCAACCATGTTTGTCTTTGATTGGAGGAGTCATCTCGAGAAGAGATCTTTCCCAATTCAGAAAGGCCTAACCCACAGTCACCACGTAAATCGGAGCCCAATGACTCCAAAACCTCAGGTATGAAAAATTTCTATAATTATCATAATTTTTCGCTCATGCCAATAAAATCCCGAGAAGGGTATTTCTTACCTTTAACAGGGATCTGGGGGCAAGACAACAACCATCCTTGTGCTGCTTCTTCGCCACATAGAAGGGACAACACATCTCTCACTTCGACCTTGTCACCACATAGACAGGGAAGAATGTCTGTTGACGAACTTCTCGCCTTTAACAAGTATCTAGGGGTAGAACAACAGACCAACTCATTCGACATTTTCATCACATGACAGAGGAAGAACATCCATTTCAATCCTGTCATCGTAGAGGCAGGAAAGAAATACCTATTTAAGGAGTTTCTTGCCTTTAACATGGATCCGGGGTAAGACAACAACCATTCTCGTGCTACTTCTTCGCCACATAGAAGGGATAGCACATCTCTCACTTGACCTTGTCACCACATAGACAGGGAAGAATGTCTGTTGACGAACTTCTCGCCTTTAACAAGTATCTGGGGGCATAACAACAGACCAATTTGTTCGACCTTTCCGCCATATAGGGGAGGAAGAACACCCATTTCAATCCTGTCATCACAGAGGTAGGAAAGAAATGCCTATTGAGGAGTTTCTTGCCTTTAACAGGGATCTGGGGGCAAGACAACTAGCGACCTCGTGCTATCTCTTTGCCACATAGAAGAGACAGCACATCTCTCACTTCGACCTTGTCGCCACATAGACAAGGAAGAATGTCTGTTGACAAACTTCTCGCCTTTAACAGGTATCTGGGGGCAGAACAACAGACCAATTCATTCAAATTTTTCATCACATAGGAGAGGAAGAACACTCATTTCAATCCTGTCATCATAAAGGCAGGAAAGAAATGCCTATTGAGGAGTTTCTTGCCTTTAACAGGGATCTAGGGGCAAGACAACAACCATCCTCGTGCTATCTCTTCGCCACATAGAAGGGACAACACATCTCTCACTTTGACCTTGTCACCATATAGACAGGGAAGAATGTCTGTTGATGAACTTCTCGCCTTTAACAGGTATCTGGGGGCAAAACAACAGACCAATTTGTTCAACCTTTCCGCCACATAGGAGAGGAAGAACACCTATTTCAACCTTGTCATCACATGGGCAAGGAAGAAATGCCTATTGAGGTTTCTTGCCTTTTACAGGTATCTGGGGGCAAGACAATCTTATATCAATCTCACGGGAACTCCACCACATGGAGACAACAACCAACCTCGTGCTGTTTCTTCGTCACACAGAGGGGACAGTACATCTCTTGTTTCAACCTTGTCGCCACATAGACAGGGAAGAAATGCCTATTAAGAGGATTCGCTTGCCTTTAATAGTTATCTGGGGCAAAACAATTCAATCGTATTTATTCTTGATCGAGGGGGCAAAAATTTTTGTTTCCAAAATTATCGATCAAGAAATAAATACGTTTCTTGACATCAATTTCACGGGAACTCCACCACACGGAGAAGAACTCTAAGTTCATGCTGCCTCTCCATCACAAAGGAGGGATAGTAAGTTTCATTCAGCCATCTCACCACAGAGAGCCAACATCACAGGTACGCTCCACCACAGTGAGCCACCATTACGGGCGCGCTCCACCATAGTGAGCCAACATCACGGGCGCGCTCCACCACAGTGAGCCACCATCATGGGCGCGCTCTAACACAGTGAGCCAACATCACGGGCACTCTCCTCCATAGTGATCCATCATCATAGGCACGCTCCACCACAGTGAGCCACCATCACAGGCGCGCTCCAGCATAATGAGCCAACATCACATGCACGCTCCACCATAGTGAGCCATCATCACGGGTGCGCTCCACCACAGTGAGCCAACATCACGGGCGTGCTCCACCATAGTGAGCCATCATCACGAGCGCACTCACCATAGTGAGCCAACATTACGGGCATGCTCCACCACAGTGAGCGAACAATACAGACACGCTCCATCACAGAGAGTCGACTTGGAACCACGGCCGGCGCCTCCAGTAAGGAACGCCAGGTACGTTTCCTTTTCCTCCCTCACCACGCTCCCAGTCGCGAGACCAAATTTGATCTAGGCTCCATAGCCCACGATAATCCGACTTTGATCCCGCGAGGGGGAAACTGTGAGCACGGGTTTTTTTCCTGGTCTCGGTGATGAGAGTCCCTTGATTTCCTGTGGACCGAACAAGCTTAAACGGGACTCGAAAGCGACTGGAATGCCACCTGGGGAATCTCAAATAACCCAAAAACCTGGCTATCCGTGATCTGAAACCCCCGAAAGGGTCTCCCGAGAGGTCTTTAGGGTTTAGCGTGCATGTCTATTGTTTCGCCTTTCACTCTAGCCTTCGCGAGAACCCGGTGACTCTGGTTTCTTGAACCAAAGCTGGCCAGCTCTAGACTAGAGCCGTACGGCTCTAGTGGGCAAGACAGATTGCCTTGCAAAGTCAGGCAACCTATCTTACAGAGGGGAGGTATAGATGGAATAGGAAAGGCAGATTGATGGAACGAGAGAGATAAAAGAGAGAAAATAAGACGGAAGGGGGAGATTTTTGGGACTTTTGGAGGACTTTCGGTTCTTAAGCAGAAAAGAAAACAAAGAGAAAGAAAGAAAGAAAAAGAGAGAAAGAAAGAAGAAGAAGAAGGACCGAGAGAGATAGCCAGAACAACCCTCACAATCCTCTCATTTAACCCCAAATTAATCATCAGACATTGACAACACAACCAGCATCCTCTACTCTTTGATTCAAGATCATTTCGGCTTGGTTTCGGATCGTTTTGGGTCATCGGAGGATTCAGCCGATTAAGCTCCAGTGGACATTCCAAAGCTTTCAATCCGTTTCTTAACGCTCCAAGCTTCAAAACAACAATCCAGGTAAACTTTGAGAAACCCTAAAACTTGTCTGCATTTGATTTTCTGTGCGTTTTTGTCATTTTTGCCAAAATCCGAAAAATGGTCTGTCCACCATAGCCGTACAGCTGTGTTCCTCAGGAACACAGCCGGCCGGCTATGTTTCTAATGAACAGAGCCAGCCGACCCTGTTCTTCAGGGGCAGATTCCCGATCTATCCCAAACGGCTAAAACAGTCTGTTTTCCATTTTGATTTTTTCTGTTGGGGTCACTTTCAGCCCAGAATCATTCATATGTATTTGTATTTTGACTTTCTAATTATTATACATATAGATATCGGGGTTTTTAGTATTTTTCGGGGTTTATTTAGTGAGTTTCGGGGTAGTTTCATCCGATTCGGAGCCATTGTCCAGTGTTTGTGGACCCCCAGATCCTATAAAATCCCTGGAAAATATTAAAAATAAGTAAAATAATATTTTTATAAACATTTTTGGTGTGTTTATTACACTTTGGACCTGAATGGAATGTGTATTTAGGAACCCACATGAACAGAACCCTGAGTTCTGGGATAACCGACCCATAAAAATGGAAATTTGCATGTAACCGAGCCAAATGGTTTTCCAAAATTGATTTTCCAGCACAAAAATTACAGGGCATTTCAAAACCAATTTCCAGGTCTAACCGGTCCAACCGGTCGGGTCAAACTGGTTACCCCTTAAATGCATGCTCCCTTATCCTAAAATCCCCATTCTGTCCTAATTTGAGTCCTTCTTGTGTTTATAATATAAATTGTGCTAACCAGTCTGTTTTGTAGCATTTATTTTTATTTTTGCTGTATTTAATAGATTAATTCGTGTACGTAGGCGGTTGTATTTTTAGATTCTCGTGTACTCTAGGCGTTTGTAAAAGTGAGGACGAGAGTTTTTATATTTTATTCGATTTGGTTGTATAATCGGCCTTTATTATTCTTTTATATATTTGTATGGATGATTTAATTTCTGCAATTTATTTCTGCATTCTTGCCTTAGCATCGGCTTAATAAAAATAAACAAATTGGGTAGAGAAAAGATGATAAATTGAATAAATATGGTTTTATAAATAATAAACGAATACAAGCTTGAGGTTAAGTAGGTAAGTTGCCCGAACCCTGAATCTCTGGATTAGGTACAGTAGTCTGCGCTCAATAGGGAGCTGTACCGGAATTTCCCGGATGAGCTGATCCGGGTGGCGATTCTGTCACTGATCTCGGGATTTAGGTTTTGAGGTCTTTAAGTTAAAAATGGGACTACAAAATGAATTTCCAAATTAAATCAATAATTTTCCCAACGCAACATAAATAAAACCCGTTTTTCCCAAAATCACTAAATAAATCAAAAACTTTCTCCCCGGTTCGCTTCACTGCATCCCGTTTTCCATTTCATGAAAAAGGTCGTCCACTCACATGCTCCGTTATTGGTCACTTGAAAATTAAGCCGCTTCACCAGAGGAATGATTTCTCCTTCGGGTGTAGCAATGCTTACTCCTAAGCCTGCACCGTGTTTGTTCACCGCCCCATCGAAGTGCATCACCCATCTGTTTGACTATTCTTCGACCATTGCCAGCTGTTCGTCAGGAAATTCCAAGTTCTTGATGTAATTTGAATCTATTGGCTAATTAGCCAGAAATTCCACTACGGCTCTTCCCTTGATTGTCTTCCTTCTCACATATTCTATGTCGAATTCTGATAGCAAAAGCAACCACCTCGATAACTTCCTGGCTAGAACTGGAGCTTGGCATAAGTATTTCATAGGATCCACCTTGGCTACCGCCTGAACTTTATATGACTGGAAGTAGTGTCTTAGTTTCTTCATCAACCATACCATAGCAGCACAAGTCTTCTCTACTATCGTATACTTAGTCTCATATTCCAGTAACTTCTTGCTCAAGTAGTAGATTGCATGTTCGCGTCCATCTTCTTGCTCTTGTACCAACATGGCTCCTATAGAAGTCTCTTCAATGGCCAAGTACAGAATCAGGGGTTTGTCTGGTACCGGAGGCTTTAAAACTGGAGGGTTTATCAAATAAGCCTTAATTCTGTCGAAGGCTATCTGACACTGTTCATTCCATTTTACTGGCTGGTTCTTCTATAGAAGTCTGAAAATTGGCTCGCAAATTGTCGTCAATCTTGCAATAAACTGACTAACATATTGTAGTGAACCTAGAAACGACCTTACTTCCTTTTCTGATTACAGTGTAGGCATATCTCTGATGGCCTTAATTTTGTCAGGATCCATTTCAATTCCCTTCTGGCTGAGTACATGACCAAGCAGTTTCCCATAAGTTACCCCGAATACACCCTTCTTAGGGTTGAGGTGCAGATTGTATTTCTCGATTCTGGTTAGAAATCTATCCAGGATAGCTAGGTGCTCTTCTCGGGTTCTGGATTTGACTAACATGTCATCCACATAAACCTCGACCTCCTTGTGGATCATATCATGTAGAAGTGTCGTGACTACTCGCTGATAAGTTGCCCTGGTTTTCTTCAACCCAAAAGGCATGACTCTATAGCAATAGACCCCCCCACTCTATGATGAAGGCTATTTTCACTTTGTCGACTACAATCATCAGAATCTGATTATACCCCGAGAACCCATCCATGAAAGAATACATAGCTGCCCTGGCGGCACTGTCGATCAGAACGTTAATATGTGGAAGTGGGAAGTCATCTTTGGGGGATGCCTTATTCAGATCCCGGTAGTCCATACAGACCCTGACTCGGCCATCTTTCTTTGCAACCGGTACAATGTTGGCCAACCATTCCGGATACTCTACTACTTCTATGAACTTGGCCTTTATCTGCTAGCTACTTCTTCCTTAACCTTTTCAGCCCATTCTAGTCAAAGTCTTTTGAGTTTCTGCTTAATCGGTTTCATCTTCGGATCCATTGGGATTCTATGTTCTGCAATTTCCCTGTCAACCCCAGGCATGTCATCGTAGGACCAAGCGAAGGCTTTGACATGTTTTTGCAAAATTTTACAAGTTCTTTTCTCTCATCTGGTGTGAGGTCTTTCAAGACAGATACCATCTTTGGATCATCATCTTTCCCTAGGTTCATTTCATGTAATGATGCATCATGTATTCTAAAGACATTAAATGAATGTTTGTATGTATGCACAGTTCCATCCGGAAAAACATCACATAAGTAAACAAAATCAGATTTTATTGCATTATGCGCCTTGTAGGTAGAATTTTTCACATCAAAAATTGAAAAAGCAGATACATTTGAAAATTGCCATCCTCCACATGCGGAGGGTCTTCATCAACAGTAGCACAGTTGAACTCTTCGAACAGGTACCCCAAGTCTCCTTCCAGATCTTCCTTCTATTCTTCAGTCAGCTCTCCTTCAAATGTCTCAGCCTTACCCCTCATTACCAGCTTTGTGAGCTCCCTTACAGCTTCCCCCACTAGTTCTTTATGTGTCCTCCCAGTCGATGGCTTCTTCTTTTCTGAACCCTTCCTTGCTTCCATTAGAGTGGACAGTGCTCTTGTGATGGCTTCCATGGCCATCTCCATCTCACTTCTCAATAGGTCAGTCTTCTTGAAGGCTTGTCCCTTATCCCCAAATTCATTTCTAACTTGGTCAACGGCTTTCTGCCTCGGAGTTTCCTTGTCTTCATTTCTGGCTCCAGCTCGCAGCATGTTCACAACAGGCTCAATTCCATACTTGTTGAAATCAACAACATCAGCAAAAATTTCAAACCCAGGGAGCTGACCTCCCTCAACAAGTATCGGCTCAGGAGTCCCATCATACACTGATTCTGTGGCCCGGACGAAGGTGTCCACCAAGTTCACGTTCTTCCTTTCCTGCTTAGTCTTTCCCTCGTGATACCCCATCCCAAACTGACAGTACTTGCCAGCTTCAATATTAAACTCAGGGATACCTTGCTGTTTGGCTCCTAATCCTTTCCCCGGCTCATAGTTCTGCTTGGCAAAGTATCTGTGAATCCAGTATGGAAACTTAGGCTTATCAGAGATGACTGCAACTTAGAAACCGATCATCAGCTACTCAGTAGCACTCAGGGCAGCCACGACAGAAGGCTCATTCGCTTTAACAGTTACCACTTTCCCCTCCATCAAAAACTTCACCTTCTGATGCAAAGTCGAGGGCACTCCTCCTAGGGCATGGAACCAAGGCCTTCCTAAGAGCAGAGAGAAGGTGACAGGAATGTCGATCATGGTGAATAGCACCTTTGACTTAATCTCTCCTACCTTGACTTCGGTTTCAAATGTCCTAAGCACAGCTCTCTTGCTATCATCATACACCCTAATCACAGTGTTGGACCGGCAAAGAGCTTCAGTACTCACCCCCAAGAAAGGCAGGATCTGGGAGGGACAAATGTTTAAGGCCGAGCCGTCATCTACCATCACACTCGGCATCACTTTGTCCATGACCTCAACCCTCATATATAGAGCCCTGTTGTGGTTAACCCCTTCAGGTGGAAGATCTTCAACCCTAAAACTGATCTCCGAGGCCCTATTGGCTTTCAAGTCTACTCCCTTTATCATTACACACACCTCGTCCGGGGACATAATGGGGTTAGCTTCCATTTCCATTAACTGTTTGACCACCGCCTCTCGATGCCTCTTTGTTTCCATGAGTAAGTGCCAAACACTGGCACGAGCTGGTGTCCTCTTTAGTTGGTCCACTACCATGTCTTACTCCCTGGCCACTGGAGGTGATTGGGTAGTATTATTCTGCACCGGTGTAGTATTCCTTCTTGGGGTTGCTGGAGGTGGTACATTGGCGGGTTGATAAACCCTTCCACTCCTTGTGATATGCATCATTGGTCCATCTTTTTCAATGACAGTCCCTCTCTTCATCTCCACTGGATAAACTGGCTTTGACTCTTGAACCTTAAAATCGTCATATTCATCATCCGCTTCAAACTCATCTAAATTGATGGGACCCGCCTTATCCTCCACTGCCAAAGACTGTTCTTCGACTATTTCTGGCTCTTCCTTACTTTCCAGCAGCACAGCTTGCACGCTCGGATTTGCTTTGATGATCTGGGTGAATACATAAATGGCCGGCAGACCAGACTGCACCATATTCACTTGACTTCCAAAGGTGGGGAGTGGATTTTTCTGCACACTCGGCTTCAGAGCTGGCTCAATAATCTTGCCATCGGTGACCAACTACTTGATGGCTTTTATCAGCTGGGTGCACTCATTCATACGGTGACCCGTCATCACATAATAGGAGCAGAAATTATCTTTATCTGCCTCAGTTGGAGGCGAGAATGGCCTCAGACTCTGAAGCAGCCCAGCCTTTCTACACTTTGCAAAGATCCAACTAGCCAACTCGGCCTATGGACTGGTGATCCTCTGAGTAGTTGGTCTCCCTTGATTCACAGCAGCTACCTCTACCTCCTGCATTTCGATAGAGGCTGCTTTCAACGTCATCTTGGAACTAGACCCCACTGCAGTAGTCTTAGAACTGCTACCCTTGTACCCCTGGGAGTACCCTTGATTATTTCTGTAGGAGCCCAAACTCTGTTTGCCCCTTTGCTCCTCCTCCTCATACCACTCGATACGCTTGGCAAACTCCACTACCTCGTTAAAGGAATGGAACCTTTTGAGCTTCATCTTATCCTTGTACTGTGGCAAACTACCATCCACCAGCTTCACTATCAGAGACTCCAACTTTGGTGCCCCATCCACCAGAACCTGCACATCCATCCACCGTTTGTAGTAAGCCGAGAAAGACTCATTCGGCTTCTAGCTGATTCTCTCCAGGTCTTCAAGAGTTGTCTCAACTTGGGTGTTGTAGGCATATTGCTATTGGGATTTTTCACCGGAATCACCCGATAAAAGCAGAAGAACACGATGATTTCCTCAAATCCGTGCCCAGGAGCAATGGAAATGGAAATTGTAAAAACAAAATTTTAATTGAAAGAGATAAATTTCTTACCCGGAATATCTCTTTCAGAGATGGATGCAGACTCCAGGAATCAATTTAGAATCCCTCCTCATTCACGTACACGAACGCCTAACGAACACCACCCATGCTAGCATCAGAAAACACGAACTATGGAGTGAGAGGCTTGGTCAATTTCGGCTATGGTGTGTATACCTTTTTGGTGGCCGAAATTCTCAAGGTTTATTAAACCCTAGGTTAGCCGAAATTCCCTTGAGGAATTTTGGCCCAACTTGGCTCCTTATTTGCGTGGGCTTCCTTCTTTTAATTCACGCCCAATCTTATTTTAATTAGTCCGGTTTAAATCAATTTCAAGCCCAACTTTAATTTACCCATGTATTTAATATATTACACCAAGTAACATATTATTTACATTTAAATTAAAATTAGTTTGACCAATTAATTTAATCCATCAAATTAAAATTAGATCTTCACAAATAAAATCATATGTAAACCTATACATATGAATATTTCCACCTAGGAAATAATTTCATAATTAATCCAATTAATTATGAAGAGCCAATTGAATATTAATTTTATTATTATGATCAATCCAATTGATCATTATAATATAATTAATATATTTCTCTCTCTCCAGAGTGTATACTTCAAGTATACATGTGATTCCTTAAGTCAGTGTTCAGTCGCTCAATGTGTACGATCCCGTGGGCCCATCTTTATATTGGCAGTGGGCCTATGGCCCACAGACTGCAGTTGGGCTCTAGCAAGCCACTGCAGCCCCTAATTAAGATGGAAATGGTAGTCCAACTGATATCATAACCCTGTAGTTTAAACTTGTATATCCCATGTCATCGATATCGGTGTCCAACACAGAGGCATGGATTGATCACCCTCTTTCGTGTTCGGACATTAACTTGATCCCAAATGTACTGAAGCTCACAAACAAGTTCCAACTTGTTTGGGTGTGGCCACACTCTTATCAGTCACATTCATCAAAAGGCCAGTGATATCTTCTCAGTGGACTACTGAGTGACAAATCCCTTCTACATATCCATAGCATTGCCATGCTAAGTGACATACCCGAAAGCACCCATACTTGGCACCCTATTACAGGCCCTTTAGGCGTACCCCTAAGTATGCGACCTCACATGCAACACCATCATATGGTCAGGTCAAAGGATCCATACAAGTACTACACGAGAATCACTTGTGATACTATACCATGTGGATTTCTCGTTAAGTGGATCTATCCAGTACCATGCCCCTTATGCATGTACCCATTAACTTGGTTGACATCCCATGTCCAATGACCGGTAAGACACCGCCATACAACCAGGTTAATGATAGTCTTTTATTCCAGTCATTCCCATGACTGGAACAGACTACGGATCTATTCATGGTCATATCGTTTACCCTATCCGTGGTCTTACTGCCAAGTGCATGACACTGGTCATCATGGATATGGATATGTCCATTGGATACTTCATTTAATATATTGCATAAGATAAATATAATAAATGAATTAATGCCTTTGTTAATAACACAAATAAGTATAATACATGAATCCAATTAATGTATGATACAAATACAAGGACCAATGCCTCGGGACTAGGGCATATCTAACAATTGCTTCACAAAAGCATTAGATAAGTCCTCCCAAGTGGAACAAGTATACAGGGGCATCTTTATGTACCACTTCGCTTCAGCACCCCTCAGAGTAGTCGGAAACAAGTTCAAGAGATGACCCTTTCCAATCCCCATACTGGTCATCAGCCTCACGTAACTGTCCAAGTGGGCTTCTGGCTGGCCTTCCCCAGTGTAAGGGGGAAGGTATGGCATATGATAACCAGCCGGAAGTGGCCTCTCTCCATCGGCCATTAGTGTGGCAGGGTCAGCACACTTAATAGGATTAAAGTGGACCATCTCCTTTAGCTTGGGTAACATGGCTTCTATGTCAGAAAATTTCTGATTAAGATGCTTCTCCAGCATTGTCTCAATCAAAGCTTCCCTTGCCTTATCAAAGGCCTCATCCTCTTCGGACTGACGATCGGGTTCTCTGTGGTTAATCACTCCACCACTTCCTCCTGGAAGGCTTCCTCCAGTACCATTAGTAACTTGGACAAACTGCTGTCCCCCACTTCCAACCAAAGTTTGAGCCAGTGGAGCAGCCTGAATAGGGATGGCGCTTATCACTGCCTGCACTTACTCCCTAAGAGTAGCCTTGAACTCGTCTGTGGTTAGGAAGCTCCTCATAAAAGCAGCCATATCAAAAGGTAAGTTTCCACTGTTTCTGTCAGCCATCTCCGCTATGTCAGCTTCTTATAACGAAATCTGACTGTCAACTGGTAGAGTAGGCAACTGAACTTCGACCTCCCGATCTGAATCTGACCCTGAGCTGATTCCCTCCATGGTGACAGGCTCTGATTGAACTGATTGGATTGGTGGGTTGGGCTCTGATTCAACACGGACTAATCGTTTTGATGTGTGACTCCAAACTACACATTCAACATAAGGTTAGAATCATGGATGGATGTCATGGACGTAGACTTGACACACTAAATGGTGTGTATTGTGTGTTCATGTTCATGATCAGATGATGCTTTAAGGATGTGGATGATTATGAAAATAACTTTTGTATTTTCTTTCTTTTTGTTTTGGATGTTCTAAGCATACCCCATGCCATGCAATAGACAATGGAAAAATGTCACGTGTGGGCCGGCACATGGACAGAAGTTCGGTGCCTTCGGGGCACCTAGTGGACATCATGAAATGGTCACATGTGTACCGACACACGGACAGAGGTTTGACGCTTCACATGTGATGGTCATATGGGAGCCGTTCCGTGGACAAAGGTTCGATGCTTTTATGGCATCTTAGATGAAGTGATGTCACAAACAAGTCGCGTGTGACTCGAGACACGGACAACATTTCGGCGTTCGTGGAACACCTTGCATGATTAGGCATGTTATGAAATGTCCTAATATGAGTACTAACTCTGCACTCGTGGAGTACCTTGAATGAATTATCGCTGTTATGGAACAATCCGATGTGGATCGTGACACACAAGAAAGACTTTGGTGTCGCCATGACACCAATGGTATGGCGTGTGATGATATCGTGTGATCCACCACACGAACATAAGCCTAAGACCGTTGTTGTCCTTTAATAGTGTAATGAAATGGCCAAGTGCAATTCGGTGCACAGGCGGAATATGGGTAGCCTTGGGGACTCTCGATATGTCATAACATGAAATGGTCGTGAAGGGCACACTTAGAACATCCTTACGTTTTGGATGGGATGAGATGGTATGAATGCCTATGTCATACAGAATACAAGTGGCTACACAAAAACGTGGTTAGGATGCATGACACACAAGATGATGTCATGTATGCTTCATGGGAACATGGACATACGGAATGAATATGACACACAAATAAGATGTTATGGATGCACGAAAAATATGGTTAGCATAATACCACACGTATGATGATGCTTGCAAATGGCTGCATAAAAATGTGGTTAGAAAATGGCACACGGATGATGGGTGTTTAAGGTTGCATGTAAAGGTCAAAATGAAACCACCATAGAACAAACATTAGCACACGCAACAACATGCTCACCCTTCCAACCTTATTCCTCCTTTCAATTAGTCTCGCATTCTTCCTAGGTATTGGGTCTCTTTAGCATCAACCGGGGATACCAAGGGCACACTCTCAATGTCCATTTCAAATATATGTTTTGGTAATCCTAAGGGGAAGTTGCTAGGCCATTACATGAAGGTATGAGTCAAACCAAGGGTCGTACAGGTTCCCATAGTGAGAATATCCTCCTCACTTCTCCCCACTCAAGCATCCAAATGAAGGGGTACGTACGAGGCTATGAGTGGTCTACCCCCTCGGGTGCCTCCAATCCTAGCGGAAGAGGTAGGCCACCTTTGGAAGTAAACCGGGCTTAATCATGTGTTGGAGGGATTAAAGAAGAGAAAATGTCATGTTATGCGGTTGTGGATGAGATATCAGGTTATAAATTAATAATTGACTTCAAGTGAGGATGTACTTCAATTGTTGCCTAAGTTCCTTAAGTTTTTTATGAAAAACTTTTTAAAAGAAACCGTTAGTCCCCAGCAAAGTCGCCACTGTGAGCGGATGAAGTTTTTACGGAACACACGGTGAAGTGGGAATTGGGGATTTCTTTTCGAGTATAATGATATGGTTTTGAAAATGGGTTTTAATCTTCTTTAAGAAAGCCTTTCATTTTATTGGAAAACTTAATTGTAAGTATGAATTTTGGAAAATAGATTTTTAGGAAATCCCAATTTAAACTTAAAGATCTCGAAACCTAAATTTCAAGATTAGATACAAAGTCACCACCCCGGATCAGCTCATCTGGGAAATTCCGGTATAGCTCCCTACCAAGTGTAGACGCAGTACCTAATCCAGAGATTCAAAATTCGAGCAACACATCTACTAATCCTCAAACTTGTTTCCAATTATTATTTCATAATTTGATATGTCATCCACTTAAATCTACCCATTTATCTTCTTTTATTCTTTAGTTAATGCTCATACACATGACATAAATATAAATCCAAAATAAAGTGCAGAAAAGTAAAAGTGCGGGAAAAGTAAAGTAGAGGCCAAATTATACAACCCAGAAAAGAAAAACTCTCATCCTCACCATTTTACAACCACCTATAATACATGATGATCTAAAAAGTACGATCGCCTAGGTACACGAGATGATCTATTAAGTACATCAAAAATGAAAAATAATAAAAGAAAAAGCTGCATCCAAATACGGTTATCATAAGTAAATACGGCACATTAAGGACACACATAGGACAAAATAGGGGATTCTAAGAAGTGGGAACATGCATTTAGGGGATAACCTAGAAGTCCAGGCGACTTGCTCGGTTAGACCTGGAAAATGGTTTTAGAAACGCCCTATAGGTTTTGTGAATGAAAAACCAATTTTGAAAACAATTTGGCTCATTTTACATGCAAATTCCTTCGGTTTAGTGGGTCGGTTATCCCGGAACTTGAGGTTCCATTCGTGGGGGTTTCTAATTCCAAACATTCATCTATGGTATGAAAACAGTAAACACACCAAAAACAGGTTTGATTCTGAAGACAGCATCACGCGATGATGTCTGTGTGGATCATCCCGTGATTTTGCCTCCTGCCCGACATTACAGTCGTGCGACTGTATTACAGTGTGCGATTGTAAATTACAGTCGTACGACTATAATGGTTACAGCTGTGCGACTATGATGAATAGTGCCCGACAATGGTTTTCTTATTTTCTAAAGTCACTAGTTTTATCGATTTTGATGATTTCAAGAGTTTCTGGGACTCCAAGGGCCCGTTATCATTGAACTGAAAATCTGATTAATGATCTAACAACTGTGAATTCCAAGAATTGAAACCAACAAAACCCCAAACCACACATCTGTATCATTGGAAATCTGAAAACCACAATATTATAGTGTACAGATGTGATTAGACCGAATTAAATCATGAGAAATCATTTAAAATGGAAAACTGGTTGTATTCAGTCGAATTTGGGCTTTTTGGGCTTCTGCCTAGAGGTATACAATCGTGCAACTGTAATATATAGTCGTAGGATTGTTCTCCAGGAACTATAGTCGTATGACTGTAAATATAATCGTGCGACTATAATTACGGTCGTACGGCTGTAATTCCGCAGACAGTTTTCCGGAAAAAAATTTCAAACATAGAAACAATCGCAAATCAACATGAAATGAGTTTTAAGGCCTCTCAGAGTTTACCTCTTTTGTGTTCCAGTATTTTTGATGATTAGGGTCGGATATGGATGTCGGAATCCGCCTAGAATCTCCAAACAACCCGAAATTCCCGACACGCATCCCGAATTGATCCAAACGAAAGTCGAGTATAGTTTTGAATCAGTGATGTCAGATTAGGGATCTCACACTATGTGTTTTTTATCTCTCTTCTCTTTTTTCCTCTTTCTCTCACTTTCTCTCTTTAGAAATCTCTTTCTCTCTCAAGCACCCCTTTTTTTCTTTTTCTCTCTTTTTTTTGAATGATTTTTTTTCTCCTCTTTTTCCTATGGTTTTCTGCCTTTTCTGGCTCTTCTCTGCCTCTTAATTCCCATGATTGATGACCAAAATCCGACCCAAATTAGAGTTCTTTCTTATTCAAGAATCTGCTGAGTCAAAGACTAGAGTCGTATGACTCTAACTATAGTCGCAAGACTGTAGTGTTACAGTCATGCAGCCATAGTTGTTACAGTTGTGCGATTGTAATATACAGTCGTGCAACTGTAATCTAGAGTCGTACCACTGTAGTTGTGAAACTACAGCCGTACGGCTCTAGATAGAGCCTGCATGCCTTAGTCTTAACCCACACTCACACCTAAGTCCCCTAATCACTCCACGAACCTCTCTCGGGGTTTCGGATCAAGGACTCTTCTAAATATTAGACCCTTTGAGAACATTTTGGGCATTATTCCACTCATTCTCAGATCCAATTCATGCTCATCTATCTAATAGGTAACAACAGGTTTTCATCATAGAGGTCAGTAAAAAACCCGTGCTCACAATGTCATGGGAACAAATGGCCATGACATTTTGTGTAACTAATGCAGCTTTTCTTCTATGAAATTTTCCGCTTTTAGATGCACGGGCCCAAGCTGCAACATGTGTTTTGTTAATACCACCTATGCAAATCTAAAAGAAAATACACATTTGAACGAAAGAAAGTTTGATCATATTAATAAATAATACATTGTTATGAGAAAATAACAATGTAACAAATGCATATGATAAAAGAGTTGTGAAACATACCTAAAAATATGGGAACCAATTTGGATTCTGTTGAATTTCAGGTTGCACTTCACCGGTATAATTTGGTTTAATCAAATCAATTCACAAGATAACTAATACTCTTATAACTACTTTAAACCAATAAAGCACTGTAGCAGTTGAGTGTTGATAGTGTTCAGCTACAATTCTTTGTCTTGTGCTATGATAAAGTATTGACAAAACCATTGCTACAACTTCTTCAACGCCTACGTTTTTAGCATCAGCTAATAAATTCATCATTTTTAACTTGTCACATAATTTCTTAAATACATGCGGTTTCATATGAAAACTGTCATAACATCTAGTAGGATTTCCTACTAGTACCTTAAGAATATATATCTTTCCACTAAGCATAGAGGTTCTACAAGGAGTCCTTCTAATAAGAAGTCTTTCATTTGCTATCAAGTATCTTGCGATAAGGAAATCTCTAAAACTTTCAGCATCACTGACACTATTTTCACTTGAAATAGAAATATCACTACTTGATGAATTTGACATTAATATTATTAAATGCCAAAATTAGATCAAAAGTGAATAACCATGGTACAAAACTTTTAATGACTAAATTAATAACAATGAAACATATAGTAAAGAAAACATAAAAAATATATAATCATAACCAATAAAAAAGAAAACATTGTTTCACAAAAAACACAAGTATTCAACTATGATAGTCCAAAATCACTCAACAAGAAAAAAGAAATACTTTTAAGCTAATAATATTAAGAATATTAATTTTAATCATTCTAGACTTCTTAACCAAGAATTCTTTCTATCAATGGGCATCTCAATGAACATCCTTCTCCAATATAGATCCTTGAATTTTTCAATTGCTTTGGTGTTAGAACCACTAGAGACATTTTCCATCACTGCTAAAAAATTCATGCTCTCATCAATTAAATATGAATCAAATTGTGTGTGGTTGCATTGTGCTTTATACTTTTCAGCTCTAGCCAAATCTCTTTATGTTTTTGCATTCAAAGAAGACACCCACATTTCTAAACAAGAGTCCAATTTCTCTAATTTATATTCCTTTTTAACTCTAACAAAACCTGGTAAAAACTCATCACTAGAGCGTTTTCCTTTGGATTTACTACTATTTGTTTTTTCCTATTCTATTATGTGAATGCCCTTCCTTATTTTGGCATTCATCATCTGAGGTAGGTGGCAGCAAAGTGGAAGCATGGTCCAAGTGCCGGGTAGTAGTAGATTTACTAAAAATTTGACCGAGCAATTCATAATTCTTGCAACCATTTTTTTTAAAGCCTTGAAGTTCTTATGTTTCCGAAATTAAATAACATTGATATTAGTATATTATATCCATGAACATAATTATATTTGTAAGAAGTGAAATTTTATTTTTGTATAATCATGTATCGCATAAAACATATTCCAATCACCTTCTACAACAAATACGGTGTTTGAACTTGAATCATATGTAACACCTGTGTATTCTAACAATTCAGAAAAATCTCGATGCTTCATTCGGATATTGAATTTTCCTTTTAACCTCTCAATCCCATATTTAATTCCAATTACCAAAAACAATTCTTCATCTATTTCTTACTGGTCAGATGGTTTAAATATAGGGGTACCATTTGGATTTTTCTTAACCCTTTCATATAAGATTTGAAGAAAAGCATTTTCATTTTTATCTGGCCAATCTTTGGCATCTTCACTATTGCCTCCCTTCCACCCATCTATATACAATTAATCATGTTAATATTATATAATAATTATAAGCCATGAAATATATAATTATATAAGAAAACCATTTACTCATCTATTTGTCCTATATATGCAAATGCATCTTATGCGTTATATGCTTTAACTAGACTCATACCCTCGCTTCGCTCGGGACATTTTTAATAAATTTGAAAACATCAATTTATTTTTTCTTTTATATTATGTAGTCTTATAATGAAATGAACGAAAGTAGTTTTTTTAACATTCCATTCAACTTATAGTGGTAGAACTCTTACAAATTATATTATTCAAGAAATAAAAGTTCTTACAAAATGCTGTACAGAGAATAATGAAAAAGCTAATAAACAAAAGGACAAATAAACTTTCCATTTTAACATATTACAAAAACCTAGTTGCTTCAATCTCCCATAAACAACTCTCACATGACACTTCAACATCAAATTCTTCTTCGTTCATCCATCCGAATGGTCTTTTTCTATTATTAGTAATATAATTTTTGCAACTACAATTTTTTCTTTTCAGTCTAAATTCTTCTTCTACAGTAAGTTTCATTTCAATTATATAATTATTTGCCCATATTAATTTACAAATTTTTTTCACTTTCTCCCTACATTCTTTCACGATTGAATCCAATTCTGATTTTTTAAAGTCAGAAATTATCTTCAAACCATGTTGTTTGAATTCACCACTATAACATACTAATATTATAGCGTAAACATACTTAGTGTTGGTGTGCCCTAGTTCTTAGGGCATTGGATTCTTGTATTTTGTATTATACATTAAGACTCATTGTATGAATACATCATTTGTGTCACATTAATTAATAAAGGCAATTAATCTATTTCATTTATATCTTGTGCTATAATATGAGTAGAGTATCCATTGATTGATAATCATAAAACCAATCCCAGGTCTATTCTAATTGTGGGAATGAATAGAAACACAGACTTGTATATTTGATGACTGTATAGTAGTTCTCAACTAGCCATAGTACTTGTATAGTAAGTCATGAATATAGGTACGTGTCATTGACATGGAACTGGATCAATCCACACAAGAAAGCCACATGGTTGTCACATCATAGGTCTTTCTTGAGTAGGTCTCTTATCCTCATACCAAATTTCATTATAGTATCAATATGGAATCCGGTTCACTTTGACATACGCCTAACAGGTCTATAAAAGGATGCTAAATACGGGTATAATTAGGTGGACTAGTGAACATATTGATATTGATGATGAAGTGATGGAATTGCCACTCAGGTAACGCCGAGATGATATCACTAGCCACTTAATGAGTGGGACTGATAAGTGTATGGCCATACCCAAATAAGTTGGTTGCTTATTTGATTAATCAGTCAACTCAAGATCAAGAAATATAATAAACAGTAGAAGAGGATGACGAACACCATGCCTCTTGTTTATTCATATCAATATCGTTTGGCTAAGGACACTGTGAGATTACTACTGGGTCAGTGTCTTCAACAGACTACTGCATCTCTATCTTAATTAAGGGCTATAACAGTTTGCTAGAACCCACTTACAATCTGTGGGCCTTGGGCCTACTGCCAACATAAAGACAGACCCATAGGATCGTGCACATATATCAACTGAGCCGGAACTTATAGAAATTCTACATGTAATGTATATTGGAAGGAATGTGTTAATTAATTAGTTGACATTCGGTGTCAGGGTAATTAATTAACTTTGGGTTGATTTAATTTAATTAATAAGTTTACATAATGTAATTAATTAATTTATCAATTAATTGAATTACATAAAGTAAATAATTAATTAAATAATTTTCCTAAGTTGGAAAATTAAATAAATGTAATGTATTTACTTAAGTGTGATTTAATTTTATTTAGGGGTAATTAAATTTAGCCAAATGGAATTAAATTACATAGTATATACTTTTTAATTAAAGTTTATTTATGTAAGGGCACACTTAAGGAAGAAAACCTAACCCTAAACCTATTTTATTTGCTGGAAATTTCAACCCCAAAACAGCCACAATTTATAGCAACAATTCTCTATTCCTTCCGTTTCTTCGGCTAGCACCGTTTCCCACTCGATAGTTGGTCGTGCACCAAACTTTAGAGATCGCAGTTTTAAGAAATGATTCTGCAGCAGTCTGCTAGAAGAGACGGATTTGGTGAGTGAATCTCTCTTTATTCAAATTGATTTTTATTCCAATCAATGGTAATCGGACACGATAGGTGGATTCTAGAAAAATTTTAACGGTGTAATTCCCGCTGTGCCATGTTTTTTTTCTTGTGACAAATCCCAACACTTAGTTGTTAAATGCCCTTTGTAGCCTTGCTTTTTTCAAATGTTCAATTCCTTGATTATGATTTGATTTGCTAAACTAACCGATCATATCTTATATAAATAAAGAGTCTTGGTTTCCACAGCTCATACATTTACCGTCGCTCATCTCTTTTTATGGAATTACAGGAAAATAATCGATTGATATGTGTTCATAAATATAGTCTTCTGACGCTGCTTCATACAATTCTTTGCAACTTATTTTTGTATTGAAAAGATCAGTGAATGATGTTGAAGATACATTTCCAAGAATTTTTTAGTTTAAATGTTTTGGTAGGTTTTTTGAAGTTGGCATCGTGTTTTTCTTTTTTGCATTTAGCTAAAACTTCTTCAGAATTTAGATTTGCCATATTCATAGTATAAGTTTATATTGCCTTATACACACATATATAAGTCTGTATTGTTTATATGGATACAAACATGCACAATAGTTGCAATAGTATTAAGAATATGCACACATGAATATGTCGACAAATGAGAAGGTTTCATATTGTTGTCATATTTAAATAAATTGTCCCAAATATGAATAGTTATTAAACATTAATTGTTATGAAACTACATCCTATAAAGCTATATCCTATAAACTTATATACTATTTGACTACTTTAAAGTTGTATCTTATATCAATTCTTGCAAAAAAAGAAACTATATTGGTCAATGGTCTGGGATAGCAATTACTGATTTTCGATAAATTTATATGTGTTACTATATGTAATTATTTAAT
The DNA here is from genome assembly GCA_039660915.1 of Euphorbia tirucalli. Taxonomy (NCBI): domain Eukaryota; kingdom Viridiplantae; phylum Streptophyta; class Magnoliopsida; order Malpighiales; family Euphorbiaceae; genus Euphorbia; species Euphorbia tirucalli. Next base: position 24,655,045 of record CM077633.1, read on the forward strand.
TAAGAAGTATAATAAAATTAAAGTAACAAATTGAATTTTTAATTATAATAAAATAATTAGTTGGATGGTCTTTTATGCATTTAATTTGATAAATGACTCAATATAAGATTTTATATATATATATATATATATATATATATATATATATATATATATATATATATATATATATATATATATATATATATATATATATATATATATATATATATATATATATATATATATATATATATATATATATATATATATATATATATATATATATATATAATATCTTATATCAAGTCATTTATCATATAATATAAACCCTAATAATTAGTTATATTTTGATTTTGTAGAATTTTGGGAGTGTGAATATGAAAGCATGTGCAATTTATATAATTGTATTTTTACCAAAAAAACACATCAGATATGGTGCATTCCATGACCTGATTATTCCAACAATTTTCACCATTCCTTTTGTTTTACTTTCATTTGCAGTGCTTATATATTTTACCATTCCTGATGGACTCAAAAGACACTACTAAATATAGTCACATCATGTTGTGAGTGCGAGATTTTTATCCCCCAGTTTCAATGATGAATAAATCATTGGTTTGCTTTTATAGCTTTCTACAGCCGCAGGAATCAAAGTCAATTCATGATTGAAGCTCCGGTCAACCGAACTTCAAGACCCATATCGTTTCCCAGATGAAGAGAAAGGCTGTCTCAGAACAACAGCTGCATAGTTGTTGCTATAGCTGCACGACTGCAGCTGATAGCCACACGGCTGTTGTGTTGATAGTCGCACAGCTACCGACTCGTGACCCGCACGGGTCTCGTTCTCTGACAGAACCGTGACTCTTCTTCTTGGAAATGATTTTTTAGATGTTTTTGGGTGGATTCTACAATGAAAAACCTATCTTTTGCCTATATAAACCTCACTAGAATCGGAATTAAGGTTGGCAATTTAAATCTAGAGAGAGGGGAAGAAAAAGGAAGAAAAGGAAAAAGGAATATCAAACTTTTTCTTAAATTTTCATCTTCAATCTCTGTTTTTAAGCTTAAAACTGGTTAGAAATCTTAGGAATATACTTCATTAAGGTTTGTAATAGGATTAGAGACTAATCTGGACACCACCATTGGAGCTTGAAACCATTTTCAAAGTTTGAAGTTCGGGAGTAAAATCGAAGCTTTTCTTGAAGGATTTATGCCTCTTAAAGCTGTGGATCCAGCTACAAGAGTAAATATCTACGAAACCAAAGCATTTGACTTGTTTGTGCTGTATTTTCGCATCATTTGCATCATTTTAAAATCTGCTTTGTTTTTGGGTTCTGGTCGGAAAAGCAAATCTGTGTGGATGTTGCAACAGCTGCAGTTCTAATAGCATGACTGTGCCCACAACAGTTGCACGGCTATAGTTCCTAGAACAGATTTGAGAAACTAAAAATTTTGAAATCTAACTCTGGTCTTGAAGTGACACTTGTATGAGTGTAAATATACAGCCGCATAGCTGTTGTCTCCATACCCGCATGGGTGTCACCTCGACAGATATGCCGAGTTTCTCTGGCTATCCCCCCTAAATGCATGATCCCAACTCATTTATTTTTCCATTTTGTTGTGGTTAAGTCCTAAATATTTCGTGTACTAACATTTGTTTTGTAGGATTAAATGTATGTTTAAGCTTATTCATATTTTAGATGAACTCATGTATTTTAGGTGATTGTGTTGGTGTGCCCTAGTTTTTAGGGCATTGGATTCTTGTACTCTGTATTATACATTAAGAGTCTTTGTATAAATACATCATTTGTGTCACATTAATAAAGGCATTTAATCTATTCCATTTATATCTTGTGCTATAACATGAATAGAGTATCCATTGGTTGATAATCATAAAACACATCCCAAGTCTATTCTAATCGTGGGAATGAATAGAATCATAGACTTGTATATTCGATGACCGTATCGTAGTTCTTAACTAGCCATAGTACTTGTAAAGTCAGTCATGAATATAGGTACATGTCGTTGACATGGGACTGGATCGATCTGCACAAGAAAGCCATAGGGTTGTCACGTCATAGGTCTTTCTTGAGTAGGTCTCCTTTGTTCTCAGACCAGATTTCATTATAGTGTCGATATGGAATCTAGTTCACTTTGACATATTCCTAATAAGTCTGTAAAAGGATGTTAAATATGGGTATGATTGGGTGGACATGTGCACATATTAATATTAATGGTGAAGTGACGGAATTACCACTCGGGTAACACTGAGATGGTATCACTGGGCACTTGATGAGTGGGACTAATAAGTGTATGACCATACACAAATAAGTTGGATGCTTATTTGATTAATCAGTCAACTCAAGATCAAGAAATATAATAAACAGCAGAAGATGATGACAGACACCGTGTTTCTTGTTTATTCATATGGATGTCATTTGGCAAGGACACTATGAGATTACTACCGGGTGAGTGTCTTATAAAGATTGTTGTATCTCTGTCTTAATTGGGGGCTGTAACGGTGTGCTAGAACCCACTTACAGTCTGTGGGCATTGGGCCTACTGCCAATATAAAGATAAACACACAGAATCATGCACATAGATCAACTGAGCCGGAACTTATAGAAATTGTACATGTAATGTACATTGAAAGGAATGCGTTAATTAATTAGTTAACATTCGGTGTCAAGGTAATTAATTAACATTAGGTTAATTTAATTTAATTAATAAGTTTATATAATGTAATTAATTAATAAATCAATTAATTGAATTACATAAAGTAAACAATTAATTAAATAATTTTCCAAAGAATGAAAATTAAATAGATGTATTGTATTTTCTTAAGTGTGATTTAATTTTATTTAGGGGTAATTAAATTAGCCAAATGGAATTAAATTACATAGTATAAACCATTTGGTATAAGGTTTATTTATATAATCCAAATCCTAATTGGCTTGGGTTTAAGTAACCTAAATAGAAACCTAATTATAGAAGGACTATATAAGGCACACTTAAGTGGAAAAAATCAGCCCTAACCCTAGAATATATTGGTGAATTTCGGCCAGCTCTAAGGCAGCCCCAAACAGCCGACAATTCCAGCATTAATCCTCTATTCCTTCGCTTCTTCGGCTAGCACCGGTTCCCGTTTGATAGTTGGTTGTGCACCGGACTTTGGAGATTGTAGTTTCAAGAAACGATTCTGTAGCAGTCTCTAGAAGAGACGAATCCGGTGAGTTTAATCTTTCTTGATTCAAAATTGTTTTTATTCTAATCAATGGTAATCGGACACGATAGTGAATTCTAGGAAATTTGTAAACGGTGTATTTTCTATTGTGCCATGTTATTTTTCCTATGACGAATCCAAATAGGTTGTATCTCGATTCCCTATTTGATTCATATGTATCCCCTTAGAGTAGTTTATTTGATTCGGTCTGTAAAATTAATTTATTTACTACTTTATGTACCTTGCATGAACACCGTATGCTCTAACTAAAAACCGGCTTAGTTTTATAAAATGCTATAATATGATTGCGAAGCATTTATTTTAATTAGATAACAAGTAAATGACTCTTCTAGACCTAGATCTCTGGAAGGTATACCGGTCCTCACTTGGTTTTGGCTATACCTAAACTTCCCGGTTGAGCTGAGCTGGGTGGCGATTCTACATCTCCTTCAAGATTTCGGTCTTGAATCTTTTACGAATATTGTTTTCCAAAATGAACTTCATACTATGATTATTATATAAAACAAAACAAATAAAAAAATTTCGGTTCACTTCATCGCATTTCTTTTATGAAAACGTCGTCTGCTCACACATGTACTTTTTACTTTTGATTATTTATAAAAATGTTTATTTTTATAATAAAGAGGTAGGTCCTAGCGAGATGAATGGCTTTAAATATTGGAAAATTTCATATTTTTATGGGTTGAAGTTCTAGATTTTAATGACATGAAAATGGCAAAAAAGTGAGGCAAAAATGAAAAAGATAAGGAGACCAAAGTGCATAGTAATAATATTCAATTATTTTGACATGTATTGAGATTATATGATATTTATATTCAACAATAGTTACATCAATTTGCAATTCTTTTCACATGTGTTTGACATTATATGATATTTGTAGATTTTAGAAAGATTGCCCACATATAATGATAGTTTAATTATTGTTGTTTCATCTTTAGTTTTTAGAAATTGTTTTTTTTAATAAAGTTTATTACTACATGCAATTTATTTATACATAATCATTATAAATACAACTATACTAAGACTATCAAATGCAAAACAATCCCAACAAATATAGTTCTTTTGTAGATAAAATTCATATTTTATTTCAAATGGCTTCAAATCAATCCAACACAAATTATAAAATGAATTACCTAGAGTTTCCACCTGAAAGAGCAACAATTCATACTCTAAACAGTTTAAATCATACTTCTAAGATGATTGATTACCAGTTTAAGGCTGTGAGGGAATATGGAGGAACCTACATCATTTCGAAAGTATTCCATCCTACTTTTCCATATATGTATTGTTTCAAACTTCCAACACTTGTATGTTTCCAGTTGAATCACTCAACATGGTATGGTTTTTATGTTTCATGTATTCTATGCCATTTGAATTTCAATTACATGATTGGCTTAATGCATTGGTTGAAGACCGTATCTCAGAAAATGTAATAAAATTTCTCCGGTGATTTATGGGCATTAGAAAATGGAAAAATTTGTTCAAGGAATTATTAAATGATAGTCAAAGGGAGAACTCGACAGGTACGAATAATCATTCAATTATTTTCTTTAAAGTAATAGAACAACAAACAACTTATGAAGTATAGCAAACTCTTACTTTCTCATTAATAGGCAACTGAGATCAATATCCAATCCAAGCCCATGAAATGCAAAAATTTAGTGCTCTACAAAATAATTACAAAGGGCATAATTGGATTGAAATCATACATGATGCAACGTGGAAAGACATTCCATTCGAATACAAAAAAGATTTGGAAGAGGAGAAGCAGATATTCCTTGCGATTAAATTAGCAATACCACCGCCGAGTGAAGATGACAAAAGTGATTATAATGACTATGATTATATGAATTTATCACTTAGTCATGGCCGATAAACCAAAATTTTTTGTGATAGAATTTCATTTTGTATATTGTTCATGTTGTTTTCCCATGAGTTTGAATCATAATATGTTGATATATTGATGTGTTTTATATAAAACAGTGTATAACCTATAATAAAATAAACAGTTGAATGGTTATTTGTACATTTGTTTTTATGAAGAACCCAATACTGTTTTTTTTATATCATGTAACTTTATAATATATTCAATCTAATCGATTATGTCCCATTAAAGTAATTACTTCTTTAGATTTTTGGCCGTTATATTTATTTGTGGCCTTTAAACTATAGTGTTATTCATAACATATTTTTTTCAACTTTTCCAATTCGTCATTTTATTAATTTTTTAATTGATATTTGTTGATTTTTGTTTTAGATTACAACAAATGTAACATTTATTAATTAAATTACAGTAATGTAAAGTTAGTGAAATTTTATGTCAAAGATAGGGTTCAAGGAATATAATATATTACTTTTATTTGAGAACTGAAGTCCAAAAAATAATTAAAAGAACATTCCTAATCAGTTCCAAAATACGTCTAATTAACATTTTTTCTAATTTTATTACCACAATGTATTTTTAAAACATTGATTAAATCATTTGAATGAGCAATATAATGACACATGACGGTCATACTATAGTTTCAGGTGTGGAATAAACTTAATTGTTGAAGCAATACACACAGAGAGAGAGAGAGATGCATATGAATATGTCGGCAATGAGAATTTTTCATATTGTTGTCATGTTTGAATAAATTGTCTCAAATATGTATAGTTATTAAACATTATATCCTATAAACCTATATACTATTTGACTACTTTAAAGTTGTATCCTATATCAATTCTTGCAAAAAAGGAAACTATATTAGTCAATGGTCTGAGATAGCAATTACTGATTTTCGATAATTTATATATGTTATTATATGTAGTTACTTAATTAAGGAGTACAATAAAATTAAAGTAAACAAATTGAATGAACTTAATTGTATCATATTAATGAATATATTATATTACTTTTATTTGAAAATTGAAGACAAAAAAATAATTAAAAGAACATTCCTAATCAGTTCCAAAATACGTCTAATTGACATATTTTCTAATTTCTTTACTGAAAATGTATTTTTAAGACATTGATTAAAACATTCGAATGAGCAGTATAATGATACATGACAATCATAATGAGCATTCTATCTTAATTACTAAAATAAAAAAGCACAACAATGATAACGAAAACAAATTGATTTTAACTAATTAATATGTTGACCAAGTAGTTATTTTTAGTAATTATTCTATATTAATCACAAGACACACAGGTATGGTCAAATATAGTACATTCACTTTAAATAGTTAAAAAGATTTTATATTACGAATTGATATAACTAACCAAATTAATTAAATAGATTTTAATTAAGATTAAAAATAAACAAATAATTAGTGAGGAGGAGCAGGGGACCAATATTATAAGTTCCTGATATTGGACTACAAAACTTGATGATTTAATTTGATTTGATAGGTATTGAATAAATGGGCTAAAATAATAATAGTTATTATTTACATTGACTTATTATAAAGTTATGTCCTATATCACTACTATTTCTAAAGCTATAACCTATTTACTACTATTTACATTGAACTATCAATATATCAACATACCAATATTTATCATACATTGATAACCAAAAAGATAATTTATAAAAAAAATTAAAAAGATATGGGACAAATTTGGAAAGTTTAAAAAAAATAAGGAGTGTTTAAATGGTAACCGTCCAAACTAACTAATATAATGAAATATCATAGAAAATGAAATAACATTCTAATAAGATATTATAAATTTAAGGGTAAAAAAACACACCAACCAATTAATGAGACTGACCATATGACTTAGGGTCTGTAAACAATAAAGTTAAAAGATAAGAAAATTGGACCCCATCTTTTCAGCTTATATTTAGGTATATAATGTTTGTCGATATATATATATATAAATTTATTCCAATTATTATTGTCTCCTTCTATAAATTATTTTTTAATTAAATTCATTAATTTCAACAATATATTTATACATTTAAAGTCATTATAAATATATATCTATTGAATCTATCAAACAATCATATTATTTTTGCAGATAAAATTCAAATGCCTTCTTAATTATATTTTCTTCAATTATGTTAGCATATATAAATTTTATAACACTATATTCGTACGTGCAAATAATATAGGTAAGTTTTCATTAATGAAAATTGAATGCATTTGGTACACTTAAGTTACTTGATTTTCTACTCGTTACAGATATCAATTCTTGCAAAATGGAACTATGTTGATCAATGGTCTGGAATAGCAATTGTTGATTTTGGATGATCACTTTCTGGATTGACTCAGTTTGATATAATTGAAGAGCAGTATTTTCTTGATCTTTTTTATTTCCATCAAATTGTTTTTAATCTCTTTTCGAAGACCCGCTACTCAAAAATCTATGGGATTATTTTGCTCATCTGGTTGCTTATTCCTAGAACTTGAAAGCACATTAGAAAATTTATGTTCCTCCATAATTTCTCTATCTATATATGGTATTTTCAGCTCAAAAATGTGAAAGTTTTTCAATAATTCTACTTACTACAGCTTTACTGAAACATTTTTTGTAACAACATAACTCGTTAGACACATCAATTTCAAAATGCGAAAAAATACGTGTAAGAATTTTTGCAAAAGGTATATCTCTTCGAACTAAATGAACTACTTGAGACATGTATGTTATAATAGAATTAGGAAGATTTATTCTTTCACCTAATAAAAACATAGAAAGATAAAAAAAATTCAGGAAAGCATAGGTTTAGTTGTTTTTTTTTTCAAAGAAAAAGTATTGCGAAGTACATAATAAAGTAGTTGAGTAAGCGGATGTAACTCATTGACATTAGGAATACCTCTATTAAAGGAAATACAACCTTTTCTCAAAGCATTAATTTGAGAATCAAAATAGTAAAGAGAAGTAGTACAATATGTTACGGACTGAAGAGATACTCCTTCACATGGGACTTGAAATATTTGCGAGAATAGATGAGAATCAAAAGAAATGGGCACACCTTTAACAAAATAACTAATATTAGGCGGATGATGTTTAAATTCGAGGTTCGAATAAAATTGTAAAATTAAAGTTGGAAAGTATGAAAGTTCATCAATTAGTAAATGAAACTCTGATATTAGAATATTTTCATAATCCCTAACTCATTAAAAAGGGTATATCAAATTCTTCTGTATTTTTTGGAGTTGTTATTTGACGCTTTTGTAAGATATTAAATATATTTTTGGCTTCATTGTTAATAAAAGAAAAAGGAGTAGATGAAAAAGGAACAACTTTACTTTTCATATTGAAAGCCATTAGTCACAAAAATCTCATAAAAATAAAAAACCAAGCAAAAAACTTAAAGAAAAGCATATTAAAATTTTAGAACTAAAAGAATCAGAGTCTTTGAAAAAGAAAAAGGGGAAGAAGTATATTTATAGTCCTTACCAACGGCCTTTAAAGCCATTTAATAAAATATGCTAAAAAGTTGACTCAGACTGAGTCATTAATGACTGGAATCGAATCATTTTAACCTAAGTAATTTAATTCCGTAGGTGGCGTCTCCCTACAAAACGATATTCTTTTCTAATCTCCCTATCATTCATTATTTTTACATCTTCTTTATTTCTCTTCCTTTGCAAAATCTCTAAAGAATCAAGGGTGTTTACGAATGTTCATTCAGCATGTGATTTTTTTTTCTTCATATTGACTTCCTTCTCCTATAATCTCAAATTTTTAGTACGAAAAAAAAATTGGTCTCTCAAAATTTCATCTTTTTTCTTCACCTTGATTTCATCATTCAATCTTAAATTTTAATTATGTGTTAATTATGTGTACTTTTGTAATTTATGAGTCTTTATGTATCTGATCAGAAGACCAATGGTGAATTTTGAAAAAGATCAAAGTACTCAGAATGTAATTTACCATTTAAAAAATATAAAATTTTTTTAGTGTACTACAAAAGGCCCCCCCCCCCCCCCCCCCCCCCCCCAAATTTTGATTCTCAGCATATTCCAAAAAGTTGACTCGAACTAAGTCGATATTCACTTAGACCGAGTCGACTTTACCTACGGATTTAAAATCCCTGGACAGCCTTCCCCTATAATTTTGTTCTTATTTTTTATTCTTTCTCTCTCGTTGTTGTATAATTTCCACCTACGACCAATATCGCCGCTCTCGTCGCTGATCTCCACTACCTCTTTGGCCGTTTCTAATTTGTAATGCTATCATCTACAATTTGTGGCCAGCACTGACGGTTGAAAGTTTACTTGTCGCTGGCTAGTCAAAAACTCAAAACTAAAGAACAAATGTGTGGCAATGGAGGAAGAACCTTTCAATGCAATAGTCAAAATGGAATTGTTCATCATTTTTATATTGTTAATTATTTTTTAGCTGATGCATTATTGATCCACCGTCTTCATCTCCGCCCCAGCCGTCGGACATGGCTCTCTCACCTGGATTGTCAGTCGGTCTTGTTCATCAAGATAAGAGACTTTTACATGTTCTAGTTGTTGGATTAACTTACTAGACTTATTTATGTGTTTTAATTTTTTAAGTTATTTGTGAATTTTGTGTAATTTTACATGTTTTTTATTATATGTTAAACTAATATGTTTACTTATGAGTTTTATGTGTATTTTTGAGACGTTATGCTTGTTCAATAAATTCAAATTTTTGTTAAATTAAAAAAAATTGAAATCATATCCTTCACACATGAAATTAAAATATTTCTCTCCTCTCTACTCTTGTTAAACATAACAATCACCTATTTTAAGCATTAACTTTTAATATTTTTTATTTATAAAAAAATACAATTATTAAAGTTTATGACAAATAAATAATTAAAACTAAAAAAAAGTTCAATTTCAATGTTGGATCTAAAATTCGAACAAAAGGCATGGCCTTAACTTGAGTATTAGAAGGACAAAGTGTCTGACGAAAGAAAAATAAAGCATATTGATTTACCAATCCAAAAAAGATCCAAAGCTGTTTGTTGGTTTTAGGTCCGCCCATGACATTTTGGAATGGCAGGGACTAAACTGCAATTGTGGAAAATTACATGGACCAAATATGTGATTTACAGGGACCAAATGTGTAATTTTGACCAATCCTATAAATAGATGGAAGTTGGGATTTGCTCTATAAATAGAGAAGTCATTTCTCTGATTCATTTACGCTTAAGAATAGAAACGCTCCCAGAGAGAAAACACGATACGTAAACATACTTTTCGTTCGTCGGAAGAATTCACAGCTAAAGCCCATACTTAGTGTATTCGTACATTCATAGGAAAGGCCAAAATGATCTGATTTCTTGTGTTGATTAGATTCAGTCGGTAAACAAACTTTCGCTGCATATAAACTGTAAGTCCGTTTATTTATATTGTTTACGAGATCAGTTCACTTGTTGTACAATCGGTTCAAATATGATTTCATTGGTATCAGAGCTATAAGGTTCTAAGATTGATGTGTTTGAGTCTTGATTTATGGTGATCCATGAATAGAACATGTTTTTTTTTTGTTTTGATATGATTTTGCATTGATTTCGATGTCAAAATGATACCGTGTTTGATCCAACAGTATAAAGTGTTAAAATTTTTTGTCAAATTTTCAAAAATCTGATCACACCACTGAAATTAGCATAAGAAATTGAGTTGGAATCTCAAATTTCACGGCCAACAGAGCCCCGAAAGGCGGCGCGTGGACCTCACACGCCACCATTACGGTTAGAGTTGGGTTTCTGGATGGTTGAGGGGAAAAGGGACATGTTGACACGTGGCGCACATCGATTAGATAGTTTTTAACAATTGAAAAGTCAAACCGCCAATCACGTGTTGCCACGTGTAATGAGTCAACCGTTTTGAAACTGTCAAATTGCATACGTGGCAGACACGTGGACCAATACCTTGATGACACATGGCAGAGCAGTTATGTATATGCCACGTCAGCACTTGAACCCATTAGGTGATGACACGTGGCAGTGTGCCATGTCAGTACCAACCACATGTCGCCACACGTCACATGAGTCAGCCGGTCTTAACTGGCATGTGATGGCACTTGGGCACGCGTGGCAGCTCTTCTAGCTGCTCGTGTCAGCGCGTGAGGGGGTTTCTGGTGTCCAAATTTGGTCAAATTTTTTCCAGCATTAAAAGTTATATTTTTCTTGAATTTTTGGTATATTTTGATGAATTTTTGGAATTCATTTGATATTTTAAACTAAATTTACTAGTATTTATTGTGTATAAATGCTTTATTTATGTTTTATATTTAGTATATTTATTGTGTATTTATATACTGTTTATTATTGATCATTGACGAGTTTTTGTTATTTCTATATATGTTATAGAAATGGCAACCTTTGTGAAAACAGCAAAGGAGATCCAGTCGCAGGAGGAGGCGAGGATGATACAAAAAACTTAAGGATAAGCTTTTCTCTGAACGATATCCTCCGTTGGAAAAAAAGGATATTATTGGAGTTATGGAAAGGTTTAATGTGTTGAACCGAGAAATCCAAGAGCTTATCTGGAAAGGAGGATTTTCCTTTGGTACTAATCAATTTAAAATGTTAAAGTTTGCGAAAAAGGTTTTTCTTGAAAAATATTTTAATAAATTCTGGTATGGTGAAAACCCTGTATTTGACAAAGCGGTGGACTCCATTGAAGGATTAGTTCCTGAAAAGGAATATGAGTACCAATGCAAAGTGTTTGTGTTGAAATTGGCTGAAACAGGAGCTAAGTTATCTCATAATCCTGGAACCATGTTACTTAGAAGTAACAAGTTGCACTACAAGAAAACTCATTATTAATAAGAAAAAATTAATGAGGGTAAGAAAATATTCTTATTAAAAACACCCATTTATGAGTTATAGTAAGGAAAGATGACACCCCTCATTAAATTTCTCTTATTAATACTAGTAAATTTCTATTAGGGATAAAAAAAAAAACTTTTCATTTAATAAATAATTTTCATCCCCTCATTATTTAGGGTAAAAATCAAGAGAGCGGGAAATTTTTTTCCCTTCCCACCACTGCTTCTGCTTTTGCCTCCTTTCACGCCCATACCTTCTCTGTTTCACGACCTATCCCTTCCCAATCTCTCTGATTCATCCTTTCACGCCCAGCTTCGCATCTTTCCGTCGCCGCTCCGCCCACCGTTGCTCCGCTTCGCACCGCTTCCTTCCGTTTCGCACCGCTGGTTCGCTCCGCTTCATCGTTTCACGCCCAGCTCTGCTTACTGCCGTCATTACTATCGCCACCTCCACTGCTTCCTTCCGTCATCGCCATTGTTTCTGGTTAGTTTTTGTAAATTTTAATTGTTTCAATTTGTTTTTCTGTAAATCCTTTTCTGCAAGTGATCTATACTGTGTTTTTCTGCTTCAATTAGGATAAAATTCAGAGTTAATTTGCACCGGTGTCACCTTTAACTAAGTTTATCCATATCTATATTTTGTTCTTTGAACTGAATATCAGTTTGTAACATCTCATGCAAGAACGTTGTTTTGCTGACAATAGCATGAAATCATTTAAGTTTCTTGATTCTCTTGGAGCAACTATAGTTGATGTAAATTGTATATCTGTATGGTAGTTTTATTGTTAAAGGTTGCTGTAGATTTAGAAGTTCAAGCATGATATGTCTCTTTACAAATCAGTCCATCTTTTCTGGAACTGATTAGGGTGTGCAATATTTTTCATTCGGAATACAGATGAGATTTTTTCTTGTGTGTCCTTTCCCCAAACTGCTTCCGGCATGTTTTAAGTTCTCATTATCTGCTCTTTTACTTGTATCACACCTAGAATATGTAGTTGGAATACAAGCTACAGGGAGAAAATAAACATTAAACATTAAAGATTTCAACACTTAAGAATGTAGCCTATACCTCTAGGAGTTTGACCCATGCTCACTCTGAATTTTATCTCATTTCATTATAGTTTCCTGTCTGTATGAACATAGTCACAATGTACTTTATTTTTTATGTTTTATGGTACAGATTGTGTATCATGGTCAATTACAGGTGCAAGCTATCATCTTAAGAATGGATGGTCCTAAGTAGCCCAATGCTTAGGATATAGTATAAGTGTTGGATTTGAACTCTAAATCCCTGGACCTGATCGTTTGCATTTTCTGGAATAGCATCAGCATTGATCTAACTTCTACTCATATTGTTCTTCTATGCAGGAGCAAGACTTGAAGTTGTCTGAACTAGAATCTGAGAACCGGAAGATGAAAGTTGAACTTGAGGAGTTCAGAACAGAAGCAACTCACTTAAAGAATCAGCAGGCAACAATAAGAAGACTTGAAGAACGTAATCTTTTATTAATTCTTGGTTTTTTTTAAGTTTCTTGAAATTGCTATTGAATCTCCCCTATGTTTTGTTGATTGCTTGTTTTTATAGAGTTCTTAATGGTGCTAATTTGGGAGGTGAACTTGGCGATGACTTAGCTGCGTTTCATTCTATCAGAACCATGTAAGTTGAAGGCATTAATAATCTGTTCTGCATTTTTTTTTTTTTGGGGATGGGGGGGTGTTTATAAGTTTTCAGTGTTGTAATTTAATTTTTGTGTTATGTTTCAGAGATTTAAGTAACAATCGCCAGACAAGAAATATTATGCCATTGTTATCTATTGAAGTCCTTATCCCCTGAGATTAGATTTTAGATACCTGTTCTCTACTGTGCCCTTTTATGCTATAATTCTGATAATATTTACCTTTGATAGTTTCCTTGCAGCAAATAATTTCACTGGAAGCATCCCAGATTCAGTCGCCTCTCTAACATCATTGACAGCCATGTAACTATTGTTTCCCCCTGTTGTTCTTTTTTGGATGCCAAGTGGTTCTTGGTCTCAATTTTATACGTGTCATGCTTATATTTGTACTTCATTGGTGCAGGTCTCTGAACAACAATTTTTTAAGTGGAGAGATACCAGATTCTTTCCAGTCTCTTACAGGATTGATCAATTTGTATGTTCTTATTTTCAAGTTAGCATACTATTCCTTTCCAGGTTGCTTCTCGAAGGTAATACAGCTAATGGAACAAATGATTTTTTGCAGAGACTTGTCCAGCAACAATTTGAGTGGGCAGCTGCCTCCTTCTTTTGGAAAATTGATTCACCTTACCACCTTGTACGTCTTTTTCATGATCTATTCCAATTACTCTAATTTCTTCGAATGATCTAAGCTGACAGCTTAGTTGGCAGACGTTTGCAGGATAATCAGATCTCTGGGACCCTTGATGTTCTTCAAGATCTTCCTTTGAAAGATTTGTAATATTGCCAATATCATTAATTTTAACATTTGGGAAGTTAATGTTTCCCAGTCTATATAGTTCAATAGAATGACCCTTTGGCTATCCTTACCTTTCATTGAACAGGAATATAGAGAACAACCTCTTTTCTGGACCCATACCTGACAAAATGCTAGCCATTCCAAGTTTCAGGTGAGACATACAAAGTATAATTTGCCATTCCATGACTTTACTGCGGGAACTCATTTGTCAGCTGTTTGTGCTTCTCATTTGATTAATTAGTGAAATTTGTGTGCTAACTGCTTTTAAATTTCCCCATTGTTGGTTATGATATTTTTTGTTCATAAGTCACGCCCAGCTCTGCTTACTGCCGTCATTACTATGACAAGCTTTATAAGTGCTTAACTCATTATGATGTGTACATTTTTTGTTTAAATTGCCCCATTGTTGGTTATGATGTGTACATTTATAAGTGCTTAACTCATTATGCAAGAATGTTTTTAGTATAATTCAAAATGTTGAAATAGCAATGAATTGCAATGCGATATTGTATTTCTGCAATATTTTACATGCAAAAGACTGTAAATGACTTATTAGGTCCAAGCGTCTATTCTTTACAATGTTTGGGCACAATTCAGTTGCATTTTTCTATCACATCTATAATAGCAGTGTTGGAGTTGGGAGAGCAATGGGCTTGAAGTGAATATTTGTTTGACATCTACCCATAATTGTTGAAGGCGCGCTTCAGCCACGGGCACTCAAGGCTCAAGGCCGAGTGCCTTGGCAAGCCTCAGGCTTTTGTATATTATATTAAAGGGATTCTCTCTCCAAAAATGTTTAAAGTAGCTGTTACACTTGTGATATCTGTTGGCCTGTAAGCTTCCATCATCATCTGTTTCTGTTTTCTGTTATCTTTTATGTAATATGTGCTTTATTATTGAATACAATAGTGGGGCAATATAAAGTATGCGGAATGTGCCTTCTCTTTTCTTTAAATACACCCAGTGCTTGTTTGTCATAGAACATGAATGATCTCTGCCCTTTGGCATTGTGTACTATTCAGGGCAGTCTGCTGTGTAGTGATGGCAGTTCTTATAGCAATGGTGGCTTCCAGCCCAACAAAGGGATGGAGCGGACGCAGTTTGAGTCTACTTGATCCGTAAGTACCTGGCCATTCATGTCAAGTCTATTCTGGTAATATAAAACTGTCACAACAAGCTTACACGAACTTCTGAAATCATATATTGCATTTGGGAATCTTTGAAGACTGTAATCAGTACAAGATATGGAAAACATAGCCATATGGCAATGTTTCTGAAATAAGAAGAAAAATCTGTGTTTCAACTTTTTACTTTGAGCATGTACCATAAGATGCTAAAATGTATATTTCTCATGTACCGAGGCTTAAAAATTCATAAACAGAACGTATCACTAAATTTATATACACACAACTTCGAGAATTGACAATAAAAGCCAACATAATGACAAGTCAAGAGTTCAGATACAATCTCTTACACTGTATTTTCCATTTTTATTGTACTGTGACAGAACTTATGCAAGCAAATACATACCAATTATTGCTAGTGTTAGTGAACATCAACCCCCAACATGGCCATCATACTTCATGGATATTAATGTTTTAGCATTCTTGGTTCCTGCTGGGATTATTGTAAGTTACATGTACTAGAGCTTTGTTTTTATCTCTTGAACTACAATTATATGTGCACTTGCCTCATCATTGTTTTTGTTTGTTGTAGGCATGTTTTCTGCCTTTGTCTGATGCAAGCTCTTTTGTGGTCCTTTACATTGTGACATCAGTATATTTTTCTGGAGTCATGGTGAGAGAATCTTGGGATGACTAGTTTTCTCTTTATTTTCGTTTTTGTACGTATATTATCTGATCTCTGTGTTTTTCATGTATATATATATATTTATATAAACATTTTAGGTGCGTCTGATGCTTGTACTTGCTCCAGCAGCATGCATCATGTCTGGAATTGCCCTTTCTGAAGCTTTCAGTGTTCTCACTCAATCAATTAAATTTCAGCTGCCTGGAGTATCAGGCAGTTACCGTCTTAATGTATGCATGTCTTTCATCAATCTACTTCTGAATCATGTTCTTTCAACCTTGATAGAGTTATTAAACTCTTAAAACTAACATGTATTTTATACTTTTGACTTCTTAGTCTGGGGATGCTAGTTCAAGTACTATTGTGGCACAAGATGATGCTGGAAAGACTGAAAAAACTGAAGATACAGCAAAAGAACGACCTTCGAAGAAGAATAAGAAGAAAGAGAAAGAGGTTGTGGATAAGCCATCTGTTAGATCCAGGATTGAAAAGAGGCTTCTCGTTTTACCTTTTGAGGCATCCATTATCGGTGTTCTATTACTTGTGTTGCTTGGTGCCTTCTATGTGGTATGTAGATGCTCACTCATACCTTTGTGGCATATCAGTGAATGGAATTATTTATGTATTGTCATATTGCTCTCATATCCCACTGTTGGTTCCCAGAATGCTTTGGGATTTGTAATATAGTTGTGTTATTGGCTTATGAATGATGCTGTGTCATCCAAAAAATTTGTTGGAAGTGATCTTGTTTAAAAGCCTGATATGTACTTATGGAAGCAATTACATGTCCCAGATTTACTCATATTATGAGCTTGCTAAGTATACAGACCAATATTAGATTCACCCTTCTACACCCATCTTACATATCTGCATTATATATTGTTTGTGCTGCCTATTTAGAATGTTGCTTTTGAAAAAGAAGAAAACCCAAAAAGCACAGGATGTCATGATCTTTTAGGGTTCTGTTAGTTATTTAGAAACCGAAATTTAGTGCTTCACCAAAATTGTTTTCCTTGGTTTGCTATATAGTGGTGGCACCAACAAGTGCTTTTTGTATCATATGTTTGGATGTTGACAATTTTAAGCACTTGGGTTGTGAGTTATTTAATGTATGCAGCTATGCAGCTCCACTTGAAAGTGTGTGCATAAATACCAGCCACTAGGTTGAAGTACCTTTATTTAACTTGCCATTCGGCAGGTGGATCTGCTTCACAATGACCACATGACAAAAACAATTTGTTTGAGTTAGTATTCCATGGAACTCATCTTAAACAAATGTGAAATATATTTCTTTTCTGTACCAGTTTGTGTATGATGGTCTATTGGCATTGGGAGCCAAGCAGTTTTTATGTTCATTCCTTTTTTCCAAATGGAAGAATCTTAAGTTATCCTATTGCTTCCATATAGAGTTTTATTAAATTTAAGTGATTAATTGTATTTGTTTGGAAATTTGTAAACCATTATTTCTTTCTATGTGCAGTTTTGTTCACCAGTTGATCCTTTTACTTGCTAGATGATTTAATTTAAGTACAATTAGAAATACAAGTAACATCTGTTGCTGCAGGTCCATTGTGTCTGGGCAGCTACGGAAGCTTATTCAGCGCCATCGATTGTGTTGACTTCTTATTCACAAGATGGTGGTCTACATGTTTTTGATGATTTCAGAGAGGCCTATGCATGGTTAAGCCACAACACTGAGGTGTATGATAAAGTGAGTTCCCACTATATGATGACTTCCATATGTCAAATCCATGTTTAATACACAACTGTTCTAGGTGTAGCGGTAATGGCTTTTATCTTTGAAAAGTTTCCACATAGTATATGCCATGTGCAATAGGTTTGTGGTTGCTGGTTGCTGCAATTATATTTTTGGGTGAATTTGATCTGATACTATGTTGTGGATAATAGGAAGCTTGATACTGACTGAATTAGTTATACAACAATGTGAATCTCTGTAATGCAGTATGTGTTTATCATATGATGAAGTATAGGAAGTAGTTATTGACTGAAAAGGACTTTGGCTTGTTTTTAGAACTTGAATTTCCGTGCTTTGTGAGCTCCTGCTGAACTTGTACTTTTGTTTTAGTAGATGAAACTTTAGGGCTTAAAGACTCAGACATGTGTGCTTTGTGGTTACTGCTTGATGAGGTTTCAAACTCAGAGTCAATGATAATAGGCTTGGTTGGAATCTGAGTTTTGTGGGCACATGCCTTAAGCATCCTTACAATGTTGGGTTTATTGATGATTGATCTAGAGTCAACAACAGAAGGTATAAGTCCTGCTCTAGAAACATTGAAATATATGAAGTACTTGGTGAGAAGCATGTTATAAGGCAAAGCAAAGTTGCCTCTCACGAGTCATGTGATTGATCATGATGTAAGGCAAGTTAATTTTCACATAGCTAGCTAAATGCCATATGAAACACAGATTAAAGCTATTCATGGTTGCTAAACTAGCCTTTTAAGGAACAAAAAATTTTCAAGAATGTGGAGATGTAGCTTACTGTTTGTTGGGGTTTCCATTATAAAATTGGGTAGGAAGAGGTGTGGGATAATTGGGGGAGTGAAAATGCAGAAATTTTGAGTTACTGTTGTGTCATTATACGTTTTTCATTGTAGATATGGCTTTGATCTTATGATCCCCTTAGGTATATCAATTTTTTCCTAAGAAATCTGAATGTGTGAATTGGATTCTACTGGAACTCAAGGATATTTTTAGGCTTGTGGTTTTGACATTCATTGGAAGTTCTAATTGTTCCATAGTTTCGGCACTAAATATTTGTATCTGATAATTTAATTTCACATTAGTCATCCCTTCTTATTGTGCCTCCTAGTAAATATCGCACGTATGATTTCATTTCTTTTTCTTCCAATTCTGTTTTAAGACGGACGTGTCATTATTTGTTTTGATTATTTCTTGCAGGCACTTTGATGCACATTCAAGCTAAGGATCATTAATCTAATTAGTGTAATTATTTTCATCTTTTGGATATAATCTTTTGTAAGACCAACGGTCTTTGATTTTGGGTAAAACAAACTACTCATGTCAAATTTATGGAATACCAATTTTTGGTGTTAAGAAGTGACTATTTAATGACAATATGCAATATTATTAATATCAGTTGTTATTGATTATTTAATGAAAATATGTTATATTATATTATTAAAACCCTATATGTCATTTGAAGGGAAATAATTTTACTCATTATTTGTTTACAATAATAAGGGGTTTTTTCAACATTAAAACTGATTTTTAATGAGGGGATTTCCCCTCATTAGTCCCCTTATTATATGGGTCCCTTGTTAAAGGCTTTAATGAGGGTATTATGTACCCTCATTAGTAATTTACAATAAGGGGAATTTTTCCCCTCATTATTGATAAATAATGAGGGGACATAATACCCTCATTAAAACCTTTAACAAGGGACCCATATAATAAGGGGCCTAATGAGGGGAAATCTCCTCATTAAAAAGTTTTAATGAGGGGATTTGAATTTTTAATGAGGGGAAATCCCCTCATTAAAAGCCGATTTTCTTGTAGTGTTGGTTCGCCACCCTTGTCTAAAGGATGCTTTTAAGGGTGTTGAAAACATGTCTTTGGATCTCTGCTATAAGTTTGTAGAGATGATCCCAGTCATCTCTAAAGAAATTGAGATTGTTGAACTAGAGGAAGAGGAAGAAATCAACACTAGTGTCGAGGATGATCCAATGACTCCAGAAAATTACCACAGTGTGGAGTATTGGGCTGGAAATGAAGATTAAGCTCTTCAGTTTCCACTCTTTATCTTGCTGATTTCATTTTTCAATTTTGTATTGAATCGCTTCATGCTAAAATTTTTTTTTAAGCGGTTGTAATTTTGATTAAATGTTGGATATTTTTTTATATATGGTATAATAAATGTTTATTCGTTAAACATTGCTATTTTGGTTAGTTGTTTTAGTTGTTCTAATATATTTATTTTGAGACTATAAATATAATATTCATTAGTTTTATACTTTAAGAAAGTATAAATGTTAAATAAATTAGAATGTACTTTAAAACAAAACTAAGTAGAAATATTTATTATTGGAAATTTAAACCTAATATAGTGTTTGTATTAGCCCATGTAAATGGTGACTCTATGCATTGCGCATAGTGTTCGATTTTATATGAACCAAACACTATTCTTAGTTTTAAATGATCTTATAATAAATATGGTCTTATTAGTGCTACTTTGTCTTTAGAATTTTTTCTATGGCTGCTTCGAAAACAATAGTTGCTGAGCTAAATAAAGATCTTCATTTGAACGGTGACAATTATGAAGTTTGGGCTATGAAAGTCCAATACATAATTGAAGAGCAAGAGGCTTTAGACACCCTAGAGAGAATAATGGTTCCTCATGAAGAGGGTAACACCGCTCAAGCGAGAAGGGACCTTGAGGCTTATCAAATCTGGAAAAGGAAGAACTCATCTGCCCGCATCATCATGCTTAGTGCGATAGATGATAATATCGTGAAAAGGTTTTGCGTCTATAACACAACTAAAGAATAGTGGGATGCTCTTAAGGAGAACTTTGGAGGTGTCTCCTTAACAAAACTCCATTCTTTAAGTATCAAGTTTGATACTTATAAGAAAAGAGCTGAGGGAAATTTCCAACATGATAACTGAGCGTCATGATGCTTGTCATAAGTTGACTAAGGAACAGAAGGTTCAAGTTGTGATACGTTCTTTGCCAAACGGGTGGGAGTATATAAAGTTGCACCTAACTCATGCCAATGACATTAAGACCTTTGATGATGCAGTTCGTCATCTTGAGCTAGAAGAGGACCGTTTGGATTCTCTTAGTGTGAAATATGAGGTTCACATGGCCAGTTCAAGTTATGGTCTTAAGTCCAAGAAGAAAAACAAGAGGTTCTTCAAAAAGAAGGTAAAAGGAACAACAGGCAGTGTTCCAATTTAAAAGAAGGGCAAGAATGAGGTTAACATTTCTAGGGTGAAATGTTACAATTGTAGACAGAAGGGGCATTTTGCAAGAGACTGCAAAGCTCCTAAGGTAAATGTTACTGAATTGTATAAGTGTTATACATTTGTCTCAATTTCTGTTTTCCTAACTAAATCTCATCCTTTGTGGATTGTAGACTCAAGAGCCACAGACTATGTAACAAAGGATCGAGATCCCTTTGTAGAGTTCCGAAGTGTTCTACGGGGAACAAAATGGATATATGTGGGAAATAACTCAAGGGAGGAAGTCTTAGGGATTGGCTGTTGCCAGCTGGTCCTAAATGGTGGTCATCCACTATTTCTTAAAGATGTCCTCTATGCTCCTGGAATTCGAAGGAACTTGATATTTGTTTCTACCCTTATGAATTTGGGATTCATGTTAGCTTTTGAATTGAACAATTTTAGTCTCTTTATGAACAATATCTACTTTGGTGGTGGACATTTGTTGGATGGTTTTATTGTGTTGGATTTGGATCCTAATTATGTGTGTCATAATAGTTTTTCCTTTTCTATTAACACATCTATGGATAATGTTAGCATTTCAAAAATGTGGCATGCGAGACTTAGTCACATTGGTCAACATCGTTTAGTATGATTGGCCAAAGCAGGTTTGTTGGCTGATTTATCAAAAGTGGATTTCCTAACTTGTGAAAGATGCTTAAAAGGAAAAATGACAAGAAAACCATTTGGTAAAGCTACGCGAGCTAACCAACCATTGCAATTAATCCATTTTGACATCTGTGGCCTAATGGCAAGGCATGGTGCATAATATTTCATTACATTCATAGACGACTATACAAGGTATGGTCATGTCTATTTGATTGCACATAAATCTGAAGCATAAGCATGTTTCAAATGATTTATGGCTCTGGTTGAAAATCAACTAGATAAAAGAATTAAAGCTTTAAGAACCGACCGGGGAAGAGAGTACCTCTCCGAGGAATTTAAAGTTTTATGTGATGAGAAAGGTATTGAACATCAGTTGACCATACCGAGAACTCAGCAACAAAA
Source organism: Euphorbia tirucalli (assembly GCA_039660915.1). Lineage (NCBI taxonomy): Eukaryota > Viridiplantae > Streptophyta > Magnoliopsida > Malpighiales > Euphorbiaceae > Euphorbia > Euphorbia tirucalli. The sequence goes on from CM077633.1 coordinate 24,677,289, forward strand.
TGGAGTTGCGAAAAGAAGAAACCGAACCCTCTTAGAGATGGTGAGGTCTATGATGGCTGATGCCAATTTGCCTATCTCCTTTTGGGGAGATGCATTATTGACTGCCACATATGTACTCAATAGAGTACCTTCTAAGTCCGTTGAAACCACACCTTATGAATTATGGATGAGTCGTAAGCCTAATTTGAACCATTTACGACCATGGGGATGTGCTACCTATGTTCATGACAAATCTAGCAAGCATGGCAAGCTAGGCCCAAGAGGCAAGAAAGGTATCTTTATAAGATATCCTTATCTCTTAAAAGGATATGTTCTAGTGGGAGAGAATGAAAATGGTCAAATAACAGAATTTGAGTCACAAGATGTCACATTCTTAGAGAATGAATTTCCTAAGCTGGGAGAGGTGGATAAAGAATTCACTTTCTTTGAAACTCAAGAATCTAAAACTTCAGGATCAGTCAATCGAAGTGGGAGGAATGAAGTTGAAGACGTAAGGGAAAGGGAAGAAAATGATGTTTTTCAACATTCACAAGCGGATTTGAGTAATCCTGACCCTGACTTGATTAGTCTTGATTTGAGTGGGAGTCTTGTTCAAAATTCAAGTATGAATATGGATATAGATCCCAGTGGGAGTTCTGCCCAAAATCTTGATGAATATATGAGATTCGTTTATCAAGAAGCAGAACCTCCGAGACGATCAAAGAGAGGAAATGTTCTGTGATATTGTCATTTAGTTGATAGCGAAGCTTTCTCAATCATTGCCCAAATTGAGGACATTCCCACTAACATGAGGGAGTTATTGACATCTCCAACAAAGGAAGAATGGATAAAAGCAATGGAAAGTGAGATGGAGTCAATAAGGGTCAACAAAGTTTAGGAACCAGTTGATCTACCTAAAGGGCATAAAGCCATTAGGAATAAGTGGTTACATACTATTAAGCGATTAGCAGATGGGAAGCCTATCCAGACTAAGAGTCAGCTGGTTACAAAGGGGTTCACACAACAGGAAGGAATTGACTATCAGGAAACTTTTTCACTTATTGTCCGTTTCGCTTCTATTAGAATAGTACTTACTTTTGTAGCATGTATGGACCTTGAATCACATCAAATGGATGTAAAGATTGTGTTCTTAAATGGCGAACTGAATGAAGAAATCTATATGGTTCAACTTGAAGGTTTCGTTGTCCAAGGCCAAGAACATAAGGTTTTTAAGTTGAAAAGAACAATTCATGGCCTTAAGCAGTCTTCAAGACAATGGTATTTTTGTTTCCATGAAGCAATTATATCATTGCAATTTAAGGTGATTAATGAAGACTCGTGTGTCTACATTAAGCATGAAAATAGAGGGAAGTTTGTCATTCTAACATTATACATTGATGATATTTTGTTAACAGGAAATGACATTTCCTTACTCAAGAAAGTAAAGACTTGGTTGTCTTCTAACTTTGAGATAAAGGATCTAGGAGATGCCAATTACATTCTTAGGGTTAAGATCTCAAGAGATCGATCTAAGAGATTATTCGCTCTTTCACAAGAGACGTATATCAATAAGATCTTAGAACGGTTTGGTATGGCTCACTGTGATCCTGATCCAACCCCTATTGCTAAAAGGTACGGAACTGAATGCAAGTATGAGTCCCACAACTCCAGAAGAGACTAAAAGGATAGAGAGAATTCCTTATAGGTGTGAAATTGGTAGCTTGATGTACGCTATGATTTGTACACGACCTGATATAGGTTTTGCGGTTGGTCTCGCAAGTTGATATAAGGAAAATCCAAGTTTGAAGCATTGGGCAGAAATGAAAAGGATATTGAGATATTTGAACGGGACTTCAAATTATTCCCTTTATTACCAAGGAAAGGATCTGTAGTTAAAGGGATATACAGATGCTGATCATGGAACTGATAAAGATGGGAGAAAGTCCACGTCTGGGTATATTTTCACTCTAGAAATGGTGCAATTTCCTGGTGTAATAAGAAACAAACTTGCGTGGCATTGTCGACTATGGAGTCGGAATATGCAGCTGCAGCAGTTGCAGTACAAGAAGCGGTTTGGTTAAAACGCTTTATAGATCTTTTGGATCTATTGCCTAAAGGGAAATGTACTACTATCTATTCGAACAGCACTGCATCGATAACTTATTCCAAGAATCCTTGTTATCATGGAAAAAGCAAGCATATCGATATAAAATATCATTTTGTTAAAGACAAAGTAGCACAGGGAGAAATAGGTTTAGTGCATGTTCCAACTAGAGATATGATTGCAGATTCATTAACAAAGCTAAGAGCACCAAATGTTTTTAGTAAACACATTTTGGAATTTGGTCTTCGTAGGTTATAGGAACATGTTGTTGTTTTTGAACTATTGTAATAATTTTGGTAAATTCTATTGGAATAGAATGTGAGTTATTTTGTTATGTTCAAATTCATTCACTATTTAAAGTGATACACATTGAGCTATTGAGTATATTTCAGTATGTTGATGAAATGCATCTACTCACATAGATGAATCTTTTACTATGAGCAGTGTGTTCATAGGTAAAAGTATAAATGGAGATGTGAGAGACTCCATAAGTGATATGTTAATATCAACATTTTATTTATACCAAAAGCTATCCTGTGAAAGGCTTAAATGTGGGCTAAAGGTAATAATGCATGAGTTGTATTTAGAGATTGAATGCTTTTGCATAGTGTTGATAAAACATATGTCCTGTGAGCGGACGACCTTTCGAAATGGTCGGGACGTGGCGTAGCGAACCGAGAAAAAGGGAATTTTTGGAAAAAGGATTTGAATTGCTTTTTGGAAAACGGGATTTTGATTATCTTAGGAAAATTTTTGATTTGTTTGAAAATCCCTTTATAGAAAACCTTTTCCAATTTTTAACTCAAAGACCTCGAAACTTAATTTCCAAGATCAATGACAGAGTCGCCAGCCGGATCAGCTCATCCAGGAAATTCCGGTACAGCTCCCTACCGGGGTAGACTACTGTACCTAATCCAGAGATTTAGGGTTCGGGCAAGTGACCTACTCAACCTCAAGCTTGCTTTCATCTTACAGTTCATACTACCATATTTTGTTCGCTTTATTATCTTTCTCTACCCATTTTGTGTTTATTTAGCCCATGCTCAAGCGAATGACAAGAATAAAATGCAGAATAAATAAACCATACATCCAAGCAGTTAAAAGAATAAGAATAAAGGCCACTTATACAACCAGATCGAATAAAGAATAAAAACTCTCATCCTCGCGTTAAAAACGCCTAGAATACACGAGAATCTAAAAATTATAACCGCCTAATTTACATGAACATCTATCAAAGTACATCCAAAAATAAAATAAAAGCAAAAGAGGCTACAAAACATATCGGTTAACACAATTTATATCACAACACAAATAGGACTCAAATTAGAAAGAATTGGGATTTTTAGGAACGGGGGCATACATTTAGGGGGGTAGCCGGGTCGACTCGACTAGTTGACCCGGCTAAACCTGGAAAACGGTTTTGAAATGCCCTGTAATTTTTTATGTTGGAAAACTATATTTGGAAACAATTGGCTTGGTTACATGCAAATTTTTCCCTTTTTAGCGGGTCTGTTATCCCGGAACTCGGGGTTCCGTTCGTGCGGGTTTCCTAATTCCAACATTCATCTAGGGTCCAAAAGCAGTAAACATGCCAAAAATAGTTTGAATCCGAAGACAGCATCGTGCGACGACGTCCGTGCGGGTCGTTCCGCGATTCTATCTCCTTCTGGAGATTACAATCATATGACTGTAATTAGAGCCGTGCGACTGTAATTAGAGTCGTGCGGTTCTAACAACTATAGCCGTGCGACTGTAATATCCAGAACCCGAAAAATGGTTTTCTTATTTTGAAAATGCCATTTTGCTCGTTTTTGGTATTTCCTAGGGATTTCTGTAGAAATCGGGGATCCACAAATACTAGACTACGGATCCGTTTTGGATCGAATAACCCTAATCTCAGAAAAACAAAAATCCAGGAAACCGAAAATCACGTATCTGCGTAATTAGAAATCCGAAAACCAAAATTTTACAATGCATGGATACATTTAGACCGAAATAGCTTAGAATTAGAATGGAGAAATGGAAAACAGATTGCTTTCGGCCGATTGGGGCATTTTCAGGTTCTTGCCCTTGAGGAACACAGCCGTGCGGCTCTAATACTAGAGCTGCGCGGCTTTGTTCATATGGAATACAGCCGTGCAGCTGTATTCGGGTAATCGATTTTCCAGAAATTTGAGAAACGGAGAAAAATGCAAAGAAAAAGTAATGTACACAGGTTTAAGGCCTCTCAGAGTTTACCTTGATATAGTTTTGATGTGTTTAACATCTAGAATCGAACCGAAAAGTTAAAATGTTCCTCGAGTCCTTAATCATCTCGAAATCCCAAAAACGAATCTAAATCAATCCGAAACCAATCCGAAACGGTCCCAATTGAGTAAGTAAAGGTCTAGCAATCCTCCCTTTAGTGCTTAGGTAAGCTTTCGTATTAAACTTTAGTTCCCTCCCTCTCACTATTTCTCTTTGTGCTTCGGCCTCTATTCCTCTCTTTCTTTTCCTATCTTTTCTTCTGTTTCTCTCCCTTAAGATTAATCCCTCCTTTTTTATTGGTTTTTTTTCTTTTTATATCTCACATCCCCTGTAATGATTTCCAACATTAAATGAGCCGTCTATTTTTTGTGGGATTTCGGCCGAGCTCCTCTATTCAGTCAAGTTGCTCTGCTTTGATAGAGCAACTTGGCTAACCCACTAGAGTTGCATGGCTCTAGATGCTAGAGCTGTGCGGCTCTAGATCTACAGCCCCACAGCTGTAGTTTAAAACTACAGCCGTACTGCTCTAGATAGAGCCGGGGCCGATTCTGCCAAAACCTATGCTCACTTTTAAGCCCTGAATCACTCGAAGGACCTTTTTCGGGGTTTCAGATTGAGGATAGCTCAGTTTTCAGAGCGTTTGAGATATTTTGGGCGACATTCTGCTCTTTCTCAAGTCAATTCATATCCGTCTGCTCAACAGGTAATACAGGTTTCTCATCATAGAGGTCGGGAAAACCCGGCGCTTACAGCTGCCCCTCGCATGATCAAATTCGATACCCGATACAAAGTTTAAAATACCTAAGGCCTGTTTTTTGGATTTGGCGGGATTTTTTGGGCCAGGCCGGGTTTTAAAATTTTAATTGGTTTTAAAATTTTGCGTGTTTAAATTTTAGTCATTTTTATGCTCGTGTTTTATGAATGGAATTTATTTTTCGTTTATGCGATATTTATTTTAGAAATAAATACGGTTAATTGAAATTGGTTTAGGTTTTCTTGGCACGATTACCCGGACGGCTAATGTTGGAATTCGTGGTTTCCCAATTGGATTGGGAGCACTTTTGCCTGGGTTGGAGGCCCAAAGCCCGCACGGGTTTAGAACCATGATCAGCCAAAATTTGGCGATTGCAAAATAATGGCTATGGACATAATTGAAATGGGATTAATTCATGCATTTAACATGTTTATAAATTGTATGTATTGGATACGTGTATGTATGATTAAATGCATGAATGGATGTTTTGGGCCTTATTTATTTGGGTTGTAATATTCTTTTGGTAAATACGGCCTACGCGCCGTTTTCTTTTTATGTAATTTTAGTTTATTTGTTTATTATGAAATTATGTAAAGAAGAAGCCGATTGGATTGGCGTGCTAGAAGGATGAGGATACGGCCCACCTGATGTCGTTCTAGTATAGATTTACTAGAATTATATTAGGATGTAAATTTTGGCCCATAGCATTTCATTTTTTATTTAATTATGCTTTATTTATTTACATGTCAGAATGTATGTACAAACCCTATTTCACCCGCCTATGCATCTAAGCCGTTATTAATTGAATCTAATAACCAAAAGGTAATTACTAAGTCTCTTAAAAGTGCTTCCCTCATTCATAACCTACTCGAAGTGGGGATAGGCCAGCTGTAGACCAACCCTCGTTGGATGCACTGGAGTATCGTCATTTTGTATTGGGTTGGAGTATTGGTTACTCTAACACTTGGATGGAGGTTTTGACTTAGCATGGGTAGTAGGATGTTCCTGGCCCTAAGCACAGATGGGTAAGTGCCAACAGACCCATCAAACCGAGAGTCCCTAGGTTGGGATTGGACGGCGTTCCTACCTAAAAATTGGGATATAGTTGTTCCAGGCCCTCGTTTGGCTATATCTTGATATAATATGGATCTCGGCCCATGAGCTCAAAGTAGCAAAGTCCAAATTGGCTACTCCTAAGTCAAACAATGACTCACCATTTTAATTCTTGTCCATAAGAATTGTCATCATCATTTTTAATCCCAAAATGACTCAATTCATTCCCTTCCTTGCCAATATTTCGGCCAACACAATCCCACATCATGTGGGAATCTTCATTTTTGTCTTAAGCCCCATTTGAATTCTCTTAATTTAATTAATATCAAATGCAACTTTAATATAATATGTATATATATATTATACCATATAATATATATTTCATACATTTAAATTAAAATTCATTTGCTCTATTAATTTAATCAAGGGATTAAATTAGACATACATAAAATGAAATACATGTAAACCTATACATGTAATTATATTTCCACCTAGGAAATAATCTCATAAATTGATTCATTGAATTAATTAAGAGAAGGCCAAAATAAATATTAATTATAATATATTGATCAATCCAATTGACCTATATAATAAAATTAATAAGTCTCTCTCTCTTCAAACGTGCATACTCCAAGTACACACTTAATCCGACTAGTTAAAGTCCAGACGTTCAATGTGTACGATCTGATGGGCCTGTCTTTATGTTGGCAGTGGGCCAAGGCCCACAGACTACAGGCGGGCTCTAGCAAGCCACTGTATCCCCCAATTAAGACGGAGTAAGCAGTCCAACTGAAAACATAACCCAGTAGTTTGAACTTGTAAATCCCATGTCGCTGATATCGGTGTCCAACACAGAGGCATAGAAGTATCACCCTCTTTGTGTCTGGACCTTTACTTGATACCGAATGAACTGATGCTCACAAATAAGATCGAATCTTGTTTGGGTGCGGCCGCACACTTATCAGTAACATTCTTCAAGAGGCCAGTGATATCGTCTCAGTGAATCACTGAGTGACATTCCCTTCTGCATATCCATAGCACTGCCATGTTCACTAACACACCCGAACGTACCCATACTTGGCACCCTTTTACAGGCCCGTTAGGCGTACACCAAAGTGTGCCACTTCACATGCAGCACCATCATATGGTCCGGTCAAAGGACTTATACAAGTACTACGCGAGAATCATTTGTGATACTATACCATGTAGATTCCCGTTAAGTGGATCAATCCAGTACCATGCCCTTTTTGCATGTACCCATTAACCTGGTTGACATTCCATGTTCTATGACCGGTGAAAAACTATATCATCATTGCCATAAGGGTTGAGCTTGGCCGCCCATCACTTGGTGAATTATTTCTTTTGGAAAGAAAATTTCAGCTCTCTCTTTCTCTTGCAATAAGATCCGGGTCACTAGCACGGGTTGGGTCCGAGAGCCGTTCGTGTACGTGACGTTGGAGGAAATCTACACTTGATTTCTGCAGTCCGCATCCGTCTCTTAGAGAGACTGTGTGGTAAGGTTTTGAAACCCTCCTTTCTATGCTTTAAGTTTTTGATTTCCACATCTTAAGCTCCTGGGCCGGATTCGAGGAAATCAACGCGTATTTCCGCTTTCATCGGTCGGTTTCCCGTGACAAATCCCAACAGATACCGGGTCTATATTACCCGAGGCGATGGTTAAAATTAAGCCTATACCGGATTTATCTGTATCCGAGGTGATGCTGAAGTGAGCCTGTAATGAGTTTATATTACCTGAGGTGATGTTGAGATAAGCCTGTACCGGATTTATCTGTACCGGAGGCGGTGATGGAATGAGCCTGTGCTGGATTTATCTGTATCCGAGGTAGTGATGATGGATGAGCCTGTACCAGATTTATCTATATCCGAGGGGGTGATGATGGAATGAGCCTGTACCGGATTTATCTGTATCCGAGGCGGTGATGATGGAATGAGCCTATACAGAATTTATCTGTATCCGAGGCGAAGTTGATGGAATAAGCTTGTACTGGATTTATTTGTATCCAAGGCAAAGTTGATGGAATGAGCCTGTATCAGATTTATCTGTATCCGAGGTGAAGTTGATGGAATAAACCTGTACCAGATTTATCTGTATCCGAGGCGAAGTTGATGGAATGAGCCTGTACCGGATTTATCTGTATCCGAGGCGAAGTTGATGGAATGAGCCTGTACAGGGTCTACAATACCGGAGGTGGTGTTGAGATGAGCCTGTACCGGATTTATCTGTATCCGAGGCGAAGTTGATGAATTACTGCATTTGAAATGGCGAGTCTTCATTCCCTGATCGAGAGACTTTGAACAAAAATCTTTGCCCCTTCGATCAAGAATGAAAACTAGCTAGGGATGAATGTTCCATGTATGTTATGCGTGCATGCATGATGATGCATATGCATGCAAACTCTAAAGGACGCGTTTCCTGCTACGTCCAACCTTGATATCCCACGTTCCTGCTGGGGATGCTAGGGAGACTGTGTCACGCCTCTGATTGACTTTTAGCTAGGGGAGCACATCCCTTGGGCAGTGTAATCGTTGTAGTCCTGTTGAGGATATGTGATGATTGCTGGGGAGAAAGTGGTGATGTTCCTTGTAACTGTTTTGCTGGGGAATAGTGTAGAGGATCCTGGTGGGGAATAGTGGATGGGTTTTTACCATTCTGCCCCTAGAAATAGTGAATCTGGAAGTGCTCTAAATTTTACCTGACCACCCGATGTGGGTTTTCAGCTCAGCGAGCTGCTCTAACTTTTGCCTAAGGCGCCTTTTCGGCTTTTACCTTAGCAAGCTCATCTCTTCTTTTTTTCAAGGCTTATGATATTTAAACTTGGATTTGTGTTGAAACTTTTTTCAAGGCTTATGGAACGCGCGGTGAAGCGGGAACCGGGGATTTTCTTTTTGAGATGTGGTGATGTGGTTTGAAAACGGGTCTTTAATCTTTCTTAAGAAAATCTTTCATTTTATTGGAAAAACCCTTTTGTAGAAAACTTAATTGTAAGTGTGAATTTTAGAAAAATAGGTTTTTTAGAAAATCCCAATTTGAACTTAAAGATCTCGAAACCTAAATTTCGAAATTAGATACAGAGTCGCCACCCGGATCAGCTCATCCGGGAAATTCCGGTACAGCTCCCTACCAAGTGTAGACGCAGTACCTAATTCAGAGATTTAGGGTTCGGGCAACAAATCTACTAATCCTCACTTATTTTCAATTATTGTTTCATAATGTAATGTTGCATTCATTTAATTTTACTCATTTTATCTTCTTTTTATTTTTAGTTAATGCTCATTCACATGATATAAATATAAATCCAAAATAAAATGCAGAAAAGTAAAAGTGCGGGAAAAGTAAATAGAGGCCAAATTATACAACCCATAAAAAGAATCATCCTCACCATTACAACCGCCTATAATACAGGATGATCTAAAAAATTACAATTGCCTAGATACACAATTTAATCTATAAAATACATTTAAAAATAAAAATAAAGTAAAAATAAAAGCTGCATTCAAATACGGTTAGCACAAATAATCAAGGCATAAAAAAGACTCAAATAGGACAGAATAGGGATTTATAGGAGCGGGGACATGCATTTAGGGGGGTAACCGGGTCGACCCGACCAGTCGGACCGGTTAGACCTGGAAAACGGTTTTTTGAAACACCCTGTAGGTTTTGTGGGTGAAAAACCAATTTTGAAAATGGTTTGGCTCATTTACATGCATTTTTCCAACTTTAGTGGGCCGGATATCCCGAGACCCGAGGGTCCCATTCGTGTGTGGACCTAAGTTAAACATCCATCTAGGGTCCAAAAAGAATATAAACACACCAAAATTCAGTTTTGAATAGGAAAAAAATGTAAAATTACAAGTTTGGGGCCCAAAAGGGCAAAACTGTAATTCTGTCTCAACTACAGCCGCACGACTGTAATGTTCCAGAATGTGTTCCGGCCTTCTTTTCTCGTTTTTGAAGATCGTTTTGCAAATTTAGTGATTTCGGGTAATCTGGGATTTCTGGAAACACACCGATTTCAACCAAACGGATTTGAAACGGATCGAAATAAGTCCGAAAATCCCTAAAAACTCGAAATCGCCAAACTTGAAATCACATCCATCAATTAAAAATAAGAAAACCGGGAATCTAAGCATACATGGATGTAATTGGACCAATAATAAATATGAAAAACACATTTAACTTGAAAACGGAAGCATTATCGGTCGATTCTGGGAATTCGGAGCTTCTGCCCCAGAGATTACAGTCGAGCGACTGTAATCAGAAGATTACAGCCGGGCGACTATAGGTCACAGTCGCGCGACTGTAGATTACAGCCGGGCGACTGTGATCTTAATCGAGGCGGCTGTAATAAAAACCACTCCCGGAATCATAAAAATTCGAAAAAACATTAATAAACAACACCCAGAATGAACAAAAATGGATTTTTAAGGCCTCTCAGAATGTTACCTGGTCTGTGTTCCAGTGTTTGGATCACCACGGATGGATTCGGATGTAGGAAAGCATCTTGCAGTCACGAACAACCCAAAAAATGCGCGATCTCCGAAGCCCGGACAGACCAAAGAGATTGAGTGAGTGATAACGGTTTAACAACACCCTACAACTGTTTCTATATGTTTCGTTGAATTTTTTTAAGTTATTTTTAATTTTTCTTAAAAACCCTAGAAAAAGTCCCAAAATTTATGTTATTGTGTGTTTTTGTCTCAAAATTCTCCAATTTTCTGCCTCCCCTCTGTTCTGTTAACCCTAATCCCGGATACAAGACTTTTTATATCTTCCGTTTTGGTTAAAAATCGGAATTAAATGCTGATTTTTGGTAAAAAAGGAAGTCTGGTGATTACAGTAGCGTGACTGTAATGTACTACAGTCGCGCAGCTGTAGTACAGTCGCACGACTGTAGGCACTACAGTCGAGCGACTGTAGTGACCAGATTTTCTTATTTTGCTTATTTTTCATTCTTTTCTTCGGTTTTCTTAAATACTCACTCGAATTCCTTTGGGGTTCCGTACCAAGACTTGTTACACACATTCGGGTCACCTGAGACATTTTTGACATCATCCTAGTCATTCCGAATCTGCTTCACGTTTATCCGTGAAAAAGGTAATAATGGCTTTCATCGCTGAGGTCGGGAAAAAACCTGTGCTCATACCTCCTTGAGAAATAATGAGTTAGATTTGGATGATAAGGGAAAGATTGCAGATTGTATGTATTTAGCACATTTTCATTTTTAAATAATGCAAGTCTTTTAACCAATTTAAATGCAAAGTGCTTTCTTTAAATGGATGTTTGGCGAGATAACTTTGTTTATACATTTTGATATAACCATGCGAATATATTTAAACAAAACATCACACTTTATTGTTGAAATTAACATGAGTACATTTGAAGAGATTGGTTCCCAAAATGGTATACATTCCACACAGAACCAGAATCCATCACTAGTCATCCCTTTCAGATTTTCTAACTGATCATTTTCCCTCATGTCTTAACTTTTCCCTAGGCCACCCTTTTCGAGTTTTCAAAATAGTAGACTTTTATTTTTTTAAACATGGTAAGGCTTCAGGCGATCTTGGTTGACAAGATTTGCAAATTCATTCCCATCCATGTCCGCGATGCTTACACCACCCTTCGATAGCACTTTCTTCACTATGTATGGGCCTTCCCAATTTGGCCTAAACTTCCCCCCGAGCATTGATGTTTATAGGCCTCAACTGTTTCAGAACCAAGTCCCCGGTTTTCAGCTGTCGTCTGGGATACTTCACTTTCTGATTATAGGCTTTAGTCATTCTGCGTTGATACATCTGCAAATGATCTAGTGCTTTCAACCACTTTTCATCTAATGTTGTTAACTGCTTGTATCTTGCTTGAACCCATCTCATTTCTGGTAACTAAGCTTCCAAGGCTATTCTGAGTGATTTGAGTTCCATTTCCACTGGCAACACTGCTTCCATTCCATATACCAAGGCATAAGAAGTCCAGTTGGTGTTCTGACACTGGTTCTATAACCCCAAAGAGCATATGGTAGCTTATCAGCCCATTCTCTGTAGGTGGTTACCATTTTTTATAAGATCTTCTTAATTGACTTGTTAGCCGCCTCCACTGCACCATTAGCCTGTGGTCTATATGGAGAAGACCTATGGTGTTCGATGCCATGTTCCGTGAATAGCTTAGCTGTTGCCCCTTGGAATTGCACCCCGTTATCAGTCACTACATGATAAGGGATTCCGTAAAGAGAGAGGATGTTCTTCTGAATGAACTTAACCATCTGCTTAGCTGTCACACTGGAGAAGGATTCTGCTTCCACCCATTTTGAGACATAATCGATAGCAACCACTATGAATCTGTGCCCGTTAGATGCTGTGGGATGAATTTCTCCAATCATGTCAATCCCCCATACCGAGAAAGGCCAAGGGGACGCTAGGTTCTATAGTTTAAGTGGTGGCAGATGACTGATATCTGCGTAGATTTGGCATTCGTGACATCTTCTTACCTCCTTCACATAATCAGACTGCATTGTCATCCAGAAGTATCCCTGTCTCATTATTTTCTTAGCCATAGCAACCCCATTCATATGCGGCCCGTAGGATCCTGCATGTACTTGCTGCATTACAGCTTCTGCTTCTTGTTCTGTCAAACATCTTAGAAGAACCCCGTTCGCAGTTCTCTTGTATAGCTTATCTTCAAAGATTTTGAACTGGCTGGCTAATCTTCTTAATGAAACTTTATCAGCAGTATTAGCTCCTTCTGGATACTTTCCCTCTTTCACATACTGATAAATGTCAAAGAACCATGGTTTTTCTTCAGCTGTTAACTCCATCACTTCGTGCATATCAAAGTAGGGTTGCCTGGAAATTGCTATAACCAAAGGCTGTACCTGTGTGTTCTCCAGATCTTCCCACATAGAGGACAATGTTGCTAGTGTATCAGCCATTTTATTCTCCTCCCTGGGAACATGTCTGAACTCACATTGGCCAAATAACCCTCTTCTGTATTGTCGCAACTCTAAGTAGGGCCGTAAGGCTTCTTCTCTCAAATCCCATTCACCTTACGCTTGCCTAATTACCAAAAGTGAATCCCCAGCAATCAAAACATCATCTGCCTCTAGTGTCAAGAGGGCTTCCATCCTGAATAAGCATGCTTCATATTCTGCCCCATTGTTAGTTATAGGAAAGTCCATCCTCTTCGACAATGGAATGATCTCACCGTCTGGCATTGCTATGATTACCCTAATTCCAGCACCCTTTCTGTTTATGACACTATCGAAGCACATAACCCATCTCCTCACTTCCACTATAGCCAGCTGTTCGTCGGGGAACTCCAAATTCTCCACACGATCCGATTCTAATGGCTGATTTGCTAGAAATTCTGCTACAGCTCGCCCTTTGATGGTTTTCTTGGTGATGTACTCGATATCAAATTCGGATAAGAGTAATAACCATCTAGATAGTTTCCTGACCAATACCGGTGCTTCATATAGATATTTCATCAGATCCACTTTAGCCATGGCTTGTACCTTGTATGACTGAAAGTAGTGGCGCAACTTCTTAGTCAGCCAGATCATTGCTACACATGTCTTCTCCACTAGCGTGTACTTGGTTTCATATTCCAGCAGCTTCTTGCTGAGATAATAAATAGGGTACTGCTTCCTTCCATTTTGTTCTTGTGCTAACATTACCCCTATGGAAGAATCTTCAACAGCTAAATACAAAATCAAAGGCTTTCCCGGGGTTGATAAGCTGAGAACTGGGGGATTTACCATGTAAACTTTTATCTTTTCGAAAGCCAACTAACATCTGTCATCCCATACAATCGGCTGATCTTTTCTCAACAACTTAAAAATTGGCTCACACCCTAAAGTTAACCACGCTATGAAACGGCTGACATACTATAAGGAACCCAAGAACGACTAGACCTCCTTTTCTGTCTTAGGGGCTGGCATATCTCGAATGTCTTTGATTTTGTCTGGATCCATCTCTATTCCTCTTTGACTAAGCACATGACCCAGCATTTTCCTTGATGCAACCCCAAATATACATTTCTTGGGATTAAGTCGCAGGTTGTATTCTCCAATGCGCGTAAGAAATCTATCCAGGATAGCGGGGTGCTCCTCCCGGGTCATTGGTTTAACAAGCATGTCATCAACGTACGCCTCTACTTCCTTGTGAATCATGTCATGCAGCAATGCTGTGACAACCTTCTGGTAAGTGGCCCCAGCATTTTTCAATCCAAAAGGCATTACTCTGTAGCAGAATGTGCCCCATTTTGTAATGAAGGATGTCTTCACCTTGTCAACTACATCCATTAGGATCTGGTTATATCCCTAAAATCCATCCATAAAGAGTACATTGCCGCCTTGGCTGCGCTATCTATCAAAACATTGATGTGAGGTAAGGGGAAGTTATCTTTCGAGCGTGCTTTGTTCAGATCCCTGTAGTCGACACACACTCTGACCCCTCCGTCTTTCTTAGGCACTGGAATGATGTTGGTTGACCATTCTATGTACTCCACCACTTCGAGGAACTTGGCTCCGATCTGCTTAGCCACCTCTTCCTTTACTAGTGCGGCCCATTCTGGTCTCAGCCTTCTTAGCTTCTGCTTTACTGGCTTGAATCTGGGATCTGTTGGAATCTTATGAACTGCTATTTTTGTGTCGGCCCCCGGCATGTCCTCATATGACCAAGCGAAAGCCTTAACATGTTTTTGCAGTATTTTTGTCAATTCTCTCTCTTCTTCGGATTTTAGTTCTTGTGAAATGAATACCATTTTGGGATTTTCATCTCTACCTATGTTAATTTCATGCAATGCAGTGTCATGAATGCTAAATATACTTGATGGTGATTCAAATGCATGCACAGAATTATCAGGATAAACATCACACAAGTAAGTAAACTAGGATTTCATTGCATTAAATTTGTTATAAAGTACATCGTTCACACTGAAAATAGAAGAAACAGATACAACAAAATCATTTTCATCCTCCACAGGCGGAGGGCCTTGAACTCTTTCACCATCCTTGCTCAGCTTCAGGATGTTGTCCAGGTCAGCATCAATTTCAGACTCTTGTTCAATAGGAAGAGCAGTCTCCTTAATCTCAACCACCTGCGCCTTAGCCTTCATCATGATCCCTGCTATTTTAGCAACCACAAAATTCAAGCATGCCTTGCTCATCAGCTCTTTCTCATATCCTTCCTTGGATTTTGCAAAGACCTTACCTAGGGTGGCGGCCAGCGCCTCTGAAATGGCTTCCACAGAATCATCGCAGGTCTTTCCTTCAACCTTCTCTTTGGACATTTCTACTACTTTTGCTATCACTTCAGATGGCTTCTTCTGGGGGGTGACAGGCTTAACAATTGCCTCCTCCACTGTCACAGGTGCAACTGGCTCTTCCTGGCTCTTTTCAAAGTCTACAACATCAGAGAATATCTCGAAGCCTGGGTATTCAATACTCCCAACTTTCACTGGCTTAGCTTACCCGTTGTATAGTTGTTCGCCAACCTTAATGAATGGCTTCATTATGGGCTTGCCGTTCTTTCCTTTCTTCAGACCCTTCTTCTTAGATGCTTCTGCTGCGTAGCCTAAGCCGAACTGCCTTGACTTCCCAGAATCAATGTTAAATTCGGGCAACCCTTGTAGATTAGCTTCGAGTCCCATACCTGGAACAAAATTCTACTTACACAGGTACTTGGACAACCATTCTGGCATATAGTTCTTATAGATAACCATTGGAGCATCTGTGGTTTCCTCCTCTCTGATCACGGCGATTTGGAATCTGCCGAATGGTATGATCTCTTCGTTAACCGCAGCAATCATGGACTGAGAATCTGCCTCAACCATCATAATCTCATTGCCTATTGAGAATTTTATCTTCTGGTGCAAAGTTGAAGGGACACCCCCCAACGGGTGAAACCATGGCCTCCCTCACAGCAAGGAGAAAGTGACCGGAATGTCAATCACAATAAAGGTGACTGTCGACTTGACCGGTCCTACTTTCAACTCGGCTTCAAAAGTCCCGATCATAGTCCTTTTTAAGTCATCGTAAGCCCCGATCACAGTGGAAGATTTCTTCAAAGCATCTTCATTCAACCCCAGATACGGCAACATCTTCGATGGACATATATTCAGAGTTGATCCATCATCTACCATCACACATAGCATAACCCTATCCATTATGTTAACTTTGACATAAAGAGCTTTGTTGTAAGCCCTTCCTTCGTGTGGCAAATCTTTTTCTGAAAACACAATGTCAGGGGACCCCGCACGAACCTTGTCTAGTAAGCAAAACATAGCCTCTGGAGAAGCAATTGGGGAAACTTCAATTTCAGACAACTTTTTGACCAATGCAGCTCTGTGCTCTTTGGAGGTCAGTAGCAAATGCCACAGACTGGACTAAGCTGGGGTCTTTTTCAATTATGAGATGATCAGATCCTTTTTTTCTACTTCCTTTGGTGCCGACATGCTGCCTGATCCAGTCATTGGGGTCTTGTCATTCTGCTGAATCACTGGCTGGTAGACCCTGCCACTCCTTGTTACATTCCGGACTTCAGGAACTTTTGGCTTCTCAACAACCGACAGCTTAATTGTCTCATCATAGCCATATTCTTCATACTCATCTTCCGAATCCAGATCATCCAGACTCACTGGCTTCACCTCTTTCTGCTCTGTCCGCTTTCCACATTCTAACTTTGCCCTAGTTTCATTGGCCACCACAGACTGTACGGTGGTTTACCTGTAGAACCTGGGTGAAAATGAAGTTGTCTGGCAACCCTGACTGTATCATGTTGATAGCCTTTCAAATGCTGGTAACAGATTATTCTTAGTGCTGGGCTTGACAGGTTCTTGCAACTTCCTTCGTCGATCAGCTTCTGGATGGCATCCTTTAGCTTATAACAGTTGTTGGTTCTGTGTCCCATCATGACATGATAAGTATAGAAGTTTTCCTTATCTGCATCCGCTGGCTTCTCAAACGGCCTAAGAGAGCTCAACAGACCGCCATTCCTGCATTTCACAAAGATCTTAGCCAAATAGAAGGCCCAAGGGGATATGCCTTGACCCTCTGAATTTCTACTTTGGTTTCCTCGTTGCTGAGATACAACGGCAACCCTAGCCTGCTTAGTCTCTGAAAACTGCTCGCCTTTGCTTGTAGAACTAGAATTAGACCCACTGCTTGACCCAGCTGTAGTCGTCGACCGGTACCCAGAACTTCTGCTACCCCTGTGGCTTGCTGTCTTTTCTTCTTCATCTCTCTCAATCTTCATAGCGATATTGTACACTTCGCTGAGCTCACTGAAAGAATGGAATTTCATATTGTCCCTGAAGATGTCCCTGCTACCATCAATCAACTTTTGGATTAATTCATCTTCGTCGGGGTGGTTTTTTAATAAGATCATCTTGTTCATCCACCTCTGATAATATTCATCAAAGGATTCATTAGGCTTCTGCTTGACCCTTTCCAAGTTGTACAGCTTCACCTGGATCTTAGTATTGAAGCTGTAGTATTTGATGAAAGCTGATGACAAAGCTTCCTAGTCCGACTGCACATCTTTAGATAAAGAATTATACTAGATCCATGCTCCCCCCTCGAGTGTTGTTGGGAAGAAGTTGATTAGCTACTGCTTGGTGGCACCTGCTGTCAGCATGACTCATGCATAGAGGTTCATGTGACCTTCTGGTGAACCAATCCCTTTGTAGGAAGGAACTTTCGGCACTTAAAACCCAATGGGGAAGGTCTCAATGCCCCTGTTTATCATTGCGTCTACATCCACACCTCTCTTAGAGCCTAGGTTGATATTGGCCCTTTTCTTTAGCTCGGCGACCATTTCATCTAACTCTGAGTGCTTTGCCTTTATATTCTTTTCCATGGCTCCCTCAATCTCTTACAGCTTCTCTACACTAGCTGAGACAGCAGCCCCATATTGAGAAGATTCAGCCACTTTTTCCTTTCCAGGCCCGCTGGTTCCGACTTCCCTACTTTCTTTTACAACAGCCCGCATCTACTCTTTCAGAATGTCACGAAAATCTTGAGATTTCAACAAATCCTTCTAAGCGTCAACAAGACTTGATGTTTGGTTTGCCATTTCCACTTCCTCCCCGGATTCGGACTCACTTTCAGTCTCAACTGTCCTCTGTTCCTCAACAGCCCTCAAAGTCTGAGATCTTATCCTTCGTCGATCCAGTTTACTCAGTGAACTGTCTGTGCAGAGCTTTGGTCTTGTGTACTTTCCTACATCACATGTGAAATGTTAGGGATGATAAATGAATGAAGTGATGGCATGAGGAATGGTGCTCGGATGATGCTTCATGAATGGAAATGAAAATGAGGATGATCTTTGTATTTTGATTCCATTTGTTTGGGACGTCCCAAGAGTGTCCAATACCATGAAAAAATAGTGTAAAAAGGTCTCATGTAAGCTGTCACACGGACAGAGTTTCGGTACCTTTGGGGCACCTAGTGGATGTCGTGAAATGGCCGAGTGTGTACTGTCACACGGGCAGAGTTTTGACGCTTTATGGGTCAATGAGATGACATAAAATGGTTGTATAAGGGCCGTCCCACAGACAGAGTTCTGATGCTTTTGAGGCATGTGATATGAGATGATATTATAGAAAAGTCACGTGTAACTTGGAACACGGACAGGGGTTCCGCATTCGTAGAACACCTTGGATGATTTTGATAATGCTATGAAATGCCCTTATATGTGCACTAATCTGGCACCCGGGGAGTACCTTGAATGATTTCACAATGTCATGAAATGATCTGATATGGATCATGATGCGCAAGCAGGACTCTGGCATCACCGTGACACTTATGATGAATGAGTGTGATGATATATAATGACATCTCGTGAACCGCTACGAGGAAATAGACCTAGGACTATTGTGGTCTTATGTTGAATGACATGGTATAGTGAAATGCCTAAGTATAATCCAGTGCACGAGTAGTTTTGGGATACCCGATATGTTATGAAATGATCATGAGAAGCACATTTGAAACATCCTTTATTAGGTGGGATGGAATGGCATGAATGTGTATGTCACATGAAAATGCAAATGGCTGCACGAAAATATGGTTAAGACACATGACACATTGGATGATGTCATGTATGCTTCGTGGAAATGTCGCATGCGAGATGTGAGTGGCATACAACTAAAATGTCGTGGCTGCACGAAAATGTGATTAGTGTCACACATATGTCAACGCTTGAAAATGGCTGCACAAAGGTGTGGTTAGAATGGCACACGAAAGCTTATGCATGTTTGATGCTTTGTGAAAAGGTTAAATAAAACACCACAGAACAAACATTAGCAGACGCAATAACATGCACTCCCTTCCAACCTTATTCCTCCTTTCGATTGGTCTTGTATTCTTCCTAGGTGTTGGGTCTCTTTGGCATCAACGAGGGATACCAAAGGTGCACATTCAATGTTCAATTTGAATTTACGTTTTGGTAATCCTGGGGAAAGTTGCTAAGCCATTACATGTGGGCCAAAGTCAAAACCAAGGGTTGTATAGGTTCCCATAGCGAATATACACTCCTCACCGTAGAACACAATGTAAGGTCATGTAGTACTATGAGTGGTTTACCCCATCAGGTGCCTCCAATCCTGGCAGAAGAGGTAGGTCACCTTCTTGGGTAAACCGGGGTTGATCAGTGTATTGGAGGGATTGAGAAGAAGAAAATGTCATGATATGTAGGTGCAAACAAATATGGTACTATAAACTAGTGAAGTGACTGCAAGCGAGGTTATATTTCAGTAGTTGCCTAAGTTCCTTTAAGTTTTTGTGAAAACTTTTTAAGAAACCTTTATCCCCAGCAGAGTCGCCACTGTGAACGGACGACCTTTTGAAATGGTCGGGACGGGGCGTAGCAAACCGGGGAAAAGGGAATTTTTGGAAAAAGGATTTGAATTGCGTTTTGGTTTTTTGGAAAACGGGATTTTGATTATCTTAGGAAAATCGTTGATTTGTTTGAAAATCCCTTTATAGAAAACATTTTCCCATTTTTAACTTAAAGACCTCGAAACTTAATTTCCAAGATCAGTGATAGAGTCGCCACCCGGATCAGCTCATCCGGGGAAATTCCGGTACAGCTCCCTACCGAGGGTAGACTACTATACCTAATCCAGAGATTTAGGGTTCGGGCAAGTGACCTACTCAACCTCAAGCTTGCTTTCATCTTACAGTTCATATCACCATATTTTGTTCGCTTTATTATCTTTCTCTACCCATTTTGTGTTTATTTAGCCATGCTCAAGCGAATGACAAGAATAAATTGCAGAATAAATAAACCATACATCCAAGCAGTTAAAAGAATAAGAATAAAGGCCACTTATACAATCAGATCGAATAAAGAATAAAAACTCTTGTCCTCGCGTTACAAACGCCTAGAATACATGAGAATCTAAAAATTACAACCGCCTAATTTACACGAAAATCTATCAAAGTACATCTAAAAATAAAATAAAAGCAAAAGAGGCTACAAAACATATCGGTTAACACAATTTATATTACAACACAAATAGGACTCAAATTGGACAAAATTGGGATTTTTGGGAACCAGGGCATACATTTAGGGGGGTAGCCGGGTCGACTCGATTAGTTGACCCAGCTAGACCTGGAAAACGGTTTTGAAATGCCCTGTAATTTTTTGTGCTGGAAAACTATTTTTGGAAACAATTGGCTCGGTTACATGCAAATTTTTCCCTTTTTAGCGAGTCTGTTATCCCGGAACTCAGGGTTCCGTTCGTACGGGTTTCCTAATTCCAACATTCATCTAGGGTCCAAAAGTAGTAAACATGCCAAAAACAGTTTGAATCCGAAGACAGCATCGCGCGACGACGTCCATACGGGTCGTTCCGTGATTCTGTCTCCTTCTGGAGATTACAGTCATATGACTGTAATTAGAGCCGTGCGACTGTAATTAGAGTCGTGCGGCTTTAACAACTACAGCCATGCGACTGTAATATCCAGAACCCAAAAAATGGTTTTCTCATTTTGAAAATGCCGTTTTGCTCGTTTTCAGTATTTCCTAGGGATTTCCGTAGAAACCGGGGATCCGTAAATACTGGACTACAGATCCATTTTGGATCGAACAACCCCAATCTCTGAAAAATGGAAATTCAGGAAACCAAAAATCATGTATCCGCATAATTAGAAATCCGAAAACCAAAATTTTACAATGCACGGATACATTTAGACTGAAATAGATCATAATTAGAATGGAGAAATGGAAAACGGATTGCTTTCAGCCGATCAGGGCATTTTCAGGTTCTTACCCTTGAGGAAAACAACCGTGCGGCTCTAATACTAGAGCCGCGCGGCTCTGTTCATGTGGAATACAGCCGTGCGGCTGTATTCGGGTAATCGGTTTTCCAGAAATTTGAGAAAAGGAGAAAAATGCAAAGAAAAAGCAATGTACACAGGTTTAAGACCTCTCAGAGTTTACCTTGATATTGTTTTGATGTGTTTAACATCCAAAATCGAATCAAAAAGTTGAAATATTCCCCGAGTCCTCAACCATCCTGAAATCCCAAATCGAATCTGAATCAATCCGAAAACAATCTGAAACGGTCCCAATTGAGTATGTAAAGGTCTAGCAATCCTTCCTTTAGTGCTTAGGTATACTTTGGTATTAAACTTTAGTTCCCTCCCTCTCACTATTTCTCTCTGTGCTTCGGCCTCTATTCCTCTCTTTCTTTTCCTATCTTTTCTTCTGTTTCCCTCCCTTAAGATTAATCCCTCCTTTTTTTTATTGGTTTTTTTTTCTTTTTATATCTCACATCCCTTGTAATGATTTCCAACATTAAATGAGCCGTCTAATTTTTATGGGATTTCCGCCGAGCTCCTCTGTTTAGTCAAGTTACTCTGCTTTTGCAGAGTAACTTGGCTAACCCACTAGAGTAACACGGCTCTAGATGCTAGAGCCGGGGCCGATTCTGCCAAAACCTACGCTCACTTTTAAGCCCTAAAATCACTTGAAGGACCTTTTTCGGGGTTTCGAATTAAGGATAGCTCGGTTTTCGGAGCATCTGAGATATTTCGAGTGACATTCCGCTCGTTCTTAAGTCCGATTCGTGTCCGTTTGCTCAACAGGTAATACAGGTTTCTCATCATGGAGGTCGGGAAAACCCGACGCTTACATGTCCTAAGTGGATAAACACTATGGCATATTTTAGTAATATGTGTAAAAGCTTACCAAGGGATGGAAAGAAGAAAATTGATCTCAACTTTCCTAATGTGAGACCCAAATGAAACTATAAGTTTCAATTCACCCTTAAGGACTCTTGTAAATAACAAGAAGGGTATGTCTAATGATTATCTTGATAGGGACCTTTCAGATAAACATTAGATATATGGTGGAAGGTTATTTATAGAGAGGAAGTACATTTTCAGTAACATGTCACTTGTTAATCATATAACACTCAAGCTCAATATTTGTTTGTGGAAAAGGTATGTAGTGTGTGTGGTTGTTTTCGTGAGATCGAAAGTGAGTCGAAAACTAGTGATCATGGAAAATGAACTAGGGGGAAGTCGCGTTAAGCTAAAGGTAGGAAGGATGAAGGAGAGCTTCAAAGATCTAGCCGTTGCGTTGACTAGTCGGTGTGAATTCGCCGAATAAGAATTGAAAGAAGTATATGTGTTCAATTGCAATGAAAGTATGTCTTGTCATGTGTGAATGGAAGATGTTGGTTTTAGGTCAGCCCATGACATTTTGGAATGGCGGGGACTAAACTGTAATTGTGGTAAATTACAGGGACCAAATGTGTAATTTGGACCAACCCTATAAATGGATGAAAGTTGGAATTTTCTCTATAAATAGAGAAGTCGTTTCTCTGATTCATTTACGCGTAAGAATAGAAAACGCTCCCAGAGAGAAAACATGATACGTAAACATACTTTTCGTTCATCGGAAGAATTCATGGATTAAGCCCGTACTCAGTGTATTCATACATTCATAGGAAAGACAACCAGAACGATCCGGTTTCTCGTGTTGATTAGATTCACTCTGTAAATAAACTTCCGCTGCATATAAACTGTAAGTCCATTTATTTACATTGTTTACAAGATCAGTGCATTTGTTGTATGGTCGGTTCAAATATGATTTCACTATTAAAAGGTTTAAAGCACTAATTGCAAGAACACAGTCCTCTACATATGATATAGGTAAGGGTTTGCAAAGAATTATCTCAATCTGAATTACACTGTAAATTATGTCAAAAGGTGTTAATATGATATAAAGAACTAATATCTTAATTTTTTTTAAATAAACTAATATCTTAATTAATTAAGTTTAATGTTCCAGTAACAAAAAAAAAAATGGAGGCCTTATATGATTTTGATGAGATTTAGGAAGGTAAGGCCATGGAAATCAATGACAAAGTTGTCGGCAATGATCAAATATCCCACTTTATTAGATAGTTCGATACCATTATTTCATATACTTATTTTTTCAACCCTTAAATGAGCAAGTGATTAAATTGTATCAATATTTGCAAAACGTTTCTTCTGAAAAAAAATATTTGTAAAAGTTTTATGCAATTTGGAAACAAAATAATAATATTATTGGAAAAAAAAATACTAAAAGTATATGTTATATTCAAAATTTTATTTTTTAATCACATCCTTATCACATGCATTTATGTTCTATGATATGTAAATTACTCTTTTTCATTCATTTTTTCTTTTATTCCTTTTTTTAAGAAAAAAATATAATGACATTTATGTATAGATAATGACTCATTCTTAAAAAATCAACCCATAAAACTCTAAATTTTAGTTTAACTAAATTAATATGAAATTAATATAATTTCATTAATTAAATGATATGAATATTATCCTTTTTGTGGACAAATTGCACATGAAGAAAGAAATATACAAGATATTAAACTATATAGTTTTCCCTGTCTTGAAAATAAAATAAGAAATAAGTGATAGGAATGGCTAATGTCAAACTTATACAACTCTTATTATTATTTGTAGACCATACAACCACATGGCTTTGTTTCCATATTGCAATACAATAATTCAATTGATTGTACATTGTAGAAGGAAAAAAAATCACTGCTTGAGAAGAATACCACAACATGAGCAAAACTTAACAAATACCAAATCACACCAAAAAAAAAAAAAAAAAAAAGAAGAAACTAACCAAGATTGGTCAATTACCAGTAAGATAATGAAATCCGTACGATTTTGCTACTATTTCTAATTTTAGCTTGTTGGAGCTGCCTATATATAGGCAATCATATATTCCAGTTCTTCACCTAAGCACAAGGTTCTTGCTTAAATTGCAATTCTCAAAATCTAAATCTACAATCCTTCTTCCCACCTCCATCAATTTCTCTTCTAGTAAATTTGTCTTATATCATTTTCTACAACTGATTTTTATATCTGAATTCTCCCTGCAACTAGGGTTGTAAATAGGGTAGGGTGGGGCAGGGATTGTACTTCCAATCCCCGTCCCCAGACTATTCAGGGATCCTCATCTCCATTCCATTTATTAATCGAGGATAAATTTTTGTCCCATCCTTTATTCCGGCGGGGATCCCCGTTCCTATTAAGCTAATTTTCAATTTTATAAAAAAAACCCTGTAAAATTTCAATTTTTACCCTCTAACTTTTTCAAATATGCATTAAACTGTAGACATAAAATTCTTAAAACTCAATTCTCAAATACATTAACATATAATTAATAATTATTCATAAAATTACATCAATATATCATCATCAGCTCCCACTTGGACCTTTCCTCCAATTCCAATATTCATTTTCATGCCAAATTTCCAATTGAAACCTAGCAAAGTAGCAATATAAAATTCTTAAGTTTCAGATTTTGTAAAAAATTAAATAGGGATAATTGACTAATGACAGTGAAACATTACCGCATCATCTCCATCTTCATCATCGAGAAGATCATAATATGAAGCAAGAATTTTCTCACACATTCGAGAATCTAAGAAAGAAATAATAATTAGAATACCATATATTTCAAGCTCTCAAAATGCAAAATGATTACTAAATAAAAGAAGTAAGATAGTTATTTTTTAATACTTTTCTTTTGACCCCATATCCAATTTTGAGTACACATTAGTGCCTCAATTGTATCCTAGCGAAGTCTACTGCAATGTTCACTTATCACCCTCCCATTAGTACTAAAAGAAGACTTTGAAGCCACAGTGGAAATAGGAACTGCCAAGATATCTTTTGCAATTAATTCCAGAGTAGGATACTTATGAGTTTCACTCCACTAAGTGAGTATATAAAAATCATCAGTTAAAGGTGTCAATTCTTCTTCCAAATAATAATCCAATTCTGTCATGGCAGTTTTTTCCTTTTGTGACCCACGAGAAGCTATAAAGCTAACAAAGTTATTCATTGGGCTTCACTTACTATGTGTGAGCGGATGACGCGTTTTGGACGGGACGCAGGACTCCCTTTAGGAAGGGGCGCCTCGATTTCGGGCAGGACCCTCCCTCGCGTGGGGTTTTTGATTTGGAAATTCGTTTTTTGGAAAAGCGGATTGTTTCGAAAAAGAATCGAGACCTAATCTCAATAAAAAGTATAGGAGTCGCCACCCGGCTCAGCTCAACTGGGAAATTACAGTGTAGCTAAACCAAAGCGGGAACTGCCACACTTTTCAGAGATCTAGGTTCGGACAAGTCCCTTATTTCGTGTCTAATTTAAATATTATTGCCAATGTTCTAGTTATGACACTTTAAATTGCTAAAAGATTGATTTTTATTAAATAATACACGCAGCACGCATACGGAATAATAATACAACATAAAAAGTAAAAAGAATAAATATTTAAGAGCTTACAACCCAATTGAAAGAAAAATAAAACTCTTGCCTCACTGATACAAGCGCCTAGAATACACGAAAATCTAAAAATATTTACAACCGCCTAAATACACGATTAATTCTATTAAAATACAAATAAAAAGAAAATTAAAATAAAATAAAAGCTGCAAAACAGAGGTTAGCACAGTTTATACGGCACGCCATAAGTAGGACTCAAATAGACAGAATTGGGAAATTAGGCATTTGGGGTCATGCAATTAGGGGTAACCGGGTTGGCCCGGTCGGCCGGCCCGGTTAGACCTGGAAAACCATTTTGAAACGTCCCTGTATTTTTGGTTTTGTGACAAAATCGTTTTTGAAAACATTTTTCCGGTTTATTTTAATTTAGCATGCAAAGTGGGTCGGTTTTCGGGAGAACCGGGTCTCCGTCGTGGTTTTGCTCTAAATGCAATTTCATCGAAAAATAAAATCTAAGGTCATGAATGCACACACCAAAATTCATTTTTGATGATTTTTGATTTTTCAAGAATTTTCTGATTTTCTGAAATTTTCCAATTTTTATGAAATTTTTGGGATTTTATGAATTTTTTTTTTTTTGGATTTTAGGGATTTTTTAGGGATTTTTGCTCCTAGCCGAGGACTACAGTCGTGCGACTGTAGCTACAGTCGTGCAACTGTAAACTTTGCCAGAGGCAGAAATCGCTAAAAAAACCCTAAAAAGAGAACTTAAGCCTGAGAAAATAAATACAGTGGTATGACTGTACAAGGTTTTACACGACTGTAATTACAGTCGTGCCCCTGTTCTTGGGTGAAGCACAGTCGTACGACTGTTCTTATTTTTCCAGAAATGTAAACTTAAAAACTTGAATAAAAACACACCAAACACAAGCAAATCACCCAGAAAGCTGGAAAATGAGTTGAGTTAAAGGTTGTTTACCTCCTTGGCGATGATCCACAGCTGGAATGACCCCTGGCTATGCACCAATCCACGTGAATTCACTCTTTTTCCTTGGAAAGTTAAGGTTGCAAAAGTGTCCAAATAATCCCAGAAAAGTCATGGATTTGTGTTTGTTTTTGTCCCAAAATGATTTAGATTTCTAGTGTGGGAGTTAACCTAGGATTTCTAATTCGTTTTAGTGATTAACAACAAGAAATTAAGGAGAAAATGTGAGAAGAAAGTAAGTTTTTCTTGTCTCTCTTCTTTCTTTTTCTCCCTTTTTCTCTCTCTAAAATCTCTAAGTTCCAGATTTCTTTTGCCAAAAGTCCTCTACTCTTATTTTTTTTAAGCTTTTATATGCCTACTTACCCGAAAATCTTGAGTATTAAATGCTCAAGATTTCCCCACTTTTCCAAGTCAAGGAGGTATGGGTTCTGCAACCTGCCCCCGAAAGTACAGTCGTACGACTATACTTACGTTACAGTCATACGACTGTAAGCAAAATCCCACGACTGTATTTACAGTCATGGGTCAACGGTCAACAACGATTTTTTTTAAAATGTAAAAATTTCGTGTTCACAGGCTACCCCTCGTGTAGCTGAAGTCCGATTTTCGAAACGGATTTAGGTACACGACAAAGAACACGAAATCACGATGATATGCAAACGTGGTTTTCGCAGGTGGACTGTAGGTGACTTTGGCAGTCAGGTGGTCTATATGCCTTTTGCATGAAGATGACACCAATCAAAAGGACGACTTTTGGAGTCGGGCGGTTCCTTACGATGATTTTCGCGTAAGGATGGGGCTGAGATAAAATGATTTTTAGAGTCAAATGGTCGTGTATGATCTGTCATACCGAGCCGAAAATGTGTTCATGTGTGCTTGGTGAACGTATTTATTCCTTGATCGATAATTTTGAAACAAAAATTTTTACCCTGCGATCAAGAATAAATACAGGAATGCGTGCCCTGGTTGCCTTTTATAGTCGTGCGGGACTGGACTTGTAAATGAGAAATGTGATAGTCGCGTGCGATTGGCGCACTCAACAGACTGACACGGGATTTGGGTTCCCTTTTAAAGTCGTGGTGGACTATGATTTTGAAATGTGATAGTCACGCGCAACTTGGTGCACGGGACCAGAAATGAATTTTGGGTTCCCTTTTAAAGTCGTGGTGGACTGTGATTTTGTGAGAATGTGGTAATTGAGTGTGACTTGGCACACAGGACGCATTGAAAATGCAATTTGGTGAGATTATCCTACAGTGAATTTTTCATGTTTTTCTCGGGTTTCGTGCCCCTTGGGTTAGGTGGACCGTTGTTGAAAAGAATTAGTCGCTACTGGGTTAGCCCTGCAAAATTACTGAAATATCTTCCCGTGGGGAATAATTAAGCATCGGGTAATGAAAATAGGGTTTAAAGAATAAATATGAAAAAAATAAAATTTCCCCCTTTTGTCCTACTACAGTCGTGCGACTATATTCAAATTTTGAATACAGTCGTACGACTGTAGATGAAGTACAGTCGTACGACTGTACTTCGCGGGCAGAATAAATTTAAGGGGCGGTTTCCGCCCCTTTCCTCTTCCACCTTCATTTTTTCCGAAAACTTCTCTTCTCTTTCTCTCTGAAACCGACTCCAATCCTCAAAATCTTGCCAAAATGTTGAAGAAAATGGGAAAAAAGTTGAAGAAGATTCAGAGTAACTTGATTCCGGAAGCCAATAACCCGAATGAGATCCCTTTCGTGGGCATTGCACAAGGATACGGGCATCCTCTATATATGGGGCACTTCGGGATTCGTTTCGGGACGGAGATCCCAATTCTACTGGAGATGGACTCCCATTTGTCCGTTACTCAGGTTGGTATCCGATTTTTAACCCTTGATTTTGAATTTTTTGGATATTTTTTCTTTGAATGCATGAATCCGATTTGGCATGATTTATCGCTTTCTGGGTTGATTGGTTGAGTAGACTGCATGCTAGGAGTCCCCTGTAGTTAATAGGAACAAGAAACTAGGAAAAATGAGTTAGAAATTGTGAAAATTGCATGAATTTTGAAATCTGCCTGCAGGGATATGAACAGTCGTGCGACTGTTCATGCCAAAGAAGAACAGTCGTACGACTGTGGGCACTACAGTCGTGCGACTGTAGTTACGCTCGTGCAAAGCGTACTACAGTCGTACGACTGTAGCAAGAAAATCAGCCCTTAAATTTTATTTTTTCCAATTAATTTTAATTATGTTATTGTTATGCAAAAATTGAATGCATATGTGTTGTACTTCCCCATAATGCAGGCACATAGGATTTCCGGCAGCGGGAATCTTTCCCTGCCACGTGTTTGGTGGGACCGCCTTCCCGAGCCTATGAGGGCTCGGGTTAGGATTCTGGGACTAGAGTCTTTCATATTGTCATTGCCCACGAGTATGCCACATACTACACATGCCCTGTTGACGGCCTTATGCGAAAGGTGGGTCTGCACCACCCACACGTTTCATCTGCCCATCGGGGAGTTCACTGTCACTCCCTCAGATTTTGCTGCGATCACGGGATTCGGGTTCGGCGGGACCCCCATCATCTTCAACTGTAGCTTGACCCGACATCAACAGGTGGATACTTACATTGGGAGGTTGATTGGCTGCACCCCTAAAAAGGGGAAGATCCTGTGTTCGCGGGTGGAGGCTTATTGGGCCACTCGCGCAGACTTGTCCGAGGAGGATGTGGAGCAGTACACTCGGGCTTATATGTTCATACTTTTATCATGCACGCTATTCCCCATCGGGCAGAGTACCTGCAATCTGACTCTGCTTCCCACATTGGCGGACCTGGCTGCCTTCCCTTCCTTGGATTGGGAGCGAGCTGCGTTAGGGCAGCTATATTACGGGCTGGATTCATGCTCCTGGGGAGCGCAGCAGGAGATTCTGGGCTGCTGGTTTGGCCTTCTGGTATTATCTCTTTTCTCTTCCCTTTTTTTTTTAAATACTTTTTTGGTAATTACAGATCTGGGCCTTTGAGCATCGGGTGTTGGAGCCGCCCGAGTTGAGGGATGTCCAGGGTGATGTTCAGCCGACTGTCCTGCGTTGCTGGACGCAGGGATGGTAGGGCATCGGCCGTGATCTAGAGGAGGTGAGGCAGAGTTTGCTTGACACCACCTGGCAGAGGGTAAGTAAACGAAACTCATTAGTAAGAAAATTAATCAACTTTGCTTACCTGTGCTGAATTTCCTTTGTTGTACTTTTACAGATCCGACACCATCCCTGGCGGGGTCTAGGTGCTATCGCCCTACTTGTGCAGAAATCCGTGCGATTCCACTTTCGCCGATTTGTCATGGAGTGCCCTATGTCCCAAGAGTGGTACTTGGGCGAGCGCCTCTTCCTCTCCGACCACGTCGATGGTCCAGCTAGTCGGCCTGTGCCTCCACCGCTTCCACATGCGCTGTTCTAGCCCTATCTAGCTGACCCTGCAGTATACCCTGATATATTCGGAAAGGGTTATAGTGTTGACCCTGTTGACGGGGATTATCCAGCCTACATCCAGCAGTGCCTACTGCCGGTTGCGGGTGGCGCACCAGCGGCTCCTCCTCCTCCTCCTCGTCAGGTATTCACTCCTCTTTTTTTTTTTTTTTTAACTTCATTCCCTTCGTAGATTAAGAGGCGCAGGGGAGCTGGGTCTTCTCAGCCTAGTGGCCTGGCCGGCGAGAGTGTTAAAGCAGCCACAGCTGGTGAGGATATTTCCCTTCAGGGTAGGAGCCACCCTGTCCAGGCAGGTAGCGCTGCAGCCTCGGCTTCTCGGGCCGTTAGTGTAGTGGAGGGCCATCTAGTGACCGAGCTTAGGACCGTCTTCAACATGATGGGGCTAGATGGCACCCATTCTTATAGGACGTGGAATATTCCCTGCGAGCAGCCAGCTATTTTCTTCCCGGAGGACACCACCCATGTAAGTCTAAGATTTTTTTTTTCTTTTTTCTTTTTAATTTTCTGGTATTCTCTAGGTTCCGCGGGCTGATGCGAAGGAGATAGCCTACCGGTATAAAGGCCTGGGGGACCTCTTGGTCCATGAGAACGGCGCTTGGGCGGTAAGCATTCCACGTTTCCTGCACCATCTCATGATTTATGTAATGCATGAATGTGCATGTATGTAAGTATGAATGTTAATTTATGTTATTGATTGCAGTCCTGAATCCAGATGCTTCAAGATCAGGTCAGGCAGGCTGCTTCCTCTGAGGCTCGGGTCTGGGCTACAAACCAAAAGGTGGATCAGACGAGAGCTGAGGTAGCCAGGGTGCAGCCTGAGATGGCTCGATTGCAGGCGGACTTTGATTCCTACAGGGCCACACATCAGAGTGAGTCCGAGGAGGAGGAGGAGGATGAGGGGCAGGATGAGAGCTAGATGGAGTGCTCTGATCTTTACATCCATTATCTTTGTTTTATTTTTTTTTCTGGGATTTTTATGCACATCATGAACTGCATTTTCATATTATGGGATTTTATTTTATTAATTTTTGAGAATTCATTCTTCTTCTTTTTCTTTTTCAATTTTGTCGCTTCCTTTCATCCAGGATTTTACACTTTTCTAGAATCATTACAAGACTCTGATTGGCTTAAATTGAAGCCCTTCAGGTTGTGGAATATCAAGGCCTATTACAAACACCCTTGGAACATCGAACTGTTGAATGCCTGTCATCGTTTCTGGGATCCGGTGGATAACGTTTTCCGTTTCTCATGCCAAGAGCTCTACCCCTTATATGAAGAATTCAGCGCCATTCTGAACATCCCATGTCACAAAGGGGTGGACATTGCCGTCCCTGAGTTCACCTTTGGCAACATTTCTTCATTGGTGAGCTTGTTCGGGCTTCCCAATCCCGAGGTGGAAGCTTTACTTGCCACTGGTTCCCCTTCTCCCGGGTTGAGCTCGGATTCTGTACTGGAGTGGTGTGTCAATGCCCCTAGGGACCACATGAGCTGGGCCTCTATGGTTAGCCTATTACTGGTGAGCCGGTATTTCTGTGGTCCTAGTGATGGGGTTGTATCCTTCAGGGCTGTCTCCCTTATCTCTCAGATGGCTGCGGGGGCATCTCCAGCTCTTTTTGCACTCGCTGAGACACTGATCAGTTTGCATACATCTAAAACAAGCGGTGTTCTCCATATTGGCCCTCATCTCACACTGCTCCAGGTAAAACTCCTTATTGTCCGGTGTATTTCTAGGTCAAATAAACTTCTAACTCTTGCTTCCTATCAACTGCAGATCTGGTTGTTGGAGAAGCTATCGATTCTTAAGATCCCGAGAGGGAATTTTAAGAAATACCACCTGGCCAATTTCAGGGAAAGAGGCTTCTCCACTGACTCCTATGTTGATATGTCTGCTGATGAGTGGGGTGTTTGGTTATCTCGCCTGACTGATGACCAGATTAGGTGGGTGTGCCCCTGGTGGAAGATTACCCACGTGATTGTGGACATGTGGGCACATGGTGTGAAGTTGTTGGGACTGACCAGGGTGACATTCTACTCTCCGAGTCGCCTTTGCCAGCAGTACGGCCATCTACAGGATATCCCCCAGCGCTCTTGCGTCACCAGTTGTGAGGAGTACACTGCTTCTTAGCCAGATCACATCAGACTTCGTTGGGCTGGAGATACCCATCGTGTGGCGTTGAGCTATGCTTCGCTTGCTCACACAGAGACAGATGATCGTTACAAGCGGTGGCTGGCTGAGATCCAGGACCTACCGACCCGCGAGGCGCCTGAGCGTGCGACTTTCCACTGGCTGGCTCCTTCTGAGGCCGCGAGATCACTTCCTGTCAAGAAAAGGAGAACATAAAAGAAAAAGTGATTTTCATTATCATGCATGTATTGACTACCATTATTATTATTTATATATATCTCCTTTATTATTGATGCGATCTCTCTTTTTTTTTTTTTTGAATGGATGATGTTCGCAATTGCACACTTAGGTGTCTAAATGTCTTTGTTTATCTGGATGTTTCGACAAATGAATCATGTAACATACTCCAAACATTCATGCAATATGTTGAGCAAAACGCACTTCATTAATGAAATTTAATTATCGCATCCATTGAAAATGTCAAAATTAGTACATATCTCGAACGAACTCATTCCTGTTATCAACCATCCTATTCAGGTTTTCTGGTCGATAAGCTAACCCTCGTTGCCTTTATTTTTGCTCAAGTCGCCCTTGCGGGTTTTCAACCTAAAAGGCTTTTTTTTTTACACATGGTAGCGTTTGAGGTGATCTTGATTAATTGGATTGGTGAACTCGTTGCCATCCATGTCCATAATCTTCACTGCACCTTTGGAAAGTATTTTCTTAACCACATACCGACCTTCCAAATTGGGTTTGAATTTGCCCCTCGCATCTGTGTTAGTCGGTCTTATCTACTTTAACACTAGATCTCCCGCTTTCAGAGGCTATTCCTGATGACGAACCCGTCGATTATAGGCCCGAGCCATCCTTTGGTGGTACATCTGTAGATGATCTAGAGCCTTAAGACGTCTTTCATCGACCATAGCCAGCTGCTCAAATCTTGCCTTTACCCATTCTGTTTCAGGCAACTGGGCTTCTAAAACCGTCCTTAGTGACTTCAATTCCACTTCAATAGGAAGGACTGCTTCCATCCCATAAACCAGCGAATAAGGTGTTTCTCCAGTTGGCGTCCTAACACTGGTTCTGTACCCCCATAGAGCATAAGGTAATCTATCTGCCCAATCCCGGTAAGTTGAAGTGGTCTTGGACAAGATCTTCTTAATAGACTTATTTGCCGCCTCCACTGCTCCATTGGCTTGTGGCCTAGAAGGGGAAGACTTACGATGTTCTACATTGTACTCTTCAAATAGTTCAGTTGTGGGCCTTTGAAATTGCACTCCGTTTTCAATCACCACGTGATGTGGTATTCCATATCTTGCAAAGATGTGCTTCTTTACGAACTTAGCCATATTCTTAGCTGTGACCGTGACATAAGACTCGGCCTCAACCCACTTGGAGAAATAATCGACTCCACTACAATGAATTTGTGACCATTCGATGCTGGAGGCCGGATTTCACCAATTATGTCTATACCCCGTACTGTAAACGGCCAAGGAGTCATGAGGTTTTGCAACTCCATAGGTGGAAGATGGCTGATGTCCCTGTAAATCTGGCACCCGTGGCACTTTTTCACTTCTTCTGCACAGTCTGTTTGCATAGTAAGCCAGAAGTACCCTTGTCTCATGATTTTCTTTGCCAGAGCTAAGCCATTCATATGCGGGCCACAAATCCCTGAATGCATTTCTTGCATAACCTTCTTGGCTTCTGCTTCCGTCAGACACTTTAATAACAATCCATCAGCGGTCCTTCTGAAAAGCTGTCCATCAAACCACTTGAACTGAGCTGCCAATTTTCTTAAAGTGGCCTTATCTGATGCATCTGCTTCTTCAGGATATTGGCCATTTTGTAGAAAGTCAGCTATATCTTGGTACCAGGGCTTATCATCTGCAACTAATGCCAGGACCTCACTAGAATGATGGAATGGTGTTCTAGCGGTCTCCAGGATCAAAGGCTGCATCGGTGCTTTCTGAGGTCCTTCCCACATGGATGACAAGGTAGCTAACGAATCTGCCATCTGATTATCATCTCTAGCCACATGCCTAAATTCAATATGCCTGAATACTTTCACCATTTCCCACAAAGTCTCCAAGTATGGGCGAAGTGATTCTTCTTTGATTTCCCATTCCCCGGTGGCTTGACGGATTACCAACAGCGAATCTCCAACAATGGTCACATCATTTGCCCCTAGTGCGGTGAGAGCATCAATGCCAAACAAACAAGCTTCATATTCTGCACCGTTGTTAGTTACCGGGAATTCTAGCCGTTTTGACAAAGGAATAATCTCCCCCTCAGGAGTTACAATAATTACTCCGAGGCCTGCTCCCTCTTGTTTACGGCTCCATCAAAGTGCATAATCCATTTTCTGACCTCCACCTCTACCAAGGCCAACTGCTCATCCGGAAATTCCAGGTTTTCCACATAATCAGATTCAAGCGGCTGATTGGCTAGGAATTCACCCACTGCTCTTCCTTTGATCACCTTCTTCGTCACGTATTCAATGTCGAATTCCAATAGCAAAAGTAACCACCGGGACAATTTCCCCGTTAAGGATGGGGCAGAGCAGAGGTATTTCATTGGATCAACTTTCACCACAGCTTGTATCTTTTAGGATTGGAAATAGCATCTCAACTTCTTCGTCAGCCAAACCATAGCAGTGCAAGTCTTTTCCACCACAGTGTACCGAGTTTCATAATCTAGCAGCTTCTTACTGAGGTAGTAAATGGCGTGCTCCCTTTTATCATCTTGTTCTTGAACCAACATCGCCCCTATGGAGGTCTCTTCAATGGCTAAGTACAGAGTCAAAGGCTTTCCCAATGTTGGAGGCTTCAGCACTGGTGGGTTGATCAAGTATTCTTTGATCCTATCAAATGCAACCTGACACTGGTCATTCCACACAACGGGTTGTTCTTTCCGAAGAAGCTTGAAAATGGGCTCACAGACAGTGGTCAATCTGGCAATGAATCTGCTGACATACTGAAGCGACCCTAGAAAAGATCTAACTTCTTTCTCTGTTTTCGGTGCTGGCATATCTCGAATAGCTTTAATCATGTCCGGGTCCATCTCAATGCCTTTCTGACTGACAATCTGCCCCAACAGCTTGCCTGATGCAACTCTGAATACACATTTCTTTGGGTTGAGCCGCAGGTTATACTTCTCAATCCAGGTCGTAAATCTATCCAGGATGGCAGGGTGCTCTTCCCGGGTCATGGACTTCACCAGCATATCATCAATGTACACCTCGACCTCTTTGTGAATCATGTCATGCAGCAATGTCATAACCACCCGCTGATAGGTTGCCCCAGCATTCTTCAACCCAAAAGGCATTACTCTGTAGCAGTATACCCCCCACTCGGTGATGAAGGCCGTCTTGACTTGATCAATGACATTCATTAAGATCTGATTATACCCCGAGAAACCATCCATGAATGAGTACATAACTGCCTTTGTTGCACTGTCAATTAGGACATCAATATGAGGAAGTGGGAAGTCATCCTTTGGGGAAGCCTTATTCAAATCCCGATAATCCACACAAACTCTGACTCTTCCATCTTTCTTGGCAACTGGGACTATGTTGGCTAACCATTCAGGGTAGTCCACCACCTCCAAGAAGTTGGCCTTAATCTGCTTTGCTGCCTCTTCCTTGACTTTCTCGGCCCATTCTGGACGTAGACGCCTGAGTTTCTGCTTTACTGTACTGAACTTGGGATCAATCGAAATTCTATGCTCTGCTATCTCTCTGTCAACCCCTGGCATATCGTCGTAAGACCAAGCAAATGCTCCCACATGTTTTTTTAAGTATTTTTGTCAATTCTCTCTCTTCTTCAGGATTGAGTTCATTAGAGATAGACACCATTTTAGGATTTTCAATTGTGCCCAAATTAATTTCATGTAATGCAGTATCGTGAATGCTGAACACATTGAATGAATGATTGCATGTATGCACAGAGCCATTAGGAAAAACATCACACAAATAAGCAAAGTTAGATTTCATTTCATTCATCGCCTTAAAAGCGGAATTGTTCATATCAAATACATAGGATAAGTTTACAAAGAAATCATTCTCTTCCTCCACATGCAGAGGGTCTTCGGCAGCATGGTCTTCTGGATCAGCAGGTCCTTCTCCGAATAAGTCATTCAGGTCAGCCTCGAGGGTCTCTTTCTATGCTTTTGACAGAACGTCTTCTTCCTTCTTCGCTTTCCCTTTAGCCATCATCTTGGTGAGCTCAGCAACAGCTTCCACCAACTCTGCCTGTCCCGAAACAGCTTCCTTTCTCACAGGGCTCTCTTTTAACCCTTTCTTCAGCAAGTCAGCAAATGCCTTAGTAATGGCATCCACCAGGGAGTCTGCATCTTCTTTTGGTTGCTCCTCTGGAATGATGGGAGCCACTACTTCAACTTGGGTTATTGGAGGAGGATTGATCTCTTTCACAGCTTCAAGCTTAAGCATTTCTTCCACCGAACCAACCCCATATTTTGAGAAGTCAACGACATCGGCAAAGATCTCAAACCCGGGGACTGTTTCCCCATCAATAACCATCGGCTCCAGCTTACCACTATATGGCCCACCACTTGCTAGAACAAAAATGTCCAAGAGATGGACTTTCTTTGTCTCCGGGATCTCCTTCTTTTCAGCACCTTTGTAACCAAGACCCCCTCGGTGTGATTGGCCCATAGTGATATCAAACTTTGCGACCCCTTGCTGGTGGACTCCAAGCCCCTTCCCCAGGATGAAATTCTACTTCTGAAAGTACTTTTGGATCCACAGAGAAAACATCAGGTCTTTCTCCTTGTGTTCTGAGACGACCGCCACCTGGAAGCCAGTCAGGGGTTGTTCAAACGAGTTTAATGCAGCTACCACAGAAGATTCATCCGCCTCAAGAGTCACGATCTTCCCTCCCATTGGAATCTTTACTTTCTGATGTAGGGTTGATGGCACGCCTCCCAATGCATGGAACCAAGGCCTTCCCAAAAGCAAGGAAAATGTCACCGGAATATCAATGACAGTGAACAACACAGTCGATTTTACTTCCCCAACTGACACCTCCGCCTCAAAAGTACCAATCACAGTACGCTTCGAATCGTCATAAGCCCGGATCACTGTGTTAGATCGTGATAATGCTTCTTCAGACAGGTGGAGACGAGGTAATACTTTCAGAGGACAGATATTCAGTGCTGAACCATCATCCACCATTACACAAGGTAAAGTTCTATCCATCATTTCCACTTTCAAGTACAATGCACGGTTGTAATTAGTCCCTTCCGGTAGCAGGTCATCATCAGTGAAAGTGATTCCCTTGGGACTATCAGGTTGCTGACTCTTTGTACTCCCAATTACCATGCACACCTCCTCAGGAGACATTAACAGATTAGCATCCATTTCCATAAGCTTTTTCACCACCGCAGCCCGGTGCCTTTGGGACTCCATAAGCAGATGCCACACAGATGCACGTTCAGGCATCTTTTTAAGTTGTTCCACCACTAGATCTTGTTTTTCATCCACCTTAATAGGCAAATAACCCTGGACCGGGGCCTCTTCTCTTTTACTCGACTCCTCTGACCGTTG
Organism: Euphorbia tirucalli; assembly: GCA_039660915.1. Lineage (NCBI taxonomy): Eukaryota > Viridiplantae > Streptophyta > Magnoliopsida > Malpighiales > Euphorbiaceae > Euphorbia > Euphorbia tirucalli. Next base: position 24,715,332 of record CM077633.1, read on the forward strand.
TGGTTCAGGTTGATATACCCTTCCACTCCTCGTGACATTGTTCACAGGAGCGTCCTCCTTTCTTAGGTACATCCCGTCCTTGGTGCAAATAGGATAAACAGGTGTTGTCCGGCCCACAAACTTAGGTCTACTCATTAGCTCAAACTCATCCGCATCGTCATCCAACTTCACATCATCTAAATTCACAGGCTTGCTCTCCTCCACAGGTGGGTCAGCATCCTCACCCACTACCACTTGTATTGCAGGGTTCGCCTTTGCAATCTGAGCCAAGACAAAGTTAGGAGACAATCCCGACTGTACCATATTCACCCTCCTTTCAAACTGAGGCAGTGGATTGCTCTGAACATTGGGCTTTGAGGGAGGTGCTTCTATCTTCTTTTCATCAATCAACTGCTGAATTGCCTTTTTCAAAGCATGGCACTCATTGGTTCGATGCCCTTTGGTCACATGATAAGAACAAAAGTTGTTCTTGTCCGCCTCAGCGGGAGGCGTGTACGGTTTCAGGCTTTGAAGAGAACCCAAATTTCTGCACTTCAAAAAAATCCGCCCAAGAGAATCTTCCCAAGGGGAAATCCCTTTTCTAGCTGTTTGCTGACTTGCCCCTTGTGCCACTGCCGCTACTTCTACTTGCTTGATAAGGGCAGGTGGCTGACTCGGCTTGGCACTTGTCGAAGATGAAGCTGCAGGATTGTTATTACTCTTGTACCCTGAAGAATATGTCCGGCTTCAGTACCCTCCCCCAGAACTGTTATGAGCCGGATCAATCTCGTATCTCTCCACTTTGCGGGCCAACTCATGTACTTCCACCAAGGATTGAAACTTTCATCACATTCCGATAGACTTCCAAGCTCCCATCAGTCAGCTCATCTTCCAATGGCTTCTGATGAAGGAGGATCATCTTGTCCATCCACCTTTGATAGTATTCCGAGAAGGTCTCATTCAGCTTCTGTCTCACTGCCTCTAGGTCTTGTAGCTTGACCTCTAGCTGTGTATTGAAACTGAAGTACTTTATGAAAGCATTAGACAGCGTATCCCAGTCGCCTTACACACTCTCGAGCTGCTTGTTGTACCAGGTGATGGCCCCTCCTTCTAGAGTAGTAGGGAACAGTCCCACTAATTGATTCATTGTAAGCCCGGCCATAGTCATGATTCCCACATACTGGTTCAATTGAGCCGTGGGAGGACTTTTCCCGACATATGGTGCAATTCTAGGCATCTGAAAAGCCCACAAGTAACATTTCAACCCCTCCGGCTATGAGTGTGGATGGGTCAATGCGCTTGGCGGATTGGATCTTAGAACTGGCACGTAGCTCCGCTATAGTTTCTTCCATGTCCTTCATCTTTCTTTCTAAAGCAGACTCCATAGGTCGCTCAGCATTATCCCTTCGGCCTTCTTCAGCATCCGACTGCCCATCATTCAATCTCCCGCCGCTACTCTCCTCTCGGGCAGCCCTTTCCGGTCGCTGATTAGACGATTCAGTTAATGCACTCTGCACTTGGTTCTTAATGAGGTTCTTAAACTCATCAGAATTCATGAATTCTCGAATAGCAGAGGTGGCCATCATGGCAACAACAGCTTCGGGTGTGAGTACCATATCTTGAAATCTTTGTTGTAACAGTTCAAATTCCGGCGAAAACTCAACACTTAATTCAGATGAAGCTTCAACCTCCCTGAACTGAGCAGACTCCTTAGACTCACTAGACGATGAATCGCTGTGCTCTAGTCTCACGAGTCTTCGTCCCGACCGGAGCCAAACTACAAAACATTTCGAACAAGAGTTAGTGAAAGATGAACACCCAAAGAGTTATGAACTCTAGGGGATATGCATGTATGCATGGCGTGTTGGATGAATGATATGTGGATGTTGTATGAAATGGATTTGCAACACGAACCTTGAAAAACTAATCCTTCGGGTGGTGAAGTATGCATGAATTCCTATTTATGTATGTATGAATGGCAATTTAGGTATTTGATGCATGGATGAGACCTTTGGCGCTCGGGGAGTACCTCGGGTTTTGTGAAATGAGATGAATGTTCTTAGCGAACGGATAGAGTTTCGGCACTCGTGGAGTGCCTCGGATTTTTGTGATGTGAGATCGACATGTGCATGGCACATGGTCGGGGTTTCGGTGTCTGGGAGACACCTCGAATTTTTGATGATATGAAGTGAACTCGTGCTTGGTGTACGAGCGGAATTTCAATACTCAGGGAGTATCTCGGTTTCCGCACCGCAATGTGAAATGAATGCGTTCTTGGTGAACGTGTAGAGTTCCGGCGCTCGGGAAGCACCTAAATGGTTTGATGTGTAAAATGGCTTTTTTTTAGGCACTCGTGGAGTGCCTAAAATGATTTGATGAAATGTGATGAATTTTGTCCACGCTCGTAGAGCACCTAAAATGATTTAATGAAATGTCACTCGTGGAGCGCCTAAAATGATTTAATGAAATATGATGAATTTTGTCAGCACTCGTGGAGCGCCTAAAATGATTTAATGAAATGTGATGAATTTTGTCGGCACTCGTGGAGCGCCTAAAATGACTTAAAGAAATGTGATGAATTTTGTCGGCACTCGTGGAGCGCCTAAAATGACTTAAAGAAATGTGATGAATTTTGTCGGCACTCGTGGAGCGCCTAAAATGACTTAATGAAATGTGATGAATTTTGTCGGCACTCGTGGAGCGCCTAAAATGATTTAATGAAATATGATGAATTTTGTCGGCACTCATGGAGCGCCTAAAATGACTTAATGAAATGTGATGAATTTTGTCGGCACTCGTGGAGCGCCTAAAATGATTTAATGAAATATGATGAATTTTGTTGGCACTCGTGGAGCGCCTAAAATGATTTCCTACTTGGTAGGCGGTGTGATGTGTGTGACCCTTACGGGGTTGTTCAAGATCCGTATGAATGTTTTATGCATGACACGCGTTTCCCATGGCTACAAAATAAAATGGTTAATGCTTATGACATTCAAATGATCTATGTAAATTAACTAATTTTTTCACACAATGAAAAGATGCATGGCTACAAAAAAAATGTGGTTAGTTTATTGTCACGCGGGTGATTAATGCATTTACACGTGAAAAATGGAAATGGCTGTACAAAAGATGTGAGTTAGAATCACACAAATGCATTAGATGAGATATATTATGTTCGTGAAAAATATGGATGATGATATGTTATGGAAAGACAAAAAGACACGTAGCAATTAGCACACGGATCGTAATCCTCCAACCTTATTCCTCCAAACGTGGTCGGGTCGATAAAATTCTAACCTAGTCCTAGGAGGGGTTCTCTTTGATCACCAATTGGGGATGATGAAGGCGCATTTTGTTTTATTCATACGATTTATTTTGGTATCCTAAGGGAATCCAACTAAGGTTGCCTAAATGAGTTCGGTCCAAAGTCGGGATAACATCAAGGCTCCTATAGCAAAATATACTCCTCACTTCTCCCCACTCAAGGGTCCGAACGAAGGGGTTCGTAAGAGGCTATGGGTGGTGTTTCGTATTCGTGCCCCCAAGACCAAGAGGAACTTAGGCGACACTTCAACGATTCACCGGGCTAAATAATGGATACCTAACCTAATGCAAAAAAAATGTCTAACTACAAAAAAATGCATAAAATGCCATATAAGAATCATCCGCTTAATTTAAATTAGACACTTTTCAGGATTTGTCAAATTCTTTTAAGTTTTTGAAAAACTTTTGTAAGAAATCCCCAGCGGAGTCGCCACTGTGAGCGGACGACGCGTTTTCGACGGGACTCAGGACTCCCTTTCGGAAGGTGCCTCGATTTCGGGCAGGGCCCTCCCTCGCGTGGGGTTTTTGATTTGGAAATTCGTTTTTTGGAAAAGCGGATTGTTTCGAAAAAGAATCGAGACCTAAATCTCGATAAAAAGTATAGAATCGTCACCCGGCTCAGCTCAACCGGAAAATTACAGTGTAGCTGAACCAAAGCGGGAACTGCCACACTTTTCAGAGATCTAGGTTCGGACAAGTCCCTTATTTCGTGTCTAATTTAAATATTATTGCCAATGTTCTAGTTATGACACTTTAAATTGCTAAAAGATCGATTTTTATTAAATAATACACGCAGCGCACATACGGAATAATAATACAACATAAAAAGTAAAAAGAATAAATATTTAAGAGTTTATAACCCAATTGAAAGAAAAATAAAACTCTCGCCTCATTGATACAAGCGCCTAGAATACACGAAAATCTAAAAATATTTATAACCGCCTAAATACACGATTAATTCTATTAAAATATAAATAAAAAGAAAATTAAAATAAAATAAAAGCTGCAAAACAGAGGTTAGCACAGTTTATACAGCACGCCATAAGTAGGACTCAAATAGACAGAATTGGGAAATTAGGCATTTGGGGGTAACCGGGTTGGCCCGGTCGGCCGGCCCGGTTAGACCTGGAAAACCATTTTGAAACGTCCCTATATTTTTGGTTTTGTGACAAAATCGTTTTTGAAAACATTTTTCCGGTTTATTTTAATTTAGCATGCAAAGTGGGTCGGTTTTCAGGAGAACCGGGTCTCCGTCGTGGTTTTGCTCTAAATGCAATTTTACCGAAAAATAAATCTAAGGTCGTGAATGCACACACCAAAATTCATTTTTGATGATTTTTTATTTTTCAAGACTTTTCTGATTTTCTGAAATTTTCCAATTTTTATGAAATTTTTGGGATTTTATGAATTTTTTTTTATTTTAGGGATTTTTTAGGGATTTCTTCTCCTGGCCGAGGACTACAGTCGTGCGACTGTAGTTACAGTCGTGCGAGTGTAAACTTTGTCAGAGGCAGAAATCGCTAAAAAAACCCTAAAAAGAGAACTTAAACCTGAGAAAATAAATACAGTGGTACGACTGTACAAGGTTTTGCACGACTGTAATTACAGTCGTGCCCCTGTTCTTGGATGAAGCACAGTCGTACGACTGTTCTTATTTTTCCAGAAATGTAAACTTAAAAACTTGAATAAAAATGCACCAAACACAAGCAAATCATCCAGAAAGCTGGAAAATGAGTTGAGTTAAAGGTTGTTTACCTCCTCGGCGACGATCCACAGTTGGAATGACCCCTGGCTACCCACCAATCCACGTGAATTCGCTCTTTTTCCTTGGAAAGTTAAGGTTGCAAAAGTGTCCAAATAATCCCAGAAAAGTCACGGATTTGTGTTTGTTTTTGTCGCAAAATGATTTAGATTTCTAGTGTGGGAGTTAACCTAGGATTTCTAATTCGTTTTAGTGATTAACAACAAGAAATTAAGGAGAAAATGTGAGAAGAAAGTAAGTTTTTCTTGTCTCTCTTCTTTCTTTTTCTCCCTTTTTCTCTCTCTAAAATCTCTAAGTTCCAGATTTCTTTTGCCAAAAGTCCTCTACTCTTATTTTTTTTAAGCTTTTATATGCCTACTTACCCGGAAATCTTGAGCATTAAATGCTAAAGATTTCCCCACTTTTCCAAGTCAAGGGGGTATGGGTTCTGCAACCTGCCCTCGAAAGTACAGTCGTACGACTGTACTTACATTACAGTCGTACGACTGTAAGCAAAATCCCACGACTGAATTTACAGTCGTGGGTCAACGGTCAACAACGATTTTTTTTTAATGTAAAAATTTCGTGTTCACACTATGTGCTAATGATATTTGAGATTGGGATTGAGAAGATTGGAGCTAGAAGTGGATGACAAGGTAGATTTATTGGATTTAGCCTCTCTTGCTCTATTTGTTGGGATTTGTCATTGGAAAACTAACGTGGCACAGTGAAAACACACCGTTTAAAATTTCTTAGAATCCACCTATCGTGTCCAATTACCATTGATTAGAATAAAATCAAATAAGAATCAAGAGAGATTAACTCACCGAATTCGTCTATTCTAGAGACTGCTGCAGAATCGTTACTTGAAACTGCGATCTCCAAAGTCCGGTGCACGACCAACTATTAAGCGGGAACCAGTGCTAGCCGAAGACAGGAAGGAATGGAGGTTTAATGCTGGGATTTTCGGCTGTTTTGGGGCTGCTATTGGTGGCTGAAATTTCCAGCAATTGATTAGAGTTGAATTAAATTTTTCTTCCTTAAGTGTGCCCTTATATAGACACCTTGTCTAGTTGGGTTTTAATTAGGTTAATTAAACCCAAGCCCACTAGGATTATAATTACATAAATAAACTTTAATTAAAAAGTATATACTATGTAATTTAATTCCATTTGGCTAAGTTTAATTACCCCTAAATAAAATTAAATCACACTTAAGTTAATACAACACATGTATTTAATTTTCCTACTTAGGAAAATTATTTAATTAATTGTTTACTTTATGTAATTCAATTAATTGATAAATTAATTAATTACATTACGTAAACTTATTAATTAAATTAAATTCAACCCAATGTCAATTAATTACCTTGACACCGAATGTCAACTAATTAATTAACGCATTCCTTCCAATGTACATTACATGTACAATTTCTATAAGTTCCAGCTCAGTTGATCTATGTGCACGATCCTATGGGTCTGTCTTTATGTTGGCAGTAGGCCCAAGGCCCACAGACTGTAAGTGGGTTCTAGCAAACCATTACAGCCCCCAATTAAGACAGAGATGCAGCAGTCTTTAGAAGACACTCACCCGGTAGTAATCTCATAGTGTCCTTTGCCTAACGATATCGATATGAATAAACAAGAGGCATGGTGTCTGTCATCCTCTTCTGTTGTTTATTATATTTCTTGATCTTGAGTTGACTGATTAATCAAATAAGCAACCAACTTATTTGGGTATGGCCATACACTTATCAGTCCCACTCATCAAGTGGCCAATGATATCATCTCAGTGTTACCCGAGTGGCAATTCCATCACTTCATCATCAATATCAACATGTTCACCGGTCCACCCAATCATACCCGTATTTAGCATCCTTTTACAGACCTGTTAGGCGTATGTCAAAGTGAACCGGATTCCATATCGATATTATAATGAAATCTGGTCTGAGGACAAAAGTGACCTACTCAAGAAAGACCTATGACATGACAACCGTGTGGCTTTCTTATGCGGATCGATCCAGTCCCATGTCAATGACATGTACCTATATTCATGACTGACTATACAGGTACTATGGCTAGTTAAGAACTACCATACAGTCATCGAATATATAAGTCTGTGGTTCTATTCGTTCACACGATTAGAACAGACTTGGGATAGGTTTTATGATTATCAATCAATGGATACTCTACTCATATTATAGCACAAGATATAAATGAAATAGATTAATTGCCTTTATTAATGTGACACAAATAATGTATTCATACATCACTCTTAATGTATAATACAAAATACAAGAATCCAATGCTCTAAGAACTAGGGCACACCAACAATCTCCCACTTGCACTAGTTCCAAGTGGGCATTGCCCTAATTCCTATAGATCTGGTATGACCGTCATGCTGTGTCTGCAACAGCGCTTTGGTCAATGGATCAGCGACATTATTCTTGGTGTCAACCCTCTGCAATGATATGTCACCTATGTTCACGATCTCCCGAATGAGGTGAAACTTTCTGAGTACATGTTTGGATCTCTTGTGTGACCGGGGCACCTTAGCTTGTGCGATGGTCCCGTTGTTGTCACAAAAACATCAACTGGATCTAGGATAGTGGGCACTACTCCCAACTCAGTTATGACTTTCTTGATCCAAACGGCTTTCTTTGAGCTTCGCACGCAGCTATGTACTCAGCTTCCATTGTAGAGTCAGCAATGGTGGCCTGCTTTGAGGACCTCCAACTAATGGCACCGCCATTCAGGAGAGAAACATAACCAGACTGTGACTGGTTCTCATCCTCATCGGTCTCAAAGCTTGCATCAGTGTAACCTGACACTACCAGCTCATCTTGACCTCTATACACTAAGAAAGCATCCTTAGTCCAGTTAAGGTACTTCAAGATTGCCTTGACTGCCTTCCAGTGTTCCTCACCGGGGTCCGACTGGTACCGACTAGTCATACTTAGTGCAAACATGACATCAGGCCTCGTACATAACATGGAGTACATGATAGATCCAATAGCAGATGCATAAGGGATCTTTTCCATGTTCTCCCGGTCCTTCTTTGTTTTAGGACCATCTTTCTTACTCAGCTTCAACCCATGGCGCATAGGCAAGAATCCTTTCTTTGCCTTGTCCATGCTGAATCCTTTTAGAACCTTGTCAATGTACGTGGCCTGACTTAGGCCTAGAAGCCGATTGGATCTATCTCTGTAGATCCTGATCCCTAAGATCGTCTCAGCTTCGCCTAAGTCCTTCATTGCGAAGCACCTACTCAACCACTGCTTAACCCCTTGCAGTGTTGGTATGTCACTTCCAATGATAAGGATGTCGTCAACATACAGCACTAGGACGGTGGAAACGCTCCCACTAACCATCTTATACACATAGGGCCTTTAACTTGAAACACCACTTGCAACCTATCACCTTAGCACCAAGAGGTGGATCTACCAAGTTCCATACTTGGTTATCGTGCATAGATTGCATCTCAGCCTCTATGGCTTTGCGCCATTGATCTGAGTGTGGGCTTTCAACAGCCTCCTGATAGGTCTTAGGCTCCTCTTGGTCAACGACTATAAGGTCCCCATCATCAGTCACGAGAAAGCCGTACCTCTCTGGCTGATGACATGTCCTACCAGACCTTCTAAGGTCCTGTGCAACCATTTCTGGTTCCTCAATTTCTTGAGTAGTCAGATTGGTTCCCGAAGCATCCTCAGCAGTAGCTGCAGGAGTTTGTGAGTCTTGAACTTTTGAAAGTTCAACATTACTCCCACTGTCTCTCTTGGAAAGGAATTCCTTCTCCAAGAAGACTGCATTTCTGGCTATGAAAACTTTGTTTTCGACCAGATCGTAGAAGTAATAACCCTTAGTTTCCTTAGGGTAACCCACAAACTGGCACTTGACAGATTTGGACTCGAGTTTGCCACTTGTCAATTTCTTAACATGTGCATCACAGCCCCAAATCTTCAAGAAGGAAACATTGGGCTTTCGGCCTTTCCATAGTTCATATGGTGTTCCCTTAACTGCCTTGCTTGGTGTATTATTAAGAATGTAAGCAGCTGTCTCTAAAGCATATCCCCAAAAGGAGACAGGGAGTGTAGCATGACTCATCATCAAGCGGACCATGTCAAGTAAGGTCCTATTCCTCCTTTCTGACACTCCATTCCACTGGGGTGTACCAGGAGGAGTGAGTTGGGATATGATCCCACACTGTCTCAAAAACGAGTCAAACTCTTGGCTCAAATATTCACCCCCTCGGTCAGACCGAAGTGCTTTTATTTTCTTGCCAAGTTGGTTTTCTACTTCATTCTTAAAGTCCTTGAACCTTTGGAGAGTCTTAGACTTATGCTTCATCAGATACACATAACCGTATCTGCTGAAGTCATCCGTGAAGGTGACGAAGTACAGAAAACCAGATCTAGCACTAGTGCTCATTGGGCCACATACATCGGAATGTATTAGCTCCAATAGCTCTAAGGCCCTTTCAGCAGTTTTGCTAAAAGGCGCCTTTGTCATCTTGCCTCTCAAATAAGATTCGCATGTGTCATAAGGCTGGATGTCAAATGACCCTAGCACTCCACTAGAGTGAAGCCTAGCTATGCTTCTCATTTATGTGGCCAAGTCGACAATGCCAAATGTAAGTAGGATTAATTTCATTTTGTTTAATCCTTTTAGTATTTATGTTATAGATTGAACTTTCACGTTTTAGATCAAGGATATATAAGCCATTTTCAAGAAATGTTGTTCCATAAATAATATTGCCACATTGCATAGAAATTCTACCATGTCCAATATTAAATACAAAACCAGAAATATCCAACAAAGAAACGGAAATAATATTCCTGCGCATCGCAGGTACAAAATAACAGTTTCTTAGTTCCAAAACAAGTCCACTAGGCATCTCCAAGAAATAATCTCCGATCTCCATGGCCTGAACCCGAGCACCATTTCCAACTCGAAGATCTACTTCTCCAGATCCTAATAATCTCCTATTTCTTAGACCTGCACATTTGAACAAATGTGAGATCCACATCCAGTGTCCAAGACCCAAGATGTAGAAATAGCCAGATTAATCTCAACAACATAAATACCTGAAGCAGCAGTTTTGCCCTTCAGTTGCTCCCTTAGCTTTGGACATGAGCTCTTCCAGTGCCCCTTCTCATGACACTCATGGCAAACATCGTCAGGAGAGGCAACCCTTGCTTTAGGTTGGGCCACAACCTTTTTGCCCTTAGCCTTGGCCTTTTGGGCCTTAGCCTTGGCCTTAGATTTGGCCTTTCCCTTAGCAATGGGCGTATTGCCCTTGTTCACCAACAATACTTCACGAGTCTTCTTAAGAGACTGCTCAGCAAGCTTGAGCATGCCATGCAGCTCAACAACCGATTTATCCAACCCTTGCATATGGTAATTCATGATAAACTGGTTGTAAGACTCAGGAAGTGACCCGAGAATAATGTCTGTTGCCAAGTCCTACGGTACTGGCAAGCCGAGGAGGGCAAGTGTATCAATATACCTTCAACTTTAGCACATGAGTGCTAACAGAAGTCCCAGCTGCCATCACAGTCGTGCAAAGTGCCTTAGTTGTCAGGTAACGTTCCTGACGAGCCTGATCTTGGAACATCTTTTTAAGCTGATCCATCATCTCATAAGCATGCTCGTCCATGAACTGCTTCTGAAGATCAGAAGCCATGGTACCCAGCATGAGGCACGAGACATCTCGGTCATCCCTCACATGCCGATCGTACTGCTCCACCATCACCGTGGTGATGCCTCGACCTGCAGGAGAGCCAGCTGGTAAAGGAGCATTCAGTACATACTCCTTAGACTCTTGTCTAAGAACTATTTGTAAGTTCCTAGCCCAGTCCAGGAAGTTAGTCCCCGAAAGCTTCTCCTTCTCCAAGAGTGACCTAAGTGAGAGTGAGTAGTTGTTTGTTGCAGCCATTTAAATTGCTTAACTGAAATGGGATTATCTACATGGAAGAAATCATTGCTTGAGTTAGAAATAAAGGACTTTTAAGCCAATTCAAATTAATAATCCGATTTTAATTTGTTTGTTGGTGTTGTTAATTGGCTGATTTGACCAAGATCCACAACTTATCAATGACTGGCCGAACTAGGGCTTGCTAACCAACCATTGAGTCGTTTGGTAGGACAACCTATCCAATCCTTCCACGAAGGACTCTTGGTTTGATGGGCTTATTGACACTTTACCCATCTGTGCTTAGGGCCCGCTCTGAGCTAATGCTACCCATGTTGAGTCAAACCACCATTCACATATTAATCATACCAAGTATCTTAACCCTCGACGGCCAGCCGAATACTACAATATACCTAGCTAGGGCAAGGCGCACATTGCAGCATCAATGGGAGGAAGAGGTGTGAATGTGGGAAGCACTTTTAAGCGACTCAATATTTTAATTTCCGGATTATAATTAAGTGATACGGCTTAGCATGCATAAACGCGGGTAATAATTTGGTGATCCATACATCCATATTATATGAAAAATGCAATAGCATACTTAATTTAAAATAAATGAGATCCTATGGGCCTTTAATTATAACCTAATGAAAAACTAGATATCCTATCTAATTCTTCATGGGTCGGACTGCAATCCTTCTTGGGCTCCCACCATGGGCTTGCTCCATTTGGGCCTTCCTCCATACTTGATGCAATTACAATAATTTTGTAAAATAAAATCTATTCTAAAATTACATCAAAATAAAAAAATGGCACGCAGGCCATATTTCCCAAAATTAAATTACAACCGATAATAATTTAGGGCCCATAGAACTCAACATAACATTTCAAACAAAGTACCTGTCGTGCACATACATACCAATATGATGCACGATCATGGCATTCCAAATTATAAATATAAATTTTAAGCCGAGTTACTTAGGGTGAAATCGCCAATTTTAACAAATGTGACTAAGGCCCATAAAGGTCCAATGGATAACATCCATAAATGCAAAATTAACAATTTTGCTCCCACTTGAATTTGGCTTGTCACAAATTTAAAATTTAGCTCTCGCAATTTTAACCGGTGTCACGGTTTATTGGGCCAATTTCACAAAATCCATATTCAATTTAATATGCAAACAATTAAATTAAATATGCATGCCAACAAAATAAATAATTTAAACACAAATTAATTTAAAAAATTTAATTTAATTTGCATTAGGGTCCGGAAAAAAAAATACCCGCAAAATCCAAAACCGGACCCGAAACCCGAGGGCGGCGCCGCTGCGCGGCAGCAGCAGCCTGCTGCCGCAGTGGGGGAATCGCAAAATTGCGATTCCCTCACCCAAAATTCAACCCTTTTTTTTTAATTATTAAATCACAAAAAAAATCCAGCCATCAACATCAAACTATCAATAAAGAAAATACAATCCTAGATAGAAACCAATTGGGGAAAAAAAATAAAACCCCAAACAAAATTCTAAGGTTTATCAAAACCAAAACCAATTGAATAAAAACCCTAAAATCACAAACTTGAAACCCATTCTTTCTTCAAGAATGCTTTCAAGAACCAATTCCAATCAATCTAATGGACAAAACCTAGGCTCTGATACCACTGTTGGGATTCGTCATTGGAAAAATAACGTGGCGCAGCGGAAAACACACCGTTTAAAATTTCCTAGAATCCACCTATCGTGTCCAATTATCATTGATTAGAATAAAATCAAATAAGAATCAAGAGAGATTAACTCACCGGATTCGTCTCTTCTAGAGACTGCTGCAGAATCGTTACTTGAAACTGCGATCTCCAAAGTCCGGTGCACGACCAACTATTGAGCGGGAACCGGTGCTACCTGAAGACGCGAAGGAATGGAGGTTTAATGCTGGGATTTTCGGCTGTTTTGGGGCTGCTATTGGTGGCTGAAATTTCCAGCAATTGATGAGAGTTGAATTAGGTTTTTCTTCCTTAAGTGTGCCCTTATATAGACACCTTGTCTAGTTGGGTTTTAATTAGGTTAATTAAACCCAGGCCCACTAGGATTATAATTATATAAATAAACTTTAATTAAAAAGTATATACTATGTAATTTAATTCCATTTGGCTAAATTTAATTACCCCTAAATAAAATTAAATCACACTTAAGTTAATACAACACATGTATTTAATTTTCCTACTTAGGAAAATTATTTAATTAATTGTTTACTTTATGTAATTCAATTAATTGATAAATTAATTAATTACATTCGTAAACTTATTAATTAAATTAAATTCAACCCAATGTCAATTAATTACCTTGACACCGAATGTCAACTAATTAATTAACGCATTCCTTCCAATGTACATTACATGTACAATTTCTATAAGTTCCAGCTCAGTTGATCTATGTGCACGATCCTATGGGTCTGTCTTTATGTTGGCAGTAGGCCCAAGGCCCACAGACTGTAAGTGGGTTCTAGCAAACCATTACAGCCCCCAATTAAGACAGAGATGCAGCAGTCTTTAGAAGACACTCACCCGGTAGTAATCTCATAGTGTCCTTTGCCTAACGATATCGATATGAATAAACAAGAGGCATGGTGTCTGTCATCCTCTTCTGTTGTTTATTATATTTCTTAATCTTGAGTTGACTGATTAATCAAATAAGCAACCAACTTATTTGGGTATGGCCATACACTTATCAGTCCCACTCATCAAGTGGCCAATGATATCATCTCAGTGTTACCCGAGTGGCAATTCCATCACTTCATCATCAATATCAACATGTTCATCGGTCCACCCAATCATACCCGTATTTGGCATCGTTTTACAGACCTGTTAGGCGTATGTCAAAGTGAACCGGATTCCATATCGATATTATAATGAAATCTGGTCTGAGGACAAAAGAGACCTACTCAAAAAAGACCTATGACATGACAACCATGTGGCTTTCTTGTGCGGATCGATCCAGTCCCATGTCAATGACATGTACCTATATTCATGACTGACTATACAAGTACTATGGCTAGTTAAGAACTACCATACAGTCATCGAATATACAAGTCTGTGGTTCTATTCGTTCCCACGATTAGAACAGACTTGGGATAGGTTTTATGATTATCAATCAATGGATACTCTACTCATATTATAGCACAAGATATAAATGAAATAGATTAATTGCCTTTATTAATGTGACACAAATATTGTATTCATACATGACTCTTAATGTATAATACAAAATACAAGAATCCAATGCCCTAAGAACTAGGGCACACCAACACTATTTGCATATTCAACAACCAAATCATAACAAATATTTTTTATCCTCTTAATTTTTTCAATTACAACTTCTTGAGAGTACATAAGAGGAAAATAATACTCCAACAAACCTATCTTAAACCTAGGATCTAAAATAATTGCAAACCCCAAAATTCCATGTATTTCATCCCAATACTTGTCAAATTTTGCACTCATTTTTAATGCCATAGTTTCAAATTGAATTGACCTATAAGTTTTCCATGCATTCAAAGGAATTTTAATGTCACATATACTTGGAAAGAATAAATTACTAGTAGGATACTTTGTCCCAGAAAATATTTGAGTGACACTATAAAATAACTCCAACTTATCATGCATTTCTTCAACAAGTTTCCATTCTTCCTCAGATGGTAGAGACTTATATTGAGGATCTCATTAGTGCAACCTATCAAAAGCATCTTTATAAGGCAAAACAGACTCAAGCATCAAGAAAGTCAAATTCCACCTAGTACTAACATCTAAGGCTAGCTTTCTAGTATAAGGAATTTTCAATTGATTCAAAATCTCTTCAAAATTTTCAACTCTTTTAGGTCCAGCAGTCCAAAAAATAACACTATCATGAATTTTTTGGATGCAATCAACAGCAAACTTTAACTCCTCCTTAACAACCAAATTTAAAATATGGGTACAACACCTCATATGTAACAAAGACCCATTTAACAACAATTTTTTCCTTGACAATCTACCTAACAGCAAAGTAATCAATGCATCATTAGTAGAACAGTTATCGACAGTTAATGTAGATAACTTATAATTAAGATTCCAATCCATTAAGGTATCTATAAGCACATCACGTAATGCTTCAGCAGTATGAGGAGTCATCACATAAACAAACCTAAGAAATAAATGTTAACCTATATTAATTAATTATTAAAGGCATAATTGAATTTAAAGCAAAACACAAATAATAATTACAGAAACTAATTATTAAAATTGTAACTTATAATTCTACTTTGTAAGTTCCACTCCTCATCAATGTAATATGATGTGATAGCCATGAAGCCTTTATTTTGGTTGCTCGTCCATATATCTGTTGTAATGGCCACTCTTGTTTGACTTTTTTTTAAACATCTCAATCATGTTTTTCTTCTCTTGCTTATGCATCTTCATGATGTCAAACCTTATTATATTCCAAAATGGAATCTTGAAATCTAGCTGAAGGGATAAAACAAAATCCCTAAACCCCTCAAGTTCTGTAACTCTAAATGGGAACTCGTGCGTTGATATCATTCTAACCAACTTGTATCTTGAATCAGCTTAATTGAAAGTAGGACCACTTGTAAGTAATGATGTTCCATCACTTTCCCTACCACCTTTTAGGATTGCTTGCCGGATATCATCAGCCTTATTTTGCGAACATTATTTCATATGATCGTGCAAATGTCTAGTCCTCAAGTTTGAATCCCCAACTAGCTTTTTCTTGCAAGCATTACATATTGCTTTCCATTTACCATCAATCAATACTTGCGTGAAAGGTTGCCAAACAATTGAGGTTTTCCTCCTTTACGTGCATGTGATTCAACCGTGTCATCATCACTTGTTTCCTTCGTATTGCTACCTTGTGGATTGGTTTCAGATGGTTGCTGTGGTGGTTTTGGTGGCAAAGATTGATTTTGTTCTTCCATAAGTTTATTAGTCTCTTCCTTATGTGCAAGCCTATTAATTAATTGCTAAGTTTCTACATCTACTACTGAATTCATTTTTCACCTACACCAAACAAACAAACAATAAGCAAACAAGCATCTTAAACAAACTAGTCTAATAGTTTACACTGGAAATACAGTTAAAAAATAAAGAAAAGCCTAACAGTTCAGCAAGTGATTGTATGTCAAAATAACACATGCTGTGGTTGACATATATATTCCCAATGTAGTTCCCATCATTCTAACAAACAAGGTAAGCAGTCAGTTATTTCATCTTTATACTATCGATATAATTAGAGCTGTTACTTCAAATCTAAATGAAACAAGTCCTTATCTCATATATCATACATAAATATAACTGACAAGCAAAACAACAGCAGATAGTAGTTAAAAACGGTGATGAACAGGAAAAAGAGGAAGTAAGATTGATTTGTTCACTACATAGTTAGATCCCATCCACAACTTGCTTTTCCTTTCCATAACAAAACATGAACTAGAATTCAATCCAATCAATTTCACAACAAACTTGGGAGTAGGAAAAATAAATTACAGATTTGTGTGAAGCATGACAATAGATAGAATCCAGTAGTACACAGCCAGCTACTTCTTGGTTAAAAAAGCAATCCAGCATCAAATTCCATTGGTTATTATTCTCTAATTCTTAACATTTTTGAAATCCAGAAGAGAGATTGTGCTCTAATTTTCATATTATTCACAGATAAAAGGGCTCAATTCTTGTTAAGCAGAACAAATCAATATACAGTAGTTAATCCAGGACTTAAACTAGACGAACAATTCCAACACCAGAGCTCTTTGAATGATTCCAACAATTGAAAAAAAAGGAGATTAGACAAACCTGAAGGGTGAAGGGCGACTGAACTGAAATAGACGAACTAAGATTTTAGATTGGATCGAGCGACTGAACTGAGATCGGATAGAGAGGGGTTGAGGCAGCGGAAGGAGCGGAGCTATGGAGGAGAGATTTCAGATTGGGAGAGCAGAGAGGGTCGAGCGATTTCATTTCAGAGTTAGGGATTTCAGACCAGTGAGAGCAGGAGAGTTTAGTTTTCTTTACTTTAGTTTATAAAATAATAAATAATAATAATGTAATGTAATAATATTATTATATTAATAATAAAGAAATATAAATGGAGAATTGTCGGGGATTTGGGTATTTAACCGGGGAATTTACTAGGGATCCCCGTGGGTTTTAAACAAGGATGGGAACAGGGGCCCACAGGGCGGGTAGATCTATTACCATCCCTGTCCCCGATTAAGAAACGGGGACAAATTTGTCCCTGTCCCCGCCTCGTGGGGATCTTAATCGGGGATTCCCCTTCCCCGTCTGGGTGGACCCCACCACCCGATTGACAACCCTACCTGCAACAACAATGAATCCAACAGATGGTTGAGATTTGAAAAAATTTAGTAACAAAATAATTGAAAAGTAAATGTATTTCTTATAGAAAACATAGGACTAAACTATTCAGATATTGTAATATGCACTTGATTTCGATTTATATTTTTAATAAAAACCATAGAATTAAACCGTTTAGAAAATAGAATTAGTTGAATTGTCAAGAAAACAAAAGCAAACTTAGATGCCTCTATATGTAATGCTACTGTAAGCCAACTACAATCTAAAACCTATAATTATATAATCTAAAGAATTTTTCAATGACTACTATAAACTAATTATAGCACTAAGGTTTTATAAACACATCGAAATATCGAAAAACATGAACAACATATAGCAAAAAAGGAAATTGGAAAGAAAAAGAATGGAAAGGTCATAAGCGTTCATAAATTAATGAGAAGGCACAAACATCAAAGCTACAACACAAAAGAAAGAGCTCACCGATCTCCTTTGGTAGGATGTTTTTACTAGAAGCAAAATAAACCCAACTACAGAAATGGAATATAAATTACAGCTTTTCAATTTAGCATAATGATACTTTTGACCTAAATTATATTCACAAAAACACATTCATCAAGAAAGCATCAAACAACAACAACATAGAACCCAACCTAAACATAATGGAAGAAACAAATTCAATTACAAACCATGTTGAGTAAAAAAAAAAAAAAAACTTGCTAAATTGAAAATTATTTGGATAAAGGAAATCAAATTACTCATTAGTTAGCAATGCTTTCAAATGATAGCAACCTAATTAAACCAAATAATTGTCACCAATTGGGGATTTTTATAAAGAAACCTTGAGAGGAAGGTTAGGAACCATCTAATTTCATAACTTCCGTGTCAATGAAGTCGAAGAAACTTTAACATAGATTTTTGGAAGCTCTTAATTAATGCAAAAAACTCCTCCACCTTTAACTCATCGGAAGCCATCATCTGTGATGTTTTGAGCGAGGGTTTTTCCTACAAAATAAAGGGAAAAACAAAATCACAAAGAGAAAAAGGAAACAAAGAAAGAGAAAGTTGATATTGGTCTTCGATCTTAATAAAACAACTCACCAGAAACGATTATAAGGAGCACAACCATAAAAAAGGATGACGCACTGGCGATCGGTCACCGATATCAGCAAAACAACTCACCGAAGCCGATTATACAAAATTAGATCACTAACTTATCTTAAAAAATGGAAGCAATTTTGCTAAAAAAACCAAAGCTGAGATGGCATAAACGACAGGAATGAGCATTCCCAACAGCTAAAGACGACTGGGAACTGTTAAAGCATAAGCAGAACATTGATTTCAAAAATTTTGATAGAAAGATCAGAATAGTTAAAAGAACAACAAAATAGAGAACATAGAATAACCACTCACCAATGTACATATAAAGCCATAGTCCATTTTGGTACCAACTTTAAGCAAACTGGTGATTTTTTTATGGAAAAAAGGTTAGCAGTGTCCAAGAAGGATTAGCAAAATAAAAGAGAGAGAGAAATAGAGAAGGAAAGAGAAAGGGAAGAAGAGAAAAACTCATTGAGAGAGAAATAGAGTTTGGTGAGATTGAATTGATTACTAGCTTTTCCAAGAAAGGAAGAGATGATAAGAGTGTCGCTAGATGGAGGCAATAGGTAGAAGGTTATTCTTTGATAGTGATAGGAGGAGAGCATAAAGAACGACGTCATTTATGTTGGGTAAGGATTGGGCGGTTGGGATGAATGAGATAAGGAAAGTGTGGTAGGAATAAGCTGATATTGCTATGAACAATGATAGGAGTACAAGAGAATGCAAAACAGGTCACTTTGTTGTGGGTTGCGGATGTAAATAGAAACAAAATTTAGAAGTGACTTAAAAAAAACCTTGCTAAAAAAAGTTATAGTGTGAAATTGAAGGGTAATTGGAGGAAATAATTGACAATAGTATGTAAATAGGAATTAGAATGAATTCTAAATGTCTTTCATAACCCTGCTCAATAAATAAAAAATTTTCAATTGAAGGAAAATTGAGGAAGAAATTGAAGATAGTGCTCCAATTGAAATTCAGAACACTATTAATTACATCCTCTTTTATAATCTTTATATAGATTGGTTTTGAAAACTGATGTCAAATCTAATTTTGATGGGATATTTTTAGAGAAACACTAACCTTCACTCTTAGCCAATCACTAAAAACTAGTTTGCTGGTTATTCGATAACTAGTTTTATTTTATCAGTAAACATAAACTTATATAACCAAAAACACAACACAACACAACACAACAACATAGATTTCTCAACCTGCACATACTGAATAAGTAACAATTACTAGATTTCTCAACCATATATATTTTTGAAAACTAATAATCAAATTTGGAAGGTGCAATGTTGATCAAGTAGTCAATCACTATACTACTTTACTAGTGATTTGATTGTTGCGTATCATATATCATATTAAAACAAAACACTAAATGAATTCATCCAACACTATCACCAAAATCATGATACAGATTCACTGAATCATCTAGTTTTTTGCCTATAAATAAATGCCCATTTGCAACATGAAAAATTGGGATAAATATATTACTATATACTATATATCTTCTAGATTTAATAAACTCTTTAAATAAGGTAGATTGAGGTATCATATCTTGAGTTCAGCTAATTAATGCTGAAGTAATCTCCGTAATTTATGTAATTTCAACAAAATTATACGATATACGTATACCAATCAAACATAATTGATTTAGACTGAACCCTCCAATTATACCTACTACTATTCCTTGAATAATTACCAGTCAAAAGCCTAAGCTTAACACTATTAGAGATATGCACAATAATCCTATCGGTATCAACCTACACAGATTGAAAAATTGACAAATCTAGCATTCCATAACTAGTTTTACTTACTAAAAAGAAAGCAGTGAAATCTCTGATTTTATGGTCAACAATTCTGGTCTAATATGTAATTCTATTGATCCAACTAATCTCATAAAGAATGGTGTATTTATGCTGAAAAAACTCAGAAAAGAAGCAAAGGCTACATCAATTGTTTAACCAACTAATCTCATTGATGAACAAAATTAAACAGTTGGAAGAAGTAAAAGAATTAAAAAACAATTTATTGGTTACAGTATAAGAAGAAAAAGAAAGAAGGCATTACATAATTGCACCACACCACAATAGAAAGAAGGAATCAAAGAAAACATTTAGCATAAAGAAAAATTGCTAACCTTAGTTGTAGTGACGTTTGAAGAGTTTCCAAAATCAATGTCAATTAGGCCTGATTTGAAGAAGAGTTGTGGAAATAAAAAGGTAGCATAATAATGAAATTGTGGTTTAGAGGAATCGAAGTCAGGAATTCAAAAGTTACATAAGCGTCTTTTTTTATGTCCTCCGTGTTTTTTCTAAATAGAAAACAATTTTATAGTTGTTTTCTAGACTCCCTCTATAATTAGGAAAATAGTTTCTAGTTTCCACTTGGAAAATAAATCTAACTAAATAGTTATTCCTACTTTTCAGTTTTCTTAGAAAATTTCTCTAGAAAACACCTTTATTTTCTGAAACTAAACAGAACCATCTTTTACTTTTGCAAACCATCTGCTCTGATTTGGGGGCGGCTACAATTTTTTCCGGAGGGGGGGTGCACACGAGAAGATCCCTACTCAAGGTTTTCTTCAGCAGCTAGGGGGTTAAGTGCCCCTCCATACCCCCCTTAGCACCGCCCTTAGCCTTAATGGCATTATCTGAACTCTAAATATAAAAGGATATAAGATGAGAATGAGATTTCAAAAAAATATATATGTTAAGGATACAAGTACAATACGAGTATTACCCATTGGATCGATACCCGCTAGCCATACTTGGATATATATGTAACTCAAAATAATTTGAGGTAACAAAACTCTAAAATAATTAATTCCAAAAGTCTGACTGTTGGATATGCCCTAGTCCCGAGGCATTAGTCCTCATTTTTGTATCATACATTGTACTTTATTATGCGATTTCTGTATTATACAATTTGTGTTAATAAATAAAGGCGTTAATCAATTTATCATATACCTTGTCCAATATTGTAAATAGTATATCCAATGGACATATCCATATTCATATTGACAATTGTCATGCACTTGGCAGTGAGACCATGGATAGGGAAAACGTTATGACCATAAAGTCATCCGTAGTCTGTTTTAGTCATAGGAATGAATGGAATCAAAGACTATCATGAGCTTGGTTGTATGGCGGTGTCTTACCGGTCATTGGACATGGAATGTCAACCAAGTTAATAGGTACATGCAAAGAGGCATGGTACTGGATAGATCCACTAAACAAGATATCCACATGGTATAGTATCACAAGTGATTCTCGTGTAGTACTTGCATGGATCCTTTGACCTGACCATATCATGGTGCTGCATGTGAAGTGACATACTTTGGTGTACGCCTAAAGGGCCTGTAACAGGGTGCCAAGTATGGGTACGTTCGGGTATGTTAGTAAACATGGCAGGACTATAGATATGCAGAAGGAATGTCACTCAGTAGTCCACTAAGAAGATATCACCGGCCACTTGATGAATGCAACTGATAAGAGTGTGGCCACTGTGAGCGGACGACGCGTTTTCGACGGGACGCGGGACTCCCTTTCGGAATGGGATGCCTCGATCTCGGGCGGGCCCCTCCCTCGCGTGGGGTTTTTATAAATGGAAATTCGTGTTTTGGAAAATAAATGGAATTAATGCATAAAAGAACCGAGACCTAAGTCTCGATGAATATTGTAGAGTCGCCACCCAGCTCAGCTCAACCGGGAAATTCTTATGCAGCTGAACCGGACGAGCGGTCGCTACACTATCCAGAGATTCGGGTCCGGACAAGTCCCTTATTTTGTGTCTGATTAAAATAAATATTGCCAATGTTCTCAATGGTATTTCAAAATCTAAGGTCCATTTTATTGAATATAAAAGGCATACAGCGCGCATACAAAATATTTAATACAAAAATAAGGAAAAGGAATAAATATTAATTGGCTTACAACCAAATCGAATGAAAAATAAAAACACTCGCCTCACTTGTACAATCGCCTAGAATACACGAAAATCTAAAAGAATTACAACCGTCTAAATACACGATTTAATCTATTAAAATACATCAAAAATAAAAATAAAAGAAATTAAAACCTGCAAAACAAAAGGTTAGCACAATTTATATGGCACGCCACAAGTTGGGCTCAAGCAGACAGAATTGGGAAATCGAGAATTGGGGGCGTGCATTTACGGGATAACCGGGTTGGCTCGGCTAACCGGCCCGATTAGACCTGGAAAACGTTTTGAAACGTCCCTGTATTTTTGGTTTTGTGAGAAAACCATTTTTGAAGACATTTTTCCGGTTTACATGCATTTTTATATATTAAGTGGGCCGGTTTTCAGGAGAACTGGGTCTCCGTCGTTGAATTGTTCTAAATGCAATTTTACTAAAAATTGAATCTACGGTCGTGATGCACACAACAAAATTCATTTTGATGGTTTTTTGGGGTTTTCCGATTTTTTGGGATTTTTTGGGAATTTTTGGGGATGAGACTGAAATTCTGATTCTGGAACAGGGATTACAGTCGTACGACTGTAGTTTACAGTAGTGCGACTGTAATCAGTCCAAGATCAGAATTCCGCCAAAAATCGTTTTTAACCAAAAACTGAAGAAAAATCGACTGGAAATTAAGAACAGTCGTACGACTGTTCATGAAAACCAAGAACAGTCGTACGACTGTTCTTAATTTCCAGGAACAGAAATACGAAAATGCAGCAAAAATCACACAAAACTCACTTCAAACACCCAGAAAGCGAGGAAAAGTGTAAGGAAAAGAAGGGACTACCTTTTTAGAAGCTATTCCAAGTCGTTTTGACCCCTGGCGTCGCTCCGATCCCAACAAATTCGTACTTTCTCCTTTGGAATTGAAGTTGAAAGCTTTTTGTCCAAAATCCAAATTGCAAGGGTTTCTGATGGTTTAAGTCCGATTTCTTGATTTGGTTATGTAGTTAATTGATTATCCTAGAGATTTCTAACAAATTTTAAGCTTGATTTCGAGAGATTAAGAAAATCTAAGGGAAGAAAATGAGTTTTCTTTGTGGTTTTTATTTTCTCTCTTCTCTTTCTCTCTCTAGATTTCTTTTTCACCAGAATCCCCCCCTTTTTCTTCTTCTTTTTTCCTCTTTTATCTCTCTTTTTTCTGCTTGCTTGTTGCAGAGCCGGAGCAATTAATGCTCAAACTCTCTCTCCTCCATTTCTGCTGCAGAGGTATGGTCCTCTGCAGATTTTTCGACATTACAGTCGTACGACTGTAATTTTTAAATTACAGTCGTACGACTGTAACAATAGTTGTACCTTTTTTTTTTTAAGTATAGAAAATTCCGGCGCTTACAGCTGCCCCTCACGTGATCAAATTCGACATCTAGTTCCAGGTCCATAATACCTGTGATGATGAATTTGAGAGCGTGAATCAAAGCGCCGTGAACACTGGAATGAACCTTCTGATGAGATAGGCCGATACCGGGTTTAGGTTACCCGAGGCGATACTGGGGATAAAATAAGCCGATATCAGGTCTGTGTCACCCGAGGCAAAATTGATGAAAAGATTAGCCGATATCAGGTCTATGTTACCCGAGGCGAAATTGATGAAGAAATTAGCCGATATCAGGTCTATGTTACCCGAGGCGAGTTGATGAAGACATTAGCCGATATCAGGTCTATGTTACCCGAGGCGATGCTGGAGATAAGATTAGCCGATATCAGGTCTATGTTACCCGAGGCGAGATTGATGAAGAAATTGGCCGATACCGGGTCTATGTTACCCGAGGCGAAATTGATGAAGAGATTAGCCGATATCAGGTCTATGTTACCCGAGGCGAAATTGATGAAGAAATTAGCCGATACCGGGTCTAGGTTACCCGAGGCGAACTTGACTGGGGAAATAGATGAAGCTGACCTGGGCCGATGCCGAGTTTACGTTACCCGAGGCGGATCTGCTGGGGAACTTGAATGATGGAGCGGATCTGGGCCGATGCCGAGTCTACATTACCCGAGGCGGACTCGCTGGAGAAAGTTGAGATAATGGAGCGGACCTGGGCCGATATCGAGTTTACATTACTCGAGGCGGATCTGCTGACTTGCTGAGGATATTAAGCTGGGGATGAATTCCTGCACTTAAAATGGCAAGTCTTCATTCCTTGATCGAGAGATTTTTAAACAAAAATTTTTGCCCCTTCGATCAAGAATGAAGACTAGCCGGGGATAAGTAATTGACATATGCAATGTATGGATGCATGATGATGTATATGCACATGTATGTATTTTCTGTTATTGGACTCTTCTATCCTCCACTGGGGAGATATGTTACGCCCCTGGTTGATTTTGCTCTTCTTGGGGCATTGTTTGGTGATTATCGGCGGAGTGAGGTGATTGCTGAGGAAATGATCATAGTATTCCTTGTACGGATTCCGCTGGGGAAGCATGTGACAGCTTGACTGAGGAAACAATTGTGGTATTCTTTGTGTAGACTACACTGAGAAGTAACATGGCGACTTTGCGGAGAAGTAATTGATAGTGTTCTTTATGTAGACTCCACTGGGGAATAGTAGGGGAAACTATGCTGGGGAGTGATGTGACGAATTCTGCGGGGAATACTGAGGATGTTCTGTTTTTCCTACTCTGTGGGAAGTTATGAAATTTTTTTTTTTTTTTTTAGGTGCTCTAATTTTTGCCTGGGTAGCCCAAATCAGGTTTTCAGCCCAGCGAGCTGCTCTAACTTTTGCCTAAGGCGCCTTTTCGGTTTTCGCCTTAGCGAGCTTTTCATATACCCTAACTTTTGCCTAAACTGCCCAATATGGGTTTTCAGCTTAGCAGGCCACTCTAATTTTTGCCTGAGGT
Source organism: Euphorbia tirucalli (assembly GCA_039660915.1). Taxonomy (NCBI): domain Eukaryota; kingdom Viridiplantae; phylum Streptophyta; class Magnoliopsida; order Malpighiales; family Euphorbiaceae; genus Euphorbia; species Euphorbia tirucalli. Next base: position 24,740,568 of record CM077633.1, read on the forward strand.
GCCTTTTCGGTTTTCACCTCAGCGAGCTTTTTTTTTTTTTTTTTTTGCTGAAATGGTGTTGTGACTCTTTATTGCTCGTCTGGGAAGATGAACTGGACCTTAGAGGACGATAAGAGATTTTAAATTGCTTGTATTTAATGCATTTTCATTTGCCTAATAATGTGATGATATTGATCAGTTGAATGCAAAGTGCTTTCTTTGAATGTGTGTTTATGCAAGACAACTTTGTTTGTGCATTTGTCATAACCATGCAAATATATTTAAACAAACACTTCACTTTATTGATGAAGTCAAAATGAGTACATTTGAAACAAGTTGGTTCCTAAATGGTACAGATTTCACATTAAGCCAGAATCCGTCACCAGTCGTCCTTTTCAGATTTTCCGACTGATTATTTTCTCTTGTGTCTTAACTTTTGCCTAGACCGCTCTTTTCGAGTTTTTAGCCTAGCAGACCCCTTTTTTTTATTTTTTTTTTATTTTATACATGATAAAGCTTTAGCCTGTCTTGGTTGATCGGGTTGGTGAACTCGTTTCCATCCATGTCCATGATGCTGACAGCGCCTTTTGATAATACCTTCTTCACCACATAGGGTCCCTCCCAGTTAGGTCTGAACTTGCCCCTAACATCAACATTTGAAGGCCTTAGTTGCTTTAGAACCAAATCTCCTACTTTCAATTTCCGCTCGGAGCATTTCACATTTCGATTATAGGCTCTAGCCATTCTGCGCTGATACATCTGCAGGTGATCCAGTGCCTTTAGTCGCCTTTCATCTAGTGCAGCCAGCTGCTCATATCTAGCTTGAACCCATTCAGTCTCGGGTAATTGAGCTTCCAGGGCAACTCTGAGTGATTTGAGTTCTATCTCCACCGGTAATACTGCTTCCATCCCATATACCAAGGCATAAGGAGTTTCTCCTGTCGGTGTTCTGACACTGGTTCTGTAACCCCAAAGAGCATAAGGCAGTTTATCCGCCCAATCCCTGTAAGTGGTTACCATCTTTGATAAGATCTTCTTTATTGCCTTGTTAGCTGCTTCTACTGCACCATTAGCCTGTGGTCTATATGGAGAGGACTTATGATGTTCAATTCCATGCTCTGTAAATAGCTCAGCTGTTGCCCCTTGAAACTGTACTCCATTATCAGTCACTATGTGGTGAGGAATCCCATACCGAGTGAAGATGTTCTTCTGGATGAACTTGACCATGTGCTTGGCTGTCACATTAGTGAAGGATTCTGCTTCGACCCATTTGGAGAAATAATCAACTGTCATGACTATGAATCTATGCCCATTAGATGCAGCTGGATGAATTTCACCGATCATGTCTATCCCCCATGCTGAAAACGGCCAAGGAGACGCTAGATTCTGAAGTTCAAGTGGAGGAAGATGACTAATGTCTGCATAGATCTGACATTCATGACATCTCTTCACCTTTCTTATGCAGTCTGCTTGCATCGTCATCCAGAAGTACCCTTGTCTCATAATCTTCTTGGCCATGGCAAACCCGTTCATATGTGGCCCACAGGATCCTGCATGTACTTGCTGCATCACTTCTTCTGCTTCTTGCTCAGTTAGACACCTCAAAAGGACTCCATGTGCTGTTCTTTTTTATAACTTATCCTCGAAGATTCTAAATTGACTAGCCAGTTTTCTCAGTGTTAACTTATCAGCAGCACTGGCCTCTTCCGGGTACTTCCCCTCCTTAACATACCGGTAGATGTCAAAGAACCACGGCTTTTCTTCAGCTGATAATTCCATTACTTCATGCACTTCGAAGCAAGGATGCCTGGAAGTGGCTATGACCAGTGGTTGAGCTTGTGTCTCTTCTGGATTTTCCCACATGGAGGACAAAGTAGCTAATGCATCAGCCATCTTATTCTCATCCCTGGGGACATGTCTAAATTCACACTGGCCGAATAAACCCTTTATGAACTGTAGCAGCTCCAAATAAGGCCGTAAGGCTTCTTCTTTTAGTTCCCACTCACACTGAGCTTGCCTGATCACTAGAAGTGAGTCTCCAACAATCAGGACGTCATTTGCCCCTAGTGTTAGCAAAGCTTCCATCCCAAACAAGCATGCTTCATATTCCGCCCCATTGTTGGTTACAGGAAAGATTAGCCTTTTGGACAAAGGAATGACTTCACCATCTGGCGTTGCTATAAGTACTCCAATTCCAACGCCCTTTCTATTCACTGCCCCATCGAAGCACATGACCCATCTTTTTACTTCCACCATGGCTAACTGCTCATCAGGGAATTCCAGGTTCTCTGTGTAATCTGATTCTAGGGGCTGGTTTGCCAGAAACTCTGCCACGGCTCGCCCTTTAATGGTTTTCTTCGTGATGTACTCGATGTCAAACTCAGACAAAAGTAACAACCACCTGGACAGCTTCCCAACCAATGCTGGTGCTTCATAGAGATATTTCATTGGATCCACTTTAGCCACAGCTTGTATCTTGTAGGATTGGAAATAGTGGCGCAGCTTCTTGGTCAACCAGATCATTGCCACACATGTCTTCTCCACCAGTGTGTACTTGGTTTCATACTCCAGCAGTTTCTTGCTAAGGTAATAGATGGGATACTCCTTCTTGCCATCTTGCTCTTGTGCAAGCATTGCCCCTATAGAGGATTCTTCAACTGCCAGATATAAAATCAGAGGCTTTCCTGGAATTGGAGGACTCAACACTGGTGGCTTTACCAGGTAGGCCTTGATCTTCTCGAAGGCCAGCTGACACTTGTCATCCCACACAACCAGCTGATCTTTCTTTAATAGCTTGAAAATTGGCTCACAAGTGGAAGTTAGCTTGGCTATAAAGCGGCTGACATACTGCAAGGAACCCAGGAATGATCTGACCTCCTTTTCAGTCTTTGGAGCTGGCATATCTTGGATGGCTTTGATTTTATCTGGGTCCATTTCTATCCCCCTCTGGCTAACTACATGGCCCAACAGCTTCCCTGATGTGACCCCGAATATGCACTTCTTGGGATTAAGCCGTAAGTTGTACTCTCCAATGCGTGTTAGAAATCTATCCAGGATAACAGGGTGTTCCTCCCGGGTTGCTGATTTAACAAGCATATCGTCGACATACACTTCAACTTCTTTATGGATCATATCATGCAACAGAGTTGTGACAGCCCTCTGATAAGTGGCACCGGCGTTCTTTAATCCAAAAGGCATCACTCTGTAGCAAAAAGTACCCCACTCTGCGATGAACGATGTTTTCACCTTGTCGATCACATCCATCAGAATCTGGTTATACCCTGAAAAACCATCCATGAAGGAGTACATTGCCGCTTTTACTGCGCTATCAACTAGGACGTCAATATGTGGCAGTGGAAAATTGTCCTTAGGGCAGGCCTTATTCAAGTCCCTGTAATCAACACATACTCTGACCCTTCCATCCTTTTTCGGCACAGGGACAATGTTGGCTAGCCATTCCGTATACTCCACCACTTCAAGAAACCTGGCATCTATCTGTTTGGCCACTTCTTCCTTCACCAGTGTAGCCCACTCCGGTCTTAGCCTTCTCAACTTCTGCTTTACCGGTCTGAACTTGGGGTCCGTTGGGATTTTGTGCACTGCTATTTCTGTATCTACACCCGGCATGTCTTCATACGACCAGGCGAAAGCTTTAACATGTTTTTGGAGTATTCTTATTAATTCTTTTTCTTCCTCGGATTTAAGCTCGTGTGAAATGAGTACCATTTTAGGGTTTTCATCTGTACTTATATTGATTTCATGCAATGCAGTGTCATGTATGCTAAATATGCTTGATGGTGATTTAAATGCATGCACAGAATTGTCAGGATAAACATCACACAAGTAAGCGAACTGGGATTTCATTGCATTGAACTTATCATAGAGTACATCAGTTACATTGAAAATGGAAGAAATAGATACAACAAAATCATTTTCATCCTCCACAGGCAGAGGGCCTTGTTCTTCACCAGCTTCCATCTTCCTTTCCAGAGCATCATCTGGGACTGCAGCTTTCTCGGCCACCTGTGCCTTAGCTTTCTCCATAATCTTGGTGATTTCAGTAACCACGGAGTCTAAGTTCACTTTAGCCATTAGTTCTTCGCCAAATCCTTTCTTGGATTTCCCAAAAGCTTTGGTTAATGCAGCAGTCAAAGCTCCCGAGATCACTTCTTTAGCTTCAGCAGAGGTCTCCTTTTCATCTTCTTCCTTGGCCACCTCTATGGTTTCTGCTATCACCTCAGATGATTCTCCTTTCAGAATTTCAGATTCAGCAGTTGCTTTTTCTATCATTACAGGGGCTACTGGCTCTTCCTGGCTTTTCTCAAAATCCACAACATCTGCAAAGATCTTAAAGCCAGGGTGCTCGACATTTCCAACCAGCACCGGTTCAGCTTGGCCCTTGTAAAGGCTTTCTCCCGCCTTGAGAAATGGCTTCATCATGGCCCTGCCATTCTTACCCTTTTTCAGGTTCTTCTGCTCAGATGACCCCTCTACATAACCAAGGCCGTACTGCTTTGACTTTCCCGAGTCGATCTTGAATTCTGGCACACCTTGCAAATTAATCCCGAGTCCCATTCCCGGGACAAAGTTCAGCTTGTACAGATATCGGGATAGCCACTCCGGCATGTAGTTCTCATAAAGAACCATAGGGGCATCTGTGGTTTCTTCTTCCTTAATGAGTTTGGAATCCACCAAAAGGAACCACTCCTTCATCCACTGCAGCTACCATCGACTGGGCATCCGCCTCAACAGTCACAATTCTGTCATTCATGGAGAATTTAATCTTCTAATGCAATGTGGAAGGAACACCTCCCAAAGGATGGAACCAGGGCCTTCCAAGCAATAGGGAAAATGTGACCGGGATATCGATCACTATGAAAACAACCATGGACTTGATGGGCCCAACCTCCACTTCTGTTTCAAAGGTCCCTATCACTGTTCTTTTAGAATCGTCATACGCCCGAATGACTGTTGAGGACCTCTTCAACACTTCTTCATTCATACCTAGAAATGGTAGCATTTTCAGTGGGCAAATATTCAGAGCTGAGCCGTCATCCACCATAACGCACGGCATCACCTTATCCATGATATAGGCTCTAATGTAAAGAGCCTTGTTGTGAGCCTTTCCTTCTGCTGGTAGGTCTTTCTCAGAGAAAACAATATTAGGAGCTCCAACATGGACTTTGTCTAGCAAGCAGCACATAACCTCTGGTGAAGCTATAGGGGAGACTTCAATTTCCGATAGCCTCTTCACTAAAGCCTCCCTATGCTCTTTGGAGGTCATAAGCAAGTGCCACAAACTAGCTTGTGCAGGGGTCTTCTTCAGTTGGGAAATGACCAAATCTTCTTTCTCGACTCTTTCCGGTGCCGAAGTACTACCCGACCCATTCATCGGTGCTTTATCTTTCGTCTGATCTGCCGGCTGATATACCCTTCCACTTCGGGTCACGTGCTGCACTTCTGAAATCTTCAGCTTCTCAACAGCTGGGAGTTTAACAGCCTCTCTTTTGTCAAATTCCTCATACTCATCTTCGGAGTCAAGGTCATCCAGACTTATGGGCTTGACCTCCTTACACCCCTCCTTTTCCTCACATTTAGGCTCCACTTCGGATTCCCCTACCGCCACTGCCTGAATCGTAGGGTTCGCTTGCAGAACTTGGGCAAATATGAAGTTAGCCGGTAACCCTGACTGAACCATGTTAACCCGCTTCTCGAATGCTGGTAGTGGATTGGTTTTAGTTCTAGGCTTAGGCGGTTCTTGCAGCTTTCCCTCATCAATGAGCTTCTGGATAGCATCCCTTAACTTGTAGCAGTTGTTGGTCCGGTGGCCTGTCACCACATGATAAGTGCAGAAGTTATCCTTGTCAGCTTCAGGTGGGAACTCAAATGGCCTCAAGGACTGTAGTAAACCGCCATTCCTACACTTGGCGAATATCTTTGCCAAAGTAAGAGTCCAGGGTGTTATGCCTTGTCCTCCAGGACCCCTATTCTGGTTGCCTTGCTGCTGATTCACAGTAGCCACCTCAACCCGCTTCACTTCTGATGACTGCCCCTGCTTGCCACCGGCACCGGCACCTGAACCAGAACCACTACCAGAACCAGCTACTGTAGTTGATCTATACCCTGAACCATACCCTGTACTTCTTCCCCCTTTCTGACCAGCTGGCTTCTCCTCTTCATCCCTTTCTATCTTCATGGCCATGCTATAGACCTCACTAAGCTCTTTGAAGGAATGGAATTTCATGTTGTTCTTGAAGATATCTTTGCTGCCATCAATGAGCTTCTGTATAAGCTCATCTTCATCAGGGCGGTTCTTTAGGAGGATCATCTTGTTCATCCACCTTTGGTAGTATTCATCAAAGGGCTCATTGAATTTCTGTTTCACCCTCTCCAAGTCATACAGCTTCACCTGGATTTTGGTGTTGAAGCTGTAGTATTTGATAAAGGCTGCTGACAATATTTCCCAGTCAGATTGCTCCTCTTCTGACAGTGAGTTATACCAACCCAAAGCACCTCCCTCCAGTGTGGTGGGGAAAAGATTAATCAATTGTTGCTTTGTAGCGCCCGCTGTTAGCATAACCCGGGCGTATAAATTCACATGGGCCTCCGGCGAGCCCATTCCTTTGTAAGTGGGGACTTTTGGCACTTGGAAGCCGATAGGAAACGTCTCGATGCCCCTACTAATCATGGCATCAACGTTCACCCCCTTCTTGGATTCAGCACTGATCCCGACCCCCTTCTTCAACTGGGCCATGACCTCGTCTAATTCAGAACACTTGGCTTTCATCCTCTGTTCCATAGCTGCCTCTATCTCCTGCAGCTTTTCAAGGCTAGCCGAAGCGTCACCACCATGTTGGGATGATTCAGCTTCTTTTTCCTTCCCGGCTCCACTACCACCGGTCTCACCAGCTTCTCTAACCACCGCCCTCATCTCTTCCTTTAACATGTCGCGGAAATCCTGTGACCTGAAGAAATCTCTCAAAACATCAGCCATGCTCGGTGTCTGTTCTGCCATATTCACTCCTTCCCCAGGCTCAGAATCACTGTCACTCTCGACTACCCTCTGTCTCCTAGCCGCCCTTAAAGCTTGGGATCTTGTCCAAGGTCGCTCCAGTGTATTCTGCTTGGGAGTAGACAGGGGATATTAGGGTCGTGAATGAATGACGTGATATGACATGAAAAATAAGACATTGGACGTGCTTGAGATGCATGGAGTGGAATTATGTATGGAATGATGATATGAATATATATTTTTTATTATTATTTTATTTTTTTTTATTTTTTATTTTTATTTTTTATTTTTTTTTTTCGAGGCATTCCAAGAACACCCAATGTTTATGCAAAAATGTCACGTGTGGGCCACCACACGGACAGAACTTCGGCGCCTTTGGGGCACCTAATGAATTCATGAAATGGTCGCGTGTATACCGGCACACGGACGTAGTTTTGACGCTTTATAGGTCTATGAGATGGTATGAAATGGTCGCATGGGCCGGGCCCACAGACAAGGTCTTGATGCTTTTGAGCATATGATATGGAATGATGTTATAAGAAAGTCACGTGTAACAGGAACACAGACAAGGATTTCGGCATTCGAGGAACGCCTTTCATGATTTGGTGATGTTATGGGCCTATATGTATACTAATCAGCACTCGGGGAGTACCTTAAATGGTGAATTAATGTCATGAAGTGGTCGGATGTGGACCATAGTGTTATATGATGTCTATGATAGATGGGTGTGATGTCATGAAATGCATCGTGTAAATTATTACACGAGAATGCGCCTAAGGCCGTAGTGGCTTTTATTAAATGAAATGATATTAGTGGAATGGCCGAATGCAATCCGGTGCATTGGCAAAACACGGGTAATTTTAGGTACCCGATATGTCATGAAATGGGATGGGATGGGATGGTCATGATAGGCGTCTTTGAAATGCCCATTAATTTAATTTAAGTGAAATGTAGTGAATGAGCATGTCACACAATATGTAAATGGCTGCATAAAAACGTGGGTTAGGATGCATGACATACATAATGATGTTATGTATGCTATGTCAAAAATAAAATGCTAATCACACAAGTTTAATGTTATGGCTGAAAAAGAAATCGTTAGTATGGATGACAAGCGAATGAATTAACGTTTTACACACGAAATAAAATGCAAAATGGCTGCATAAAAAAAATGTGGGTTATCATCACACAAAGATGTTTGTGTATGGTATGTCATGTGTATGGAAAATGGTGATTATGGTATGTTATGCATGCGTCGGCGATGTGTCACGAGATGGTGAAGAACACATAGCAAGCAAAACGAATTCTTCCAACCTTATTCCTCCAACGTGGTCGGTCTCGAAAATTTCTAACCGAGTCCTAGGCGGGATTCACTTCAATCACCAACCGGGGGTGATGAAGGCGCGATTTTATTATTATTCACACAATTATTTTGGTATCCTAAGGGAATCCAACTAGGGCTGCCTATATGGGTTCGGTCAAAGTCGGGATAACATCAAGGCTCTCATAGCAAGATATACTCCTCACTTCTCCCCACTCAAGGGTCCTACCCAAGGGGTTCGTACGAGGCTATGAGTGGTGTTTCGTATTCGTGCCCCTAAGACCAGGAGGAACTTAGGCGACACTTCAACAATCCACCGGGCTATAAAAGGATACCTAATCTAATGCAAAAATGGCTAACTAAAAATGCAAATAAAATACCAAAAGAGAATCATCCACGTTATTTTAATTAAACACTTTTCAGGGCTTGTCAATATTCTTTTAAGTTTTTAAGAAAACTTTTTGAGAAGTCCCCAGCAGAGTCGCCACTGTGAGCGGACGACGCGTTTTCGACGGGACACGGGACTCCCTTTCGGAATGGGGCGCCTCGATCTCGGGCGGGCCCCTCCCTCGCGTGGGGTTTTTATAAATGGAAATCCGTGTTTTGGAAAATAAATGGAATTAATGCATAAAAGAACCGAGACCTAAGTCTCGATGAATATTGTAGAGTCGCCACCCGGCTCAGCTCAACCGGGAAATTCTTATGCAGCTGAACCGGACGAGCGGTCGCTACACTATCCAGAGATTCGGGTCCGGACAAGTCCCTTATTTCGTGTCTGATTAAAATAAATATTGCCAATGTTCTCAATGGTATTTCAAAATCTAAGGTCCATTTTATTGAATATAAAAGGCATACAGCGCGCATACAAAATATTTAATACAAAAATAAGGAAAAGGAATAAATATTAATTGGCTTACAACCAAATCGAATGAAAAATAAAAACACTCGCCTCACTTGTACAATCGCCTAGAATACACGAAAATCTAAAAGAATTACAACCGTCTAAATACACGATTTAATCTATTAAAATACATCAAAAATAAAAATAAAAGAAATTAAAACCTGCAAAACAAAAGGTTAGCACAATTTATATGGCACGCCACAAGTTGGGCTCAAGCAGACAGAATTGGGAAATCGAGAATTGGGGGCGTGCATTTACGGGATAACCGGGTTGGCTCGGCTAGCCGGCCCGATTAGACCTGGAAAACGTTTTGAAACGTCCCTGTATTTTTGGTTTTGTGAGAAAACCATTTTTGAAGACATTTTTCCGGTTTACATGCATTTTTATATATTAAGTGGGCCGGTTTTCAGGAGAACTGGGTCTCCGTCGTTGAATTGTTCTAAATGCAATTTTACTAAAAATTGAATCTACGGTCGTGATGCACACAACAAAATTCATTTTGATGGTTTTTTGGGGTTTTCCGATTTTTTGGGATTTTTTTGGAATTTTTGGGGATGAGACTGAAATTCTGATTCTGGAACAGGGATTACAGTCGTACGACTGTAGTTTACAGTAGTGCGACTGTAATCAGTCCAAGATCAGAATTCCGCCAAAAATCGTTTTTAACCAAAAACTGAAGAAAAATCGACTGGAAATTAAGAACAGTCGTACGACTGTTCATGAAAACCAAGAACAGTCGTACGACTGTTCTTAATTTCCAGGAACAGAAATACGAAAATGCAGCAAAAATCACACAAAACTCACTTCAAACACCCAGAAAGCGAGGAAAAGTGTAAGGAAAAGAAGGGACTACCTTTTTAGAAGCTATTCCAAGTCGTTTTGACCCCTGGCGTCGCTCCGATCCCAACAAATTCGTACTTTCTCCTTTGGAATTGAAGTTGAGAGCTTTTTGTCCAAAATCCAAATTGCAAGGGTTTCTGATGGTTTAAGTCCGAGTTCTTGATTTGGTTATGTAGTTAATTGATTATCCTAGAGATTTCTAACAAATTTTAAGCTTGATTTCGAGAGATTAAGAAAATCTAAGGGGAAGAAAATGAGTTTTCTTTGTGGTTTTTATTTTCTCTCTTCTCTTTCTCTCTCTAGATTTCTTTTTCACCAGAATCCCCCCTTTTTCTTCTTCTTTTTTCCTCTTTTATCTCTCTTTTTTCTGCTTGCTTGTTGCAGAGCCGGAGCAATTAATGCTCAAACTCTCTCTCCTCCATTTCTGCTGCAGAGGTATGGTCCTCTGCAGATTTTCCGACATTACAGTCGTACGACTGTAACAATAGTCGTACCTTTTTTTTTTTTTAAGTATAGAAAATTCCGGCGCTTACAGCCACACCCAAACAAGTTGGAACTTGTTTGTGAGCATCAGTTCATTCGGGATCAAGTAAATATCCGGACACAAAAGAGGGTGATCACTCTAGGCCTCTGTGTTGGACACCGATATCAATGACATGGGATATACGAGTTTAAACTACAGGGTTTCGATTTCGGTTGGACTGCTATCTCTGTCTTAATTGGGGGCTGCAGTGGCTTGCTAGAGCCCGCCTGCAGTCCGTGGACCATAGGTCCACTACCAACATAAAGATAGGCCCACAGGATCATACACATTGAACGTCTGAGCTTGAACTTATAGGATCAACCGTATACTTGGAGTATATTCACAGGAGAGAGAGGATTCTATAGATTGTATTATACATATCAATTGGATTGATTGAGATAATGTAATTTATATTTGTGTTGGTTCTCTTATAATTGATTCAATGAATTAATTTAAGAGATTATTTCCTGGATGGAAATATTTCGCATGTATAGGTTTACATATGTTTAATTTTATGAAGAGTTTGATTTAATTCTTCGGTTAAATTAATTGGTCAAATTAATTTTAATTTAAATGGAATGTAATATATTATATGGTATAATATATTCACATACATGTTAAATTGAAATTAGATTTGCAATTAAAACAAACCTAAAGAATTAATTTCAGACCTGGGCTTAAATGAGCAAGAAGCCCACATAAAATTAAAACCAATTAGGCCTAAAATTTCATATGGGAATTTCGGCCAACTAGGATTAAAACCCTATGAAGAATTCGACCAATAAAAGAAAAATTGAGGTAGAAAATTTCAGCAAGAAAATCCTCTCTTTCGATGATCTAATCGCTAGCACGGGTTCACGTTTGATAGCCGTTTGTGTACGGGATTGTGGAGGAGATCGAATTTGATTTCTGCAGCCATCTCTAGAAGAGATATTTCTAGTAAGAAACTCAATTTCCTTATTTGTTTTTGTTGTTTATGATTTCTATTTCAATTGCTCTTGGGAACAGATTTGAGAAAACGTTCCGTAGTTTCGCTTTAATCGAAAGTTTTGCAATGAAAAATCCCTTCAGTAGTATCAAAGCAGGCTTTTGATCTGTGGAAATCATTAACTAGATTGAATCCCTTGTTTTAAAATTGATGTTTTTGATATTGGGATTCTTGGATTTGGGGTTTTATGATTTTCCCCACTTATTTTTCCAATTGAAAATTGATATTGCATATTGGTTATGTTTGTTTTAATTTTCTGTTGGATGATGAATCTTGGTGATTTATTTGATTTAATTTTTTTTAATTAAAAATCATAGGCTGTTTTCGCGGGTACGGGGCCGTAGTGGCGAAAACAGCGGCAACAGCCACTGCCTGCTGCTGCGGTTGAGGCCAGCAGCTGCTGCTATTAGGTGGCAGCCGCTGCTACCCCTACCTGCAGCGGGCCGGGCCCTGTTTTGGATTTGGCGGGTTTTTGGGTCCGGGCCTAGTTTTAAATTTTAATGGGTTTTAAAATTCGGTGTGTTTAAATTTTCTGCAATTTAAATGCGCATGGTTTCTTGAATGAAATTTTAATTTTGTTCATGAGATATTAATTTTGGAAATTAATATGGTGTAATGAAATTGATTCGGGTTTTCTTGGCATGATTACCCAGGCGGTTAATTTGGATACATGGTTTCCCAATTCCAGTGGGAGCAATGTTCTGCTTAGGCTGGAGGCTTAAAGCCCGTTAAGGGTTAGAACCATGATGGGCCAGATTGGCGATTTCAAAATAATGGCTAAGGACATAATTAAATGGGATTAATTTTATGCATTTTAACATGTTTATAAATTAATGTATTGGATTACATGCTTGTGTGATTTAATATATGAATGGATGTTATTGGGCCTTATTCAAGTTGGGTAGTATTTTATTTTTGGGTAAATATGGCCTGTGTGCCATTTTCTTTTTTATGTAATTTTATTTTATTCATTTATTATAAAATGTAAAGAAAAAGCCCATTGGAGAGGCGAACCCAGAAGAAAGGAGGCCCACCTGGTGTTTTTCTAGTATAGGCTTACTAGAATTATATTAGGTTGTAATATAGGCCCATAGCATTCAATTATTTATTTAATTATGCTTTATTTATTTACATGAATGAATGTATGATCCAATCTCATTTTCACTCGCCTTTGCATCTAAGCCGTTATTAAAATGAATCTAATAACCAAAAGGAAATTACTAAGTCACTTAAAAGTGCTTCCCTCATTCAAAATTGACTTGAAGTGGGGATAGGCCAGTTGTAGACCATGCCCTTTCAGGATACACTGGAGTATCGTCATTTTGTATTGGGTTGGAGTATTGATTACTCTAATGCTTGAATAGAGGTTTAGACTTAGCATGGGTAGTAGGATTCTCCTGGCCCTAAGCACAGATGGGTAAGTGCCAACAAGCCCATCAAACCGAGAGTCCCTAGGTTGGGATTGGACTGCGTTCCTACCTAAATAATAAGGGTATAGTTTTTCCAAGCCCTCGTCTGGCTATATCTTGATGAAATATGGATCTCAGCCCATTAGCCCAATAACTTGACTTAATTAATAACATGATTCATTATTAATTAAATATGGGAAAAACAAAGTAAGACCTTTATTAACACTCTTTAATTTCTGTGTAGTAATCAAATGGCAAATAACAATACACTTTCACTGCGATCTATCCTCGAGAGGGACAAGCTTTCCGGACCCAACTTCTTGGATTGGTCTAGGAACTTAAGGATAGTTCTAACACAGGAATCTGAGGAGTACGTGCTAGAAAGGCCTGTACTGGCTGCACCTACTGGGCGTAATCCACCAGCTGCACAGCTGGAGGAAAACGAGGTGCATGTCAAGGATAACCGGGATGTGACATGCCTGATGTTGGCGTGTATGGTCCCTGAGCTGCAAAAGCAGTTCATGGACTATCAAGCCTTTGCTATGATAACAACTCTGAATGAGATGTTTCAAAAGCAAGCTCATCAAGAAAGGTACTTGACGAACAAGGCATTCCACTCCTGCAAGATGGGGGCTGAGACATCTGTGAGTGCACACATGCTCAAGATGAAGGGCTATTTAGATACTTTAGCCCGTCTCAGATCGCCTATCTCATAGGAGTTGGCGGTTGACACGATCCTGGCATCCTTACCGGATTCTTATGATCAGTTCATCCTAAACTACAATACGCAAGGGATGAATTGTACTGTTAGTGAGCTGCATAGGATGCTCAAGCTTACTAAACAGTTGATCAAGAAGACTCTGTCGGTACTGTTGGTCAACAAGGGGAACTCTTCTCTTGTTAAGGGCAAGGCCAAGGCTAAGAAGGCTAAGGCCAAGCCCAAGGCCGGTCCTGAGGATGTCTGCTTCCAGTGCAAGCAGGTTGGGCATTAGAAAAGATCTTGTCCCCAGCTATTGAGAGAGCAAAGGAAGAGCCAGGGTGCATCTTCATCAGGTATACATGTCATAGACATAAACCTCACTGTTTCAACATCTTAGGTATTGGATACTAGATGTGATTCTCACATTTGTTGTAATGTGCAGGGACTTAGAAACAGGAGATCACTGAAATCAGGAGAGGTGGACTTATGGGTTGGAAATGAAGCAAGGTTAGCTGCCATAGAGATCGGCAGGTACCATCTGTTAATGCTTAGTGGATTAGTTTTGATTCTAGAACATTGTTATTTTGTACCTGCTATGTGAAGGAATATTATATTTGTTTCAGTTTTGGATATTTCTGGGTTTAATTTTACTATTGGAAATGGTAGAATTGGTGTAAGTGCTGAAATTTTTCCGTCCTTAAAAAAAATGCAGCGGTGTCACATGACTGTAACATATAGTCGTGCGACTGTCGTTACAGTCATACGACTATAACGTCGGAGCAGGTGCAGAAGCCCATACCTCTGCAGCAGAAAAAGAAGAAGAAAAGGAAGAGTAATTAATGCTCTTGGGGAGGCAGCAAGAAACCAGGATAAGAAGGAAAAGAAGAGAGGTTGGAGGAAGGAGGAGGGACACTTGATTTCTGGTTTTGAGAGAGAGAGAATTTAGAGAGAGAATTGGGAAAAAGGGAAGAAAAAGAAAGAAAAACCACACAAACACAAACTTCTTTTTCTCTTCTTTTTCTTTATAATTCTTAAGTGATTAAGTTTAAAATCTGCTAGACGACAATAGGTTAATAACTTAACACTCTAAATTCAATCAATTTCGGACTAGATTCCTAAGATTCCCAAGCATTTTGGAGAATTTGGACATAACTTAACAATCTTGACTCAAGAGGAAAAAGTGCAAATTCAAGTGAATTAGAGCGATACCAGGGGTCAATCCTACGGTGGATAAGTGCCTAAGAGGTAAACACTCTTTATTCCCTCTATTTTTCATGCTTTCTGGGTGGATTGATGTGATTTTGTGCATTTTATTTCAACTTTTACGTTTTCTGTTTCTGGAAATCAAGAACAGTCGTGCGAATGTTCTTGAGTTGATGAACAGTTGTACGACTGTAAATACAGTCGTACGAGTGTTCTTGATTTCCAGCTGTTTTCTTCCAGTTTTATTTCAAATGATTTTGTCGAAATTCTAAGTTTGGATGATTTACAGTCACAAGACTGTAATTACAGTCGTACAACTGTAGTTACAGTCGTACGACTGTAATGCTCGTCCAAGAGCAGAATTTCTAGAATAATCCCTAAAAATTTCTAAAAATCCATAAAAATTCAGAAAATCAGAAAATCATCAAAAAGAATTTTGCTGTGTGCATTCACTACCTTAGATTTAAATTTCCATGTAATTGTATTTAAAACAACACAACGACGGAGACCTGTTTCTCCCAAAAACCGACCCACCTCATATGTTAAAATTAATTAAATCGGAAAATAAATTGTTTTCAAAACGATTTTCTCACAAAACCAAAATACAGGGACGTTTCAAAATGTTTTCCAGGTCTAATCGGGCCGGCTAGCCGAGCCGACCAGGTTATCCCCCCTAATTGCATGTCTCCGAATTCTTAAAATCCCATTCTGTCTTATTTGAGTCCTACTTATGGTGTGCCATATATTGTACTAACCCTCTGTTTTGCAGCTTTTTATTTTTATTTTTGATGTATTTAATAGATTTATCCATGTATCCTAGGCGATTGTATTTTTCTAGATAAATCGTGTATTTTAGGCGGTTGTAAAAGTGAGGTTGAGAGTTTTTCCATTTTTATTCAATTGAGTTGTATAATCGGCCTCTATTATTCTTTTGTATATTTTGAATGTATATTTTATTTTTATGTAATTAATTTCCTGCATTTTGCTTTAGCATCGGTTAATTAAAATAAACCAGCTGGGATTAGGAAAAGATAATAAAGCGAATTAAATATGGTAATATAAACTGTAAAGTGAAAGCAAGCTAGAGGTTAAGTAAGTTATTTGCCCGAACCCTAAATCTCTGGATTAGGTACAGCAGTCTGTCCTCGGTAGAGAGCTGTACCGGAATTCCCGGATGAGCTGATCGGGGTGGTGACTCTGTCACTGATCTCGAGATTTAAGTTTCGAGGTCTTTAAGTTAAAAACGGGAAAATGTTTTCTACAAAAGAATTTCCAAATTAAATCAACAATTTTCTAACTCAAGATAAACAAAACCCGTTTTCCAAAATCAAATCAAATCATCTTTCTATTTCTTCCTCCGTCTGCTTCGCCGCGGTCTCGTTTTAAAAGGTCGTCCGCTCACAATTGGTTTATCTAGAGAGGGATTATTTTATAGAGAAGCTTTATTAAATAATGGCCCATATATCTTGGATTTAAATGAAACTAATCATGTCTATAACATAAATACTAAAAGGATTAAGCCTAACAAACTTAATCATGTCTACCTTTGGCAATGTCATTTAGGCTACATAAACGAGAAGTGCATAGCTAGGCTTCACAAAGTTGGAATCCTAAGATCATTTGACATGGAGTCACTTGATATATGCGAGTCTTTTTTACAAGGTAAAATGACTAAAGCGCCTTTTAGCAAGAAAGCTGAAAAAGGGCTATTGGCTTATTGGACCTAATACATTCAGATGTATATGGGCCCATGGGCACAGCTACCAGAGGTGGACATCTATACTTCATCACTTTCACAGATGATTTCAGCAGATATGGGCATGTCTATCTGATGAAACATAAATCTGAGACCCTTGATAGGTTCAAGGAATTTAAGAACGAAGTATAGAACCAACCAGGCAGAAATATCAAAGCCTTTCATTCAGACCGAGGGGGCGAGTATATGAGCCTAGAGTTTGACTCATACCTGAGAGAGCATGAAATCATTCCACAGCTCACTCCTCTAGGAACACCACAATGGAATGGGGTGTCCGAACGGAGGAACAGGACCTTATTGGACATGGTCCACTCAATGATGAGTCATGCCTCTCTCCCAATATGCTTCTAGGGATAGGCTCTAGAGACAGCAGCTCTTATTTTGAACAATACTCTGACTAAGGCTGTAGGAAAGACCCCATATGAAATATGGACGGGCAGGGCGCCCAATGTGTCTTTCTTGCAGATTTGGGGTTGTGTTGCCCATGTCAAGAAATTGACTGGGGGCAAACTAGAACCCAAAACTGATAAATGCCTATTTATGGGCTACCCTAGGGAAACCAAAGGGTATTACTTCTACAACCCCTCCAAGAACAAGGTGTTCATGGCATAAAAAGGGATCTTTTTTTAAAAGGATTTCATTTCCAAGAAAGACAGTGGGAGCAATGTTGAACTCAGGGAAGTTTAAAGCTCACAAACTCCTGAAGAGGACAACTTGGAGACCAGGGTGGAGCTTCCACAGGAGGAAGCGCCAGCCCAGGTCACACAAGGACCTAGAAGGTCTGGTAGGGATCGTCGAGAACCTGAGAGATATGGGTTTCTCGTTACCGATGATCACACTCTTCTGGTGTTCGATGAGGAAGAGCCCAAAAACAGGCTATTGCTAGCCCACAGTCTGCCAACTGGCACAAAGCCATGGAGGTGGAGATACAATCTATGTACGATAACCAAGTTTGTAACCTAGTTGATCTACCTCCGAGTGCTAAGGTCATAGATTGCAAGTGGTGCTACAAGCTGAAGGCTGAAAATACCTTCAAGGTTCAGCTGTTTGCGAAAGGTTTCAGACAAGTCCATGGAATAGACTATGATAAAACTTTCTCACTAGTTACTATGCTTAAATCCATAAGGATTCTGCTGGCCATAGTCGCTTGGTACGACTATGAGGTCTGGTAGATGGATGTCAAAATAGCTTTCCTTAATGGAAATCTACTCGAGGATATGTACATGACACAACCTGAGGGTTTTATCGATCCAAAGTATCCTGGAAATGTATGCAAGCTTCAAAGATCCATTTATGGATTGAAGTAAGCATCCCGAAGTTGGAATCTTAGATTCAATAAAGCCATAAAGGAATACAGCTTCATACAGAATCAAGATGAGCCTTATGTGTATAAGAGGATTAGTGGGAGCATCGTCACTTTCCTGGTATTATAAATGGATGACATCCTTCTGATTGGAAGTGACATACCAACACTGCAAGGAGTAAAGCAGTGGTTGTGTAAGTGCTTCTTAATGAAGGACTTAGGTGAAGCCGAGGTGATCCTAGGGATTAAGATCTACAAGGATAGACCCAATCAGCTTCTAGGCCTAAGTCAGGCCACGTACATAGATAAGGTTCTGAAAAGATTCAGCATGGATTAGGCCAAGAAAGGTTTCTTGCCAATGAGCCATGGGCTGAAACTTAGTAAGAAGAACTGTCCTAAGACAAGACAACATAGGGAAAACATGAAGTTGGTCCTATATGCATCCGCTATAAGATCAATCATGTACTCCATGCTATGTACGTGACCTGATGTCGCCTTTGCACTGAGTATGACGAGCTGATACCAGTAGGATCCCGGGAAGGACCACTAGAAGGCTGTCAAAGCAATCCTAAAGTACCTCAACCGGACTAAGGATAGCTTCTTAGTGTATAGGGGTTAGGAAGAGCTGTCAGTTACTGGGTACACTGATGCAAGCTTCCAGACCTGCCAGGATGAATACTAGTCACAGTCTGGGTATGTATTCTTGCTAAATAGTGGTGTTGTAAGCTGGAAGAGCTCCAAGCAATCGACTATCATGGACTCTATTACAGAAGCTAAGTACATTGTAGCGTGTGATGCAGCTAAAAAAGCTGTATGGATAAAGGAGTTTATCACTGAATTAGGAGTAGTACCAACTATACAAGATCCAGTTGATAGCTTGTGTGACAACAACGGGGCTATTACACAAGCTAAGGAGACTCGGTCACACAAGAAGACGAAGCACATGCTCAGGAAGTTTCACCACATACGAGAAATCGCCGAGAGGGGTGACATTTCATTACACAGAGTGGACACCGAGGATAATGTCATAGATCCTTTGACCAAGGCGCTGGCTCAGCCCAAGCATGAGGGTCATACTAGATCTATAGGGATTAGGCCCATACCTAGTTGGAACTAGTGCAAGTGGGAGATTGTTGGATATGTCCTAGTCCCGAGGCATTGGTCCTCGTTTTTGTATCATACATTTATACTTTATTATAAGATTTATGTATTATACAATTTGTGTCAATAAATAAAGGTGTTAATTTATTTATCATATATCTTATGCAATATTGTACATAGAGTATCCAATGGACATATCCATATCCTTGTTGACAAGTGTCATGTACTTGGCAGTGAGACCATAGATAGGGAAAATGATATGACCATAAAGTCATCCATAGTTTGTTCCAGTCATAGGAATGAATGAACCAAAGACTATCATGAGCTTGGTTGTATGGCGATGTCTTACCGGCCATTGGACATGGAATGTCAACCAAGTTAATGGGTACATGCAAAGGGGCATGGTACTAGATAGATCCACTAAACGAGATATCCATATGGTATAGTATCACAAGTGATTCTCGTGTAGTACTTGTATGGATCCTTTGACCTGACCATATCATTGTGCTGCATGTGAAGTGACATACTTTGGTGTACGCCTAAAGGGCCTGTAACAGGGTGCCAAGTATGGGTACGTTTGGGTATGTCAGTAAACATGGCAGGACTATAGATATGCAGAAGAGAATGTCACTCAGTAGTCCACTGAGAAGATATCACCGGCCACTTGATGAATGCAACTGATAAGAGTGTGGCTACACCCAAACAAGTTGGAACTTGTTTGTGAGCATCAATTCATTCGGGATCAAGTAAATATCCGGACACAAAAGAGGGTGATCACTCTATGCCTCTATGTTGGACACCGATATCAATGACATGGGATATGCGAGTTTAAACTACAGGGTTTCGATTTCAGTTGGAGTGCTATCTCTGTCTTAATTGGGAGCTGCATTGGCTTGCTAGAGCCCACCTGCAGTCCGTGGACCATAGGTCCATTACCAACATAAAGACAGGCCCACAGGATCGTACACATTGAACGTCTGAGCTTGAACTTATAGGATCAACCGTATACTTAGAGTATATTCACAGGAGAGAGAGGATTCCATAGATTGTATTATACATATCAATTGGATTGATCGAAATAATATAATTTATATTTGTGTTGGTTCTCTTATAATTGATTCAATGAATTAATTTAAGAGATGATTTCCTAGATGGAAGTATTTCGCATGTATAGGTTTACATGTGTTTAATTTTATGAAGAGTTTGATTTAATTCTTCGGTTTAATTAACTGGTCAAATTAATTTTAATTTAAATGGAATGTAATATATTATATGGTATAATATAATCACATACATGTTAAATTGAAATTAGATTTGCAATTAAAACAAACCTAAAGAATTAATTTTAGACCTGGGCTTAAGTGAGCAAGAAGCCCACATAAAATTAAAACCAATTGCGCCTCAAATTCCACATGGGAATTTCGGCCAACTAGGGTTAAAACCCCATGAAGAATTTGGCCAACAAAAGAAAAATTGAGGCAGAAGATTTCAGCAAGAAAATCCTCTCTTTCGACGATCCAATCGCTAGCACGAGTTCACGTTCGAAGCCGTTTGTGTACGGGATTGTGGAGGAGATCAAATTCGATTTCTGCAGCTATCTCTAGAGGAGATATTTCTGGTGAGAAACTCAATTTCCTCGTTTGTTTTTGTTGTTTATGATTTCCATTTCAATTGCTCCTGAGCACGGATTCGAGAAAACGTTCCATAGTTCCGCCTTAATCGGACGTTTTGCAATGAAAAATCCCTTCACTGACCTCATAAGAGTTAATTACATTCATGGTCTTCCAATGATCAGAAATAGAACAAAATTATCACAAAACTTTAATTTGTAATGCAAAATTTCTCATAATTTAATTTATGTTTCTTCTGTTGTCCTTTTGGCTGGAATTCATGAAATTTATTCACCGAAAAATTCCATGTAAATGTTAATATACCAATTTTTCTACCTGTGGGATTAGAGTGAAAAGAAAAATGAATGTAATTATTTTTTATTTATTCTTTTTCCAGGTGTAAAGAAAAAAATAATTTAACTTCCAAATGACATTTGTGGCGAATTAATATTCCAACTAAAAAACAATGGAAGGAGCGTTTTATGTTATAATTAAAAGGATTATGGCAATTGTTGTTTCATTTCTCATAATTGGAAGGATATGAATTTCATTAACCCACTCTCACAATATTTTATAACAAATAGAAAATCTATGAAAAGTAATAAGAAATTACAAAGTCATTTATAAATTTAATTGTCATATTTATATTAAAACGTGCATAACGCAGCTGGTTATATATATAGCACTGAATTGCAGCTTACAACTGTTAACGATAATGGATAGTTTCGGCGTATCCCTCTCTCCGCATTCCCCCGTCTTGTACGCCTTTCACTCACCCAGCCGAAAACACTTCGCCACTGTCTCCTCCATCTCTTCTTCCCTCGAACCACCGCCTCCGCCACCATCTGATTCTATCAATTCTTCTGTCCGTCGTCCCAAATCCCTTAAATCCCCCACTCCTCCTTCCACCACTCGCAAAACCCCCAATAACCCTTTCAAAATCCTTCTTAATCCTTCCAATATCCCCTCTCCGCCATCTGCAGACCATCATTCTCTCTCCTCCAAACTCCGTCTTTCAAGCAAACTCTCTCCTCCTCCTCCTCCTCCTCCTCTTCCTCCACCTGTACCTCTGCCACAAACCAAAACTAAACAAAAACAGGTGAAGGAGAAGAAGAAAAAACAAGGAGATGAATCCCAAGTTTCTGAATTCCGCCAAGGAGGGAAGATTTTTGTTGGAAATCTACCTAATTGGATTAAGAAGCACGAAATTTCCGAGTTTTTTCGTCAGTTTGGGGCCATACAAAACATTATCTTAATCAAAAGCCACAACGACACCGAAAGAAATGCTGGTTTCGGTTTTGTGATTTACGACGGTCCAACAGCAGAGAAATCTGCCTTGAAAGCTGTGGAGTTTGATGGAATGGAGTTCCATGGAAGGATTCTTACTGTTAAGTTGGACGACGGGAGAAGATTGAAAGCTAAAGCTGAGGAAAGGAAGCGGTGGGTGGAAGGGGAGAATGGGGAAGATTATAGGTCTGGATGGCACGAAGAAAGAGATGGGTTGAGAAAGGCATTTCGGAGAGTTCTGGAGACTGAGCCAGAGAATTGGCAGGCAGTTGTTACTGCATTCGACAGGGTTAAGAAGGTAACAGTTTTTCTTTTGTCATTTTCGATAAAGGAAATGTGTTGAGCATAGTTGGTGATGGCCTCAATTTGTTAGTATTCTTCTATTATTAATTCTGAGTTCTTATGTGTTCTATGTGCAAAATTTGTAACAGCAGAAATAATTTAGAGAGAGAACGGAATCCATGTTTTACGAGAATATCTTGGTGAAGTGATGAGCCATTTTTTTTTAATTTAAGTTAGCGTTCTTGTAGAGAAACAGGGGCAGAACAGAGTAAATCGGAGAGGGAGTGAAGTGAAATGATCCTTACATCTTAAACTAATATAGGAGGGATTAGCTTACATGGATTTAAGTATTTTTTATTCTTAATAATATCAGCAATAAGAAATGTACTAGAGTTTGAGAATGAAATTTGCATAAGATGAGAAAGTTGGAGTTTTCTGGATGCCATGGTGTGTTTGTTGCTAAAAAGAGTTCGAGGTTCTGCTTATGTCTTGAATGGTGGGTTCGAAACAGAAACCGATTTCATGCTTCCATGAAACTTGAAGATATTATACTTATAATAATCATTTTGCTTGTACCCTGGCAAAAACGTATTGCTGGGGTTGTAAGGATGGATTAAAAATGCAACTATTGATTACATGATTACATCTTTGACTTATGTTTAATTTTGAATCAGTCTTCTCCTACTGATTGCATTGGTTAAAATATGTTCTACTTCCAGTTGTTATAAATTTGAAATTTCTCATCTGAATTTATTTGCAATTGAATTTTGTTATTTGTACTAGTTAGTCTACAGGGTTCATTATGATTATTTTTTGGTTAGAAATTGCACCATTTAAAATTTGATTTTACCCCTTGTAGTCTAGAATGATTTATGCCAATATATGTAATTGTGCTTTGTGTTGAAAATACATTTATTGATGTCCCCCTTAAAGAAAGTTGTCAATCTACGAAATGTACATTGTTTCTGGGAAGGTTCACTTGCCCAAGCATTTGATGCATTTTAAGTTTTATGGAAGCTCTAATAGCTTTTATTCAATCAATTTTGTATATGTATCATTTCCTTTCTTTATCTTATCTTTAACATTATTATTTTCATTACTTCATTGTTTAGCCTTCAAGAAGGGAGTATGGGTTAATGGTGAGCTATTATGCACGACGAGGAGATATGCATCGTGCTCGTCAAACTTTTGAGAGCATGCTCGCAAGGGGAATAGAGCCAACATCACATGTTTATACAAGGTAAATTTTTTATTTATCATACATCAGTCTAGCTTTTGTCTCATTTACTATTAATTAACTTATGTATTATGCTGTTCAGCTCCCACCTGGTTGTCCAAGTTCTGTGAATGTGTTTATGGTTTACTTGTAGTTTATATTCTGGGCATAGATCTCGCTAAAAGTGTTGTAGTCAAAGTAAAGGCAAGCACTCTTCATTTAAACACTAAAAATTTTGAAATTTTTATGAATTACAAAGTTGCATTTAGCCATTTACTGCTTGTTTCTGCTTTTTGTCCATTTTATTTCTAATTTGGAGTTGTATTTGGGAACCTTTTTCAATTTGTTGGCTTGGGGATATGATTGTTTTAGATCTAGGTGCTAGTTGCTTCAGCCTGATTCTCTCTCGACATTAAGATAATTCACTTCATGCAGCCTTATTCACGCTTATGCAGTTGGTAGAGACATGGAAGAAGCATTATCTTGTGTTAGAAAAATGAAAGAAGAGTGCATAGATTTGAGTTTGGTGACTTACAGCATAATTGTTGGTGGATTTGCCAAAATCGGAAATGCGGAGTAAGTAAACAGATACTATGTTATAGAATGTATTTGTTTTATTTGTTTACTTTTGGAAAGCATCTTCTGAAGTTGCATTAGTACTCTCGGCCTCTGGAAAATATCAACTTCTTAAAATCTGGGATCGCTGTTCCAATTCAACCAAAAAATAAAATAGTGGCTATCACTTCAGAGACGGACAAAGTGTGTACTCTAGTTAGAATCCTCGTAAAAAAGATTAAAGAAAAGTAGTACCTATGTAAAATTGAAACAGAAAAATGCAATAACAAGGAAAGTTTTGTAAGTTCAATCCAGTAGAGCAGGTCAAGCAAAATGACAACTTAGGAGACCCATGTAACAAAATCCTAAGTAAAGCTAGAAATCACTTTACAGAAGTAAAAAAGAAAAAATGACAGACATAATGTTGACCGAACCAAAATTTCAAGTTGTTGGCATGTCTCTGCTACATATATGTTCCTGAATATATCTCTTGTCAAGAGCCTAATACAATCTCATATCTACAACTTTTTGTTTATAGTTAATACATTCTCAGATCTCTAATTTGTTTTTCTTTAGTGATGACAATTCTTAAGCTCACGATGATAATTTTATTGTTTTTTGGTATAGATTATAGTATTTATTAGGTTCCTCTGTGAGCTAATACCATTTTGTGTTGTTGAAGTGCTGCAGATCACTGGTTTAAGGAGGCCAAAGAGAGACATATACATATGAATGCAATCATATATGGGAACATAATATATGCTCATTGGTCAGTAATTGGAGCTGGAATTCAAGCGTAGAATCTTCCTTTCTCAATTCAGTATATACACTGAGATGTGTATCTGCAGAGTGGGTGGTTTTGGATTGGGGGTTTGGGTGGGCTGAGGGAACCTTCCTTCCTTAGGTAACATTGTTTTGAGGTTTAAACAGTTTCCAAAATAACTGTGTTGTGAACCATGCTTAAGGGGAAGTACACTGTAAAGATGTTTGGGGCTTGGGTAATAATAACTTAGAGGATCCTTGGAGGGTACTTGCAGAACTGGGTTGCAAGTAAAATTTCACCCTACTTTACATTGATAGCCTAATGTTTTGCATATCCAATTAGTATCTGTTATCATGAGGTGCTTCCTTTTAACTACATCTTTTATTTTTCAATTGCAGTCAAACATGTAATATGGATCAAGCTGAAGCTTTGGTAAGGGAGATGGAAGAAGAGGGCATAGAAGCTCCTATTGACATATACCACTCAATGATGGATGGTTACACCATGATTTTGAATGAAGAAAAATGTTTGACTGTGTTTGAAAGACTAAAGGTGAAAATGTGATTTGATAAAGTATATGTTTTAATCTAATTTATTTCTGGCCTAAAGTTTTATTTTTTGGTGCCCCCTTTAATTTTAGCCTCTCTTTCCACTATCCTATGTTTAATTAATGCAAAAAATTACTCTTAACACCATAGAATGATAGAGAACTGCCCAGCCCATTTGACAGGAATATTCTAGAGGGGAAGAGCTGTAAGGATAATGAATATTTCTGGTACAAGCGATTATTAGTATTTAGGAGGATAGAATTTAGGAAGAGGGGGAGGAGAATATTCTGGTTATTGTTTGCCTGCATTTTTAGCAGAAGCTCTACATATGTCTTTCTTTCCTGATTCTATTAGTTCTGGTTCTAGTATTGTAATCTTCTCTTCTTTATCAATATAACTCTCTATTTCTCTATCTTTACTGTCCATTTTTGGGTTTCCTATTGTACAACCAGCAACGGTAACTCAACAATGTGCTGATTGAAGGTTTTATCCACTAAAAAGATCAAAAATATTTTAAACTTGCTATTTTTTCCTGATCTGTTTTGAATGTTAAGCTGGATCTCAATTTGCATATTTTGATGTTTGCCTCATTGTGCAAGTTGTTAGGTGCTTAAACCCTTTAATTCTTGCCCTTGTATAGAGTACAGGCTAGTAATGTGGAGATACTTTCTGTCAGCATCTGCCCCATCTTGGTTTTATGCTATTTCCTTGTTTGCCAGGAATCTCTCAAATGCATTTTCTACTGTAACGGTTCCTAATATATTATGAAATGTTAAAGATGAATGTGAAATATCAATTGCTTGTTGAACCCTATGAATTACGTGAAAGTAAGATACTCCAAATTCGGGAGTCCAAGAGTTTAATAAAACATTCTTGATGGAAAAAAATGTGAATGAAAGATTCCACTGGATTGAATTGGGTCCATGAATCTAAGAAATAGTGAGAATTCTTGAGTGAACTTCTAACTTAGTAGCATATAATATATGCAAAGCAAGTATTCTCTTACCTGAACCTATTTATGGTCTTGGACCAACATTGAGCTCTCACATCACATTTTCAAGATACATAATTATGTACACATTATTATTATTATTATTATTATTATTATTATTATTATTATTATTATCTCATTAATTTATTTTTCATATTAATTGCTTTATACGGTGTAGGAAAGTGGATTCATACCCTCAGTTATCAGTTATGGATGTCTCATCAATCTGTACACCAAGGTAAAATTTTCATGGTTTTTTGTATTCTTGACTTGTATGTGTATTTGTTTGTTGAAAGGGTTTATAGCTTGTTAATTGTGGACTTGCGTGATTTTCTCTTTACGAAGCAAAGTACTGATGAAAGAAAATGAGGAGCAATTGTTGTTGTGGAAACAAATAGCTATGGTGCACTTCCTTTATGAAGCAATAAAATGTCTCCACAACCCTAATTCAATATGCAACCATGTTTGTTATGAACTTGCATGATTTTCTCTTTACTAAGCAAGGTACTTATAAAAGAAAATGAGGACCAATTTTGTTGTAAAAACAAATAACTATGGTGCACTTCCTTTATGAAGCATTAAAATTTCTCCACAACCCTAAATCAATATGCAACCAATGTAGATGAAATATAGCACTAGACTCTAATGGGGAAGATTCTAGTGCTTCTTAGCATTTCAAGCAATGTGCCTCTCTCACCAAGGCACAGGCTTTTTTCACTTTAGCTGCTATGCTTTTGAAGTGCTCGGAAAGTGGCCTTGCCCTTAGGATTTCTATTTGCTTTGAAGTTGTCTCTTTCCAGTGAATTAGTTTAAAGCAACAAAATTTAAAATTATTAAGAAACAATTTTAAGAAATGCCCATTTTGTTGTCTCTTTAATATTTACATTCAAATTGGAGATCAATTCTGCAATAATGGTTCATGTAACCAGGTACTTCACCTTTTAAATTGTAGTTCTTCTAACCTGATGTTTTCGTTGGATTCACATACTTTTTCCTTGGCTTAATTTCACCCATGGTACACCAACTATACCCTATTTCACACTTTGGTACACTAAGTTCATTTTTGCACAATAACCCGAACTTGTAACCTAACATTGTGGTACATATAATATGCTATTACAAAGTTACTTGTGCCACACTAGCATTTTGGCCCAACCAAAACACTCATACAGGTCCCACTAGACGTGAATAACTCTTACACCCTCTAAAGTTTTCTCTCCTGCTCTTCTTCCCCAATTCTCAATTTGCATTTCTCTCTCCTCAAACTTCTCACTCCCTTCCTCCCTCTATTTTTCCAACTAAACACCACTCCTTGCATTTCCATATCTAAAGAACTATTTTCCTCACTCTTCAAGGT
The DNA here is from genome assembly GCA_039660915.1 of Euphorbia tirucalli. Taxonomy (NCBI): domain Eukaryota; kingdom Viridiplantae; phylum Streptophyta; class Magnoliopsida; order Malpighiales; family Euphorbiaceae; genus Euphorbia; species Euphorbia tirucalli. Next base: position 24,768,213 of record CM077633.1, read on the forward strand.
GTAATTGAATTTGAAGATGAAATCAAAATTAAAAAATCGGAAAACCAAAAATCACAACATTGAAAAATTAGAAAACCCAAAATCCACGAACCGAGAACCCAAAATAGGACTACAAATTCAACCTTAGCACTCCACACTCACAACTTAATTAGAATTTAATTTGAGAAACCAACTCCTCATTACTAGCTACTGAGAACTTCACATCGAAAAGAAAAAAAAAATTTCAATTTCAGGATACAAACAACCAAAAATTCTAATCATGTCATGATCTAACTCCAACCGAGCAAGAGACTATCGTCATCCCACCCAACTTTCAGATAAAAAAAGAATAGAATTCAATTTTCAATTTTAGGGCACCAACATTAGAAAAAAAAAATCGTCTCGTGATCTGACTCCAAACAAGCCAGACTATCATCGTCCCACCGGTCGCCTCCGACGCATTGGAAACCACTCCAGATGGAGATCTCGACACAAGGAATGGAGAGCGGAAATGTGGGGAATGGAGGACAAAGACGATGACAACAACTCTAACAAAGGACGAGTAACGACGAGTAACAATGACTGTGACGAAAAAGGATGAAGATGAAATGAATAAGGACGAAGAATGGCAGGTCACGACAACGGAGATAGAATGAAGGGGGAGATTATGTAGTTGCTAGTTTGAAGATTAAAAGATGAGAAATCTAGGGTTAGAACTAAAAAATTAAAAAAGGAAAAAATTAAAAATAAAATAAAAAAGAAATTTGTGTAAGGTTAAAATGGTCATTCCAATATAGTGGGCCTCCATATTTTATGTTGAAAAAGAGCAAAATGCTGATGTGGCACGGGTAACCTGTAATAGGAGGTCATATGTACCACAATGTAAGGTTAGCTACAAGTTCGTGTATGATATGGTGCAAAAATGAAATTGGTGTACCAAAGTGTGAAATAGGGTATAGTTGGTGTACCAAAGTGTGAAATAGGGTAATAGTTGGTGTACCATTGGTGAAATTAACCCTTTTTCCTTCAAGTTCTTACACTCTACTATAGCTCCTTTAGTCTCTCTTTTTCAAGCATGATACAGCCTATCTTGTTCTGTAACCTTTCTGTACACCTTTATCATCATTTTATCTTGCTGTGGTTTTTTTTTTTTTTTTTATATATATATATATATATATTATTATTCTTTCTCTTTTCAAGTAATTCTGTGGATGATAGCTTTTACTTGATAGTTTGGGCCTGTTGCTGATTTTAAAAGAGCTCCATATAGCTGATTCCAACTGTTGTTCAGAATTAGAGTTGGAGAGAGAGAGAGAGAGAGAGAGAGAGAGAGAGAGAGCTGGTGGTTATATATTTGGGGATTTAGCTGGTGAGAGGAAGCTTTTGTGAAAAGTTAGAATTTGGGTCTGGGATTTAGTTTGGAAAAGGGGCACCACTGTGTGGGAGCAGAAATTTTTTCTCTTCTGTTCATATTTCTTATCATTGTTTTTCTTTTACCCTCATGTTCCTTTTCCCTCAATTATATTTTCTATCAGATAGAGATGGGATCTCATTTTTGATTCCTAGGGAAGGGTAGAAATAAAGGAAATTAAAGAGAAAAGATGGCCATTTCTTTAAAAATATATAGAGTTTACGAGGTGCAGATGCAGGGAAAACCAGAAAGAAAACTTATTTAAGTAGTAAGAGGAATTCGCCTACTAAGACTTAACTGTAAAAGACATAAAAGATTTGGAGTAATCCCAGAGAATCATCATCATTCATAAAAATGAATGACTTGATATATCATTTGCAAAACAATATACTTATTCCAAACTTGATTCTGCTATCTTGTCCCTCAAGAAAGACATTCATTTAAAATTTGTATAATTTGTGTTTGATCTTGTGTATGTTGTGTGAGATAGACATGATACTTGGATGAACTTTTAGATTTTGAAACGACTTTGATCAGGTTCATGGGTGTTGCCAATTTGAAGTGCTGAAAGTCAATGTATGTAAGATCACCATTGGAGTTAATTATTTGGAGAATTGTTAGTGTTACTTCCATTCAGGCTTTTCCTAGTCCTCCGTGTTTTTGGTTTTTGCAATGTGTAAGTAGTTAAGTTGATGTATCAAAGATTTTGCAGAGTAGCTGTGCAATTTCATGTTCATTTTTCATTAACTTATGATTGACACCTACATGTCCATGCTTTAGTAGTTATTTGGTTCTTCAGTTCCTCGTCATAATTTATAATCTAAATTGATTGGACTAGTCACATATTCTCTTCTCTAGGTTGGTAAAGTCTCAAAAGCCTTGGAAGTTAGCAAAATGATGGAATCAGCTGGTATCAAACACAACATGAAGACTTACTCCATGTTGATTAATGGATTCTTAAAATTAAAAGATTGGGCCAATGCATTTGCAATTTTTGAAGATGTTCTCAAGGATGGTTTAAGGCCTGACGTGGTGCTTTACAATAACATTATTAAAGCTTTCTGCGGAATGGGAAACATGGATCGTGCCATCTGTATGGTGAAGGAAATGCAGAAGGAAAGACATAGACCTACTACACGTACATTTATGCCCATTATTCATGGATTTGCACGAGCTGGAGATATGAAAAGAGCTCTGGAAGTCTTTGATATGATGAGGTGGAGTGGATGTATCCCATCAGTCCACACTTTCAATGCTTTGATCCTTGGACTGGTGGAGAAGCGGAAGGTAATTTTTGCATGATATAGAAATGCGAGGAAAACCAAAATGTTCCATAATTTCGGTTAAAAGTATTTACTTTGGTTATTTCTCAGATGTACTTTGCATGCCTAGGTTATGGCTCATGTCCTGATGTGTTCCTATGAAGAGGAACTCTCATTTGGAGAAAATACTAAATGTTCCACATGATTTTTACGCCTGTGTACTACCTGCTTGGCATATACAAATATGACTTCTTTTTTGTTCATTTGGTTTCGGCCGTGTAGATTGCCCTTAAATATTCAAAGCATTGGTACTTGCTTACATACTTACGATATGGAAAGCATTTTGGGGATGGTTTGATTGGGACATGACAGAATGAAATAGTTCTAGACTTCTAGCTATAAGTGAGGAGATAAAAGTGAAAGCAGAGTTCTAGTTTTAAGTGAGGAGATAAAGATGCTACCTAATAGGTGATATGGCGTGTACTGCATACCTCAACGATTGTGCTTTACTTTTTTTATTTTTTCTTATTGCTTGAATTGATGGGCGATGAAAATACATTTTGACGTTTGACTAGTACCTAAAAAACCATATACTCAAACACCTCTTTTGTCCCGCAAAGATAATCAACTTCCATTACACAGTTTAAGAAGGCTGTGCTGAAAATTGTCATTTCTAATTGTACCTTCCTTCCATGTATAGATGGAGAAGGCTGTTGAAATATTGGATGAGATGTCACTGGCTGGTGTAAGTCCAAATGAGCACACATTCACAACCATCATGCATGGATATGCAGCACTGGGGGATATTGGAAAAGCTTTCGAATATTTTACTAAACTGAGAGATGAAGGATTAGAGCTTGATGTTTACACGTACGAGGCATTGTTGAAGGCTTGCTGCAAGGCAGGCAGAATGCAAAGTGCCTTGGCAGTAACAAAAGAAATGACTGCTCAAAAGATTCCAAGGAACACATTTATTTATAACATATTAATTGATGGGTTTGTTCATTCCCACTATCCTTTTGTGTATTATTTTTCTTAACTAGCTATTCAATAAAAATATTTTGATCCGTCCGTGTTTATTGAGTGGTTGATTTACTTGTGTAGATGGGCCAGAAGAGGTGATGTTTGGGAAGCTGCTGACCTTATGCAACAAATGAATCAAGAAGGTGTTAAACCCGATATCCACACTTACACATCTTTCATAAATGCTTGTTGCAAGGCTGGGGACATGCAGGTATCTTTTTTAATGGTTTCTGTGCTTTTCCACTGGCTGTACATAGCAGTTCTGAGGAGTTCCATGCAATTGTTGTTTTCATTAGATCTCACAAGATATTTGTTATGAAGCAAAATTTGTTTCTTAGTCCTATGGAGCATGAAGAAAGATATAAAGAATTAAATTGCTTCCGTCTGATATGCATTTTTTTCTCTTGAATTAAAGCATAGTACTTATTTGATGCCCATTTGCAACCGGGTATCCTGTAACTAAACGTCAATGTTTTTAATTTCGTCTTGCTGTTAAAAATGAAAAACAAAATACTAGGCATTGAAGCATGGAAAAGCTTATGCATCTGTATAAGGTAAGAACCAATTGATATAAACTGCCAGATGTCACTATGAGAAAATTACATGAACTTGACTTTTTGGCCTTGGCACCAGCATTTTGTTTCTTTCACAAATTGCAACTATAATGCTTGAACAGTGGCCATAATAATTTTCAAATAGGGTATGTTTTCCCTGAAACCGGGGCTTCAGTTTGTGTGAATAATAAATCCTTGTAGAGCTGTATCTAATTTATCTTAATTGGATTGACTTTTCCAGAGAGCAACGAGAACAATGGAGGAAATGGAAACTCGTGGAGTAAAGCCAAATGTTAGAACCTATACTACAATGATTCATGGGTGGGCACGTGCATCTCTTCCAGAAAAGGCGTTGAGATGCTTTGAAGAGATGAAAAAAGCAGGATTAAAGCCGGATAAAGCAGTATATCACTGCTTGATGACAGCCTTGCTCTCCAGGGCTACTGTTGCAGAAGCATATGTATACTCAGGTATCCTTAGCATTTGTAAGGAGATGATAGAATCTGAATTAATTGTAGATATGGGAACGGCAGTTCACTGGTCCAAGTGCCTGCGCAAGATCGAGAGAACAGGCGGAGAGCTTACTGAAGCTTTGCAGAAAACCTTCCCTCCTGATTGGAACACGCGCAATAATCTTGATGTAAATAATGAATCATACAGTGATGATGAATTGGATGAGGATGATGATGATGATGATGATGATGATGATGAAAATGATATCTATCTTGATGGAAATGATGATGAGGATGAGAATGAGAATGAAGATGGTGGAGCTGATTATATCAGCGGAAGATTGTTGAACTGAACTAGATTAGGGGTCAAATAGTTTTTTCATTTTTTGGTAGAATCAAGAGGATAAACTGGAAAGGATGAAGTAGTTGCCATTTGATTGTTTAGTGTTTCCCTTCTCAGAAGGAATGAGCATATATATTTCAGTTAGTCTTGGTTCAAGGTACTACTACCTTGCACCAGTTTCATGTATTGATATGTATATTTGTTAGATGAAGATTAGGCTTTGATCACTTGTGTTAATTACGCATGACTAATACAATATAATTGGTGTGTCAACTTTCATTTTTGTATAAAAATGAATAAAGGATTAAATGTTGAATTCTCATTAAATTTATTATTGATTCTGTAATTGACCCCTATTATTAGTCATAAAAGATTTTTTCCAAACTAAATTTTTTTTTTTAATTATCTCATTCTTAAAACTTGGTTAAGGATGTAGTATCTGGTCTCAATAAAATTAAGAGTATAACCGAATAAGTACTATTCAAACTAATTTAATTAATATTAATTGTTGATTTTTTTTATGGGTGTCATTTTTATAAAATATCTTTTTATTATACTATTTAAACATTTTTTTTCTTTTGACTGACTTTAAATATGTTTGTTTATTCTGTTATCGTAGTATTATTATTATTATTATTTTTAATACGTTACTGATTATTCACTATTTGAGAGTTATTTATGGAATTTAATTCGTATTTAGAATAGTTTTGGCCCACGGTTTTCATTGGTTAAGCACGTAAGCTTTTTTTGTCTAGAGTAGCTATATCCGCATTGAATAATTTACCGTACTACCAAATTGAAAAAACCCTAATCAGGTCCATATATTATCAGTACTGCCTTTTCTCTCTTCCCACTTGTTGAGCAGCGGCGTCTTCTCCCTCTTTCAGCTGTAGTTTGTTCTGCTTTATCAAAGGTTCTTCTCTCTTCAATTTATCTTTAGCTGTTTTCTTTCTGCCATAATGTATCTATTTATATTCTTTTTTGTGATTGTTTTGCCCATGAATCAAAACAGCCATTGTATTATCATACAAAACTCTGGCTTTTCTATTTCTCTGTTTGATTTTTGTTCAATAAAATGGTTCTGTTAATTTATATTTTCTTTAGCAACAACTTAGAGGCTTCTGCTTACTTTTGCTCTCGTAGAACATGTTTGAAGATGTAGAGAATGATTATCTTTCAACAAATGAACTATATTTGTATGAATTGCATAAATCAGTTCCCCCATTAAACTTGAATTAACGTTCTAAAATGGCTTCTGAGTGTCTGTTTTTTGAACCTAGACCTTTATGAGGTTCTAGATTGAAGAATTTAGTCCAGAATTGGATGGATATGGAAGAACTTGATCTATAAGCTGATTGCTAATTGTTTATGAGATTAATTTTTTTGTTTAGTTTGGCTCTAGTGTAAAGCTGTTACATCTTTTTAGGGCATTTCATTCAGATTGTGGAATTGTCATTTGACACATTGATATTAGTTTGAATCCAGAAGCTTTCTTTATGTTGCTTTCTGCTAACAGAATCAGTGTAGTTTTTGTGTTTCAAAATAATCCATTAACTGTGATTAGTTAGTTTTGTTATGTTTTCTGCTTTATTGATGGTTTACTGAAGAAACCGGAAAAATGATTATAGTTTTTGTTGCTTTTACCCCCTTACATCAGCAGCAGCAGCAGCAGCTTACTATCGAAGATGGGTCGTGTTCGCACAAAGACAGTGAAAAAGTCCTCTCGCCAGGTCATTGAGAGGTACTACTCCAAAATGACCTTGGACTTCCATACCAACAAGAAGATCTTGGAAGAGGTTGCCATTATCCCCTCAAAGAGGTTGCGGAATAAGATTGCTGGGTTTTCCACCCATCTTATGAAGCGTATTCAAAAGGGTCCAGTTCGTGGCATTTCATTGAAACTGCAGGAGGAGGAACGTGAACGCCGCATGGACTTTGTGCCTGAAGAGTCTGCCATTAAGATTGATGAGATTAAGGTTGATAAGGAGACAATTGAAATGCTTGCTGCTCTTGGCATGTCAGATGTTCCAGGGCTTGTTGAAGTTGAACCACAGCCATTGATTGCTCCACAGGGCTTTGGTCGGGGCCTAGCCGGTGGGTTTGGAAGGAGGGGTTGAAGATGATTAAATTATACGGGATTTTCAAGTAATGAAGTTTGAGATAATGTCATTTTGTTAGCAGTTAATTCCTTTATTCCAGATATATGCCGAATGGTGTTGAGTGCTTGTGGTTTTAAAACTGGAAATTTATTTGACATTGAATATGAAGGATGATGATACATATTAGTTAATTACATGTAGACCTTGGGGACATATCTTGCTTATTGTTCAGCTTCAATCCATTCAGATTCATTCATTTATCATTATAAATGCTGCATTGACTGACTTGTTGCAATGTGTTGTTTTATGTTTCATTTTGGAGGCTATTTCTCTGGGTTTTGATATGGTTTTGAGCCAATGAATTGTGTCTAACTTAAATTGGATGTTAAGTTTGTAACATAGTATTAAGTCAATGGTACTCTGATTTCTGGTGCTAATGTTTATGGAAGTGTGTGTGATAGGGTCTAATAATCTGCCTAAGCTAAAATATGGCAAATAACATGCAAAACAATAGACAGAAAAAAGTGTTGCTAACATTTGCCCTGTGTTTTATTATGATTCCGAAACTAGCTTTGAAAATGGTTAACTTATTTACAACAGTTGGTGGGTATTTTTTTGGGCAAATTACAAAAAAAAAAAACCCTGGTTTCACTTTTTTGCAAATAAAGGACTGTGGTTTTTTTTTTTTTTTGTTTAAAAAAGAGGATTGTGTTTTAAAAAGTTCACAAAAAAAGGATAACTAACATTTTTCTGTTAAAAATGATGATATAGCGGGATGGTATTTTTAGTTATTTAATATACCAATAATTTATGTATATTATTTAAGAATTTTACATCAAAATTTGAATATTCTTCAAAGATTTTTCAATTTGTTATGATTTTTTTTTTAAATCTATTATCATTATTTAATTTATAAAATTATTTGCGCTTTTCAAAAATTTTCAAAATTTATCATTCATGTGTATTGTATTTTTATTAACCAACTTGAAAATTTTGAGTTCAAAATGAACAAGAATACCCTATGTAATGTCATGATTTAATTTTAGTTATCCTTTTTTTGTTAACATTTTAAAACACAATCCTCTTTTTTAAACAAAAAAAACCGCAGTCTTTTGTTTGCAAAAAAATGAAACCACATGGTTTTTTTTTTTTTTTTTTTTTTTTTTTGTAATTTGCCCTATTTTTTTAAATTATATTCACTTTGCTTGATGAAGGCAAATACTAGAAAAAATGGTGTCTCTGAGCCTTGTATTTCATGTTTCTCTACTAAAACTGATAGAGGATGTACTACACAATTTTGGGCTTGTTTAGTTCGAGAAAACAACACTTGTAAGAAAAGAAAACATTAGAACTTATTGGTTAGATGAAAAATTTTCCAAAATAGAAAACTAAAATGCAGGTGTTGTCAATAAGTTTAAAAAAAAAAAACTTGTTAGTGCACATAAGCATATTTAGGGTCCCTTTGGTTCTGCTGTTTGCTGATATTACTTGTTGTTTGCTGTTAACGATTGCTTGTTGTTGTTTGCTGATTGATAATTAGAGTTTGGCAAAAACATGATAAATTTTTGTTGTCAGGATATAAAATAACTAATTTGGAAAATAAAATAAAATGAAGTGTTTCTAGTGAAAAAATGGTTTTATTTGCTTATTGAAAACACCAGTATTTTTCTTCATAAATAGTTATCAACAGTTAGCAAAATTGAACCAAACACCTCTAAAATTGTTATTTAGTATTAAATAGCAAAAAAACACATGAAAACATGTATTCAAACCGGCTCTTAGTTTGAGGAAATAGTTTTCAATCCTCAATTTTTTTTTCTTTTTTATTTTCTAAGTTTTTCAAGTTTTTTGTTTTCAAATGGAAACATTTTCAATTTATCCTTATCGGTTTTCCATTTTCTACTGTTTGTTTTCCAAATTTTATTTATAGATTTTAAAATTATGTTACAAAAATATATGTATACAATTTAACTAAAAGCAACAATGTAATGTAAATTATTGTAAAATTATTGTCAGTCAACAATTTTGAAATTAAAAAACTTTTCAAACTTTTTAAATTAATTTGAAATGTAATTCAAATTATTGATTAACAAAAACAGCATTAATTATGGGATAGGGATTAGAAATCCCTATCTCTTATCCCATGTTTGGTAAGAGGATATAGAAAATGGGATAAGTTTTTCATTCCTACTTATCCCCATCAACCTAGAGGTGGGAAATTATACAATGGACCCGGTTCATGTGGACCTTCCCAATTAAAAATTGACACATAAGCGTTTTTTATTTTTCAAATGGTCATATTGTTTACGTGTCAGTTTTTCAGTGGAACGGTCCACATAAACCCGGTCCACTATAAAATTTCTCCCTAGAGGTAGCCAAATTGGACCTGAACCGGCCGAACCAGATCGAACCGGACTGGGTCAAAACTGGTCAAATCTTGAACCAGAACGGCGGTTCAGAAGAAAAAAAGGTTAAGGTTCAGGATCGATCAATCCCTAAATCTTTGAACCGGCGGTTCAACCCTTAGGTTCAATCAAGGGTAAGTTGTAATGTAAATTAATATGATGTAAATTATTAATTGTAAAATAAAAAAATGTAAGTTATTTTTCATATTTGATAAATTATATTATTTTGTTACGTATATTAATAATTTATCGAGAAATGGTTACATCAAACCACACATAAATTGAATTCTAAATATTTATTCAAAAAGGTTAAACTGAACCAGACCAAACCTGAACCTGGTCAAACCTGAACCAGATCGGATCAGACCGGCGATTCATCCCTTTTGAAGGTTAAGGTTCAAGTTCAAGGATTTCTTGAACCGAAACTGGCGGTTTATAACCTAAACCGTCGGTTCATGAACCGTGGCCACCTCTACATCAACCTATCTTTGGAATTTACATATTTATCTAACTTAAAAATTTAAAAGACACATTTATTCTCAATTCATCCCTAATTATTTTTAACATATTTAAGGGTAATATAGTAAAACATATTGTTTTATCCCTATCCCTATCCCTATCCAATATAACAAACATATTATATATTATCCATATCTCAATTCTAATCTCTATCCCAATCTCTATCACAATCTTTTTTTCATATCCCTATCCCTATCCCTATCCCAACCGTTATCCTTATCTCTATCCCCATCACATATCAAACACCCCGTTACTTCTTCAATTTTTTTTCTTACGTGCAGATCCAAAAATATTTACAAATTCCGTGTTGATTAATCTCATGCTTGACTTAAATGGGGTAAAATTGGAAAGGGGAATTTGGGGGGCATGACTAAAAGAATTTAGGGCAAAAATTCCTTGAAAATTTATAATTATTAAAAACTTTTAACATATATATATATATATATATATATATATATATATATATATATATATCAAATTTTAAATTCTAACTTTGTACTATTCAATAAATTATAAATTCAAAATTAAACTTGCACCCTAAAGCAAAGTGAGGACACGTTTCTACTATATTATAAACATCATAAACATATTACAATACTTAATCCTTATATTATCAGATTCACATTATAAGGTCCTCTGTTTTACTCCCATGAAAAGTTTAGTCCCTCCATCCATTTTGGTGTTTTTTCGTCGTTAAATGCATAGAAAATACAAGTTTTCCCTTGCTTGGTATTTATATGCAGGGTGTTTGATATAAATAATACTATTCTTGTGTCTCACCTATGTAGCCTTTTTGGTTAAATGATTTCTTAATATGGTATAAGAGCCTCTTAAATCCGGTGGTTGAGGATTCAAATTTTGATAAATTCTTTTATTAATGAAATTTCTATATATATATGGTAATATGAGCATATGCTACATATGCTTCAAGCTTAAGAGGTACTTGCATATGCAGAGGTGTGTTACTGACAATATATAAATATTATTCTTTAAATATTAAGCTTGTAGGTTGAATTGCTCCTTGACATGCTATTAAAATCTGTTAGACCAAAAAATTGAAGGTTTATATCCTAATAACACAATTTATTGTTGAAATTTCAGCACATAGTAGAGTGGATTAATATCGAATACCTTTCAAGCATAACAAGCATTTTTTTGCAAACGTATGTTAAAGTATCATTTATGGATTCCAGTATCAGCTTAAATTTTTTGAATCAATTGTGACCATGACATGACTGTGAAGCCTGCAATTCTCAATATATTATTAACAGTATGAACGTGATATACAAGCATTTAGGGTTGGAGATAGGTTAATTACAACACAAGTCCTTAGCTCAATATATAATTACAAAGAGAACCTTATATGTTATCACTCTCCATCATAGGAAACTGTGACTTATAGAGAGGCTTAGTGGGACCATCCACCAATTGATCAATGGAGTTAACAAACTGAGCTTGAAGTTGTTTCCGAGCAACTTGATCTTGAACAAAAAAGAAATCAACTTTAAGATACTTACTATGGGAGTGAAAAATAGGATTTGCAGTGAAATAGGTGGGACTAAGATTATCAAATCAAATCCTAGGGGTAAAAGGCAGCCAAAAACTAAGTTTATTTAACAAAAGACGAATCCATTGTATTTCTGAAGAAATAGAAGCAAGAGATCGGTATTCCGCGTCAGTCGAGGATCGTGCCACCGCATGTTGTTTGTAAGAGCTCCAAGAAATAGGATTACGTCCAAGGTGAATAATGTAGCTAGAGGTAGATTTTCAATCATCGAGAGAACCAACCTAGTCAACATCATAGTATCCCTAAAGAAACAAGGATGGATCATGCCCAAGGGGAATGCCATAAGTAGAAGCCTAGCGCAGATAATGCAAGATGCGGTTTACTGCAGCCCATTAAGTTGAAGTTGGAGCATCTAAAAATTGGGATACTTTATTAACCGAATATACAATGCCAGGATGTGTCAATGACACATATTGCAAGGAGCCAACAACACTTCAATACTGGCTTGAATCCAATAAGGCTTCTCCCAATTTTAAGTGCAACTTTTCAGAATAACACGCAGGAGTAGAGATGCCACTACAAGTGTGTATAACAGTCCTTTTTAAAAAGTCATCAATATATTTACTCTGAGTAAACAATAAACCAGAAGGTAACCAATGGGCTTCAATTCCAAGAAAATACTTCACGGAACCTAAATTTTTTAGAGCAAATTTAGATTGCAATAAAAGAACAATCTGATCAATAGTTGTTTGATTTTTACCTGTCAGGAGAAGATCATCAACATAAATAAGGTAGAACATTTTGTCACGACCATGGCAATAAAAATAAAAGAGAGCAATCGTACTTGGACCCATGAAATCTGAGAGCCAATAATGCTTTAGTCAAGAACTTGTGCCACATCCTGGGAGCCTATTTCAACCTATACAAGGACTTCTTTAATAAATAGACATGATTGGGAAAGGAAGAATTGACAAATCCTGGTGGTTGAGACATAAAAACTTGCTCATCTAGTGTCCAATGAAGAAAGGCATTCGACATATCCATATGAACAATCCTCCAATTAAGTAAGATGACCAAAGCCAAGATGACTTGAATGGTTATTGGTTTAACAACTAGGCTATATTTATCATCATAGTTAAGACCAGGCTGTTGATGGTATCCTTTAGCTATAAGTCGGGCTTTATATCGATCAATAGACCTATCAAGTTTTCATTTGATACGGAATACCCATCAACATCCGACTAGATGTGTTTTTGCTAAATAGTGGTGCTGTAAGCTGGAGGAGCTCAAAACAACCAACCATCGCGGACTCTACAACAGAAGTTGAGTACATCGTTGCGTGTGATGCGGCTAAGGAAGCTGTGTGGATGAAGAAGTTTATCACTGAGTTGGGAGTAGTACAAACTATCCAGGACCCAATTGATATCTTCTATGACAACAATGGAGCCGTTGCACAAGCTAAGGAGCCCTGGTCACATAAGAACACAAAGCACGTGCTCAGAAAGTTTCACCTCATACGAAAGATCGCGGAGAGAGGTGACATTGCATTGCACAGAGTGGACACCGAGGATAATGTCGCAGATCCTTTGACCAAGGCGCTGGCCCAGCCCAAGCACGAGGGTCATACTAGATCTATAGGGATTAGGCCCATGCCTAGTTGGAACTAGTGCAAGTGGGAGATTATTGGATATGCCCTAGTCCCGAGGCATTGGTCCTTGTATTTGTATCATACATTAATTGGATTCATGTATTATACTTATTTGTGTTATTAATAAAGGCATTAATTCATTTATTATATTTATCTTGTGCAATATATTAAATGAAGTATCTAATGGACATATCCATATCCATGATGACCAGTGTCATGCACTTGGCAGTAAGACCATGGATAGGGTAAACGATATGACCATAAATAGATCCGTAGTCTGTTCCAGTCATGGGAATGAATGGAACAAGAGACTATCATTAACCTGGTTGTATGGCGGTGTCTTACCGGTCATTGGACATGGAACGTCAACCAAGTTAATGGGTACATGCATAAGGGGCATGGTACTGGATAGATCCACTAAACGAGAAATCCATATGGTATAGTATCACAAGTGATTCTCGTGTAGTTTTTGTATGGATCCTTTGACCTGACCATATGATGGTGTTGCATGTGAGGTCGCATACTTAGGGATACGCCTAAAGGGCCTGTAATAGGGTGCCAAGTATGGGTACTTTCGGGTATGTCACTTAGCATGGTAATGCTATGGATATGCAGAAGGGATTTGTCACTCAGTAGTCCACTGGGAAGATATCACCGGCCTCTTGGTGAATGCGACTGATAAGAGTGTGGCCACACCCAAACAAGTGGGAACTTGTTTGTGAGTTTCAGTGCATTCGAGATCAAGTTAATGTCCGGACACAAAAGAGGGTGATCAATCCATGCCTCTTTGTCGGACACTGATATCAATGACATGGGATGTACGAGTTTAAACTACAGGGTTATGATATCAGTTGGACTGCCATCTCCATCTTAATTGGGGGCTATAGTGGCTTGCTAGAGCCCAACTGCAGTCTGTGGGCCAAAGGCCTACTGCCAACATAAAGATGGGCCCACGGGATCGTACACATTGAGCGACTGAACACCGGCTTAAGGAATCACATGTATACTTGGAGTATACACTCTGGAGAAAGAGGTATATATATATATTAATTACATTATAAAGATCAATTGGATTGATCCTAATAGTAAAATTAATATATTTAATTGGTTCTTCATAATTAATTGGATTAATTATGAGATTATTTCCTAGGTGGAAATATTCATATGTATAGGTTTACATATGATTTTATTTTGTGAAGATCTAATTTTAATTTGATGGATTAAATTAATCGGTCAACCTAATTTTAATTTAAATGTAAATAATATATTACTTGGTGTAATTTATTAAATACATGGGTATATTAAAATTGGGCTTGAAATTAATTTAAACCAGATTAATTAAAATAAGATTGGGCCTGAATTAAAAGGAGGAAGCTCACACAAAATGAATAAGCCAAGCTGGGCCTTAATTCCCTTAGGGAATTCAGCCAACCCAGGGTTTTAACCCTAGGAGAATTTCAGCCAACAGGACTGCAGCACACCATAGCCGAAATTGGTCTCTTCCTCCTCTCCACAGTTTGTGTTTTCCGACTCTAGCACGGGTGGTGTTCGTTAGGCGTTCGTGTACGTGAACGAGGAGGGATTCTATATTGATTCTTGCAGTCTGCATCCATCTCTGAAAGAGATATTCCGGGTAAGAGAATTATCTCTTTCTATTAAATTTTTGTTTTTACAATTTCCATTTCAATTGCTCTTGGGCACGGATTTGAGGAAATCATAGCGTTCTTCCGCTTTTATCGGGCGATTTCCGGTGAAAAATCCCAACACAAATAACCTATGAAAAGGACTTTGAAAATTTAATTGTTGCATACATAAACAATTAATGACATATACTGCATATTTAAAGGCACGGCTCCAATATTTTAAGGGGAACCTTGGCATGATTGAGAAAGGAAAGGACAATTTCAACAATATGGCAATGCTTTCGTTTAGCACAACCGTTTTGTTCAGGGGTATAGGAACAAGTAGGGGTGAGCACTATCCGGATTAACCGAATACCAATACCGAACCAAACCGAAAAAAAAATTCGGTTCGGTTACCGAATTTTTTTTGGTTTGGTTTGGTAACAATTATATATATATTTGGTAATTCGGTTCGGTTCGGTTTTTCCGTAAAAAAATTCGGTTTAACCGAAACCGAACCGAATTATTATATATATATATATATATTAGGTTTTTAATATTCTAATTTACTTAATTGAATTTTATATTTCATTAAAAAATATAAAATGACTAAATAACAATTAATTACAAAAATAATATATAATGGTTCAATTAATTGCCCTAAAAATCATTTCAAATATTTTTTTTATTTATTTTTTTGTAAAAATACCAAATTTCGGTAATAACCGAACCGAACCGAACCGAACCAAAAAATTTCGGTTCGGTTCGGTTCGGTTTTTATCCTGGTTTGGTTTGGTTCGGTTTTAATTATTACTGATAATTCGGTTCGGTTAACCGAAAATTCGGTTTGGTTCGGTAACCGAACCGACCGATGCTCACCCCTAGGAACAAGAAACCTTTATGTAATTCCATTTTTTCGCAAAAAAATTGGTTAACACTCGAAACTCACCTCCCCAATCATATTGAAAGGCTTTAATTTTAACATTGAAAAAATTTTCAACTAATCCTTTAAAGGATTGGAAAATACACTTCGGATTTTTGTTTCATAAGATAAAGCCAGGTATATTTGCTGTAATGGTTATAAAATATGACATAATAGGAATAACCATCATAGGAGGGAACTGAAGAAGGTCCCCAAACATCAGAGCATACAAGTTGCAAAGGAGCAGTAGCATAAAACGAAGATGAAATAAATGGTTGCTTATGCATTTTACTAAGACAACAAGCATCACACAAAGATTTATTAAAACGAAAATCAGAGGCAATTTTATTGAATTGTAAAACTTTGGTAGCAATGGTATGAGCGGACGATCCTAAAGAGAGAGATGAGGGTCTCGTGACTGGGGCAATGTTTTTATAAATTGAAAACGGGTTTATAGTGAAAACAAACAAACTCGAATGCTCTCACTAAAAAGTGACAGGAGTCACCACCTGACTCAGCTCAACCGGGAAATTGTGGTACAGCCAAAACGAGCTACAACTTCTTGTACCTTTTAATCAGAGATTTGGGTTCGGACAACTCACCTATTTCTTCTCGATTCAAAATATATCCAACAATTTATAACAATGCCTTCTATATTTTCTACGGTTGATTTTATCTTTGTTTTATTAAGTCAATGCTCACACACGAGATGCTATACTGAAAGCGATAAATCAGTTCAGAAAAAAGTAAATAAATTCAGGAAATTTAAAATATACAGACTGATCAAATGACTATCCTAGGGGATACAATTTTACAAAAGGAGTTCGGGATATAATTTTATCTATATACAAAATTCCTAAAAATAGAAAGCTAAACATACATCTATCCTAACATACATCTACCTGCAAAACAAAGTTAGTACAGATAAATATATAACCATGTAGGACTCAAACAGACTTAGAATGGGGAATTCCAGATAGCTTGGGACGTGAAACGGGGAAAATCAGAAAATTCGATAAATTACCCGATCTGACTTGGAAAAATATTTTAAAACACCATTTTGATGAGACTGGAAATTCTTTTGAAAATCAATTTGTTCAATTTATTATTTCCACATGCAAAAATGGGCTGGTTTTCAAGAAACTTGCGATCTATCATTGAATTGGTTTACAAAAAACTATCCAGAAATTTAATACTGAAATTAAATAAATACAGAATATAAGTCTAGATTAAAAAAATGCAAAAATAAGAAAAATAAACAAAAATATATTCCAAAATTAAAATAATAGCCATATGAGTATAGCAAAAATAGTCATGTAGCTATAAAAATTACCCATACGGCTTAAACACAGTAGAGAAATCGCTACATTTAGAAATCCTTAAACCTGAAACAAACTACAATCGTACGGCTATAATGTAATAGCCGTGCGGCTATTCGCAATAGCCATGCAGCCATAGTTTGCCAGAAAACAGAAAATAGAGCAAAGTTTCAAAACGATGCAATGCACCAAAATTCAACCCAGAAAGCTGTAAAAAAGGTTAAAAGCCTCTCAGAATTACCTTTAAGATGTTTCTCCAGTGTTCAATTTACAGAAAACCGATTCTTGAAGCTTGAATTTGGATTTGAATTAAAATTGAACTTTGAAATCCAAATCTTGAAATTCTCCAATTCAGCTGCAATTCTTTGATTTCAATGGTCAAATAAGTCTCTGAAGGTTTAATTTCGGTTTGGATTGTGAGTTTTCGTGATTGATTTTGAGGAATTGAGTCTTTGATTGTTTGAATTTTTGAGTTATTAGTTTTGAGAATTTGGGAATTTTTTCTCTTAATTCTAGATACTGTTGTTGTTCTTGTTAATTCTTGTGTTTTTCTTTTGCCTTGAGCTGTCTTTAATCCAAATCCTGCTGTAATAAGAAAGATTGGTGGAGAATTTGTTGTAATCCTCCATTTTCAACAGCTGTCTGTTTCCATGCAAAGTGCTGGTGATTCATCAACAGTTGTGCAGATGTGTCGCTACAGTCGTATGGCTATAGAATTAACAGTCAATAGCCGTATGGCTATAATCTTTAGCTTAACACCAATTCTTCAAATTTTAACGGTTTCAAGTTTCAAGTTCAATCAAATCCAAATCTTCGCTTCTCGGATTAACTTCCGCAGTGAACACTAGGAATGAATGACATTCGGTACTCTAACATCATTGAGGTTAGGAAAACCTGGCGCTCACGATTGGGTTTTGCAACATGGCCCATCTAGTATGTCATGTTGATAAGGAAACAAAATTAGCTTTAACTGAGACTGGAGATGTAAGACACATTGAATAAAGTCCTTCATCACTCTGTCCTTTGAACAGAACCCGCTTCGTTGCAAATCCTTTATAAAAAAACAATCAGCAAAAAATTCAACAAAGATAAGATTAGTGTTCATTAGAGCATAAACATATAACAAATTTTGATTTGTGCTAGGAACAAACAAAATGTTAAAAAAAAAAAAAAGAACTTTATTATCTATTAAGAAACTAGAATCACCAACATGAGAGATAGAAAGTTTAGATCCGTTACCAAGTTGAACTTCCTCAGGACCCTGATATTCAGAATGAATAGCAAGTTTGTCTAAGTCTGAGGTGAGATGGTGAGTCACTCCAATATCAACAACCCAAGGCTTTTATGGATTATGTGTAATTTCGGTGGTAGTCGTGTGTGAAGCAGGATGTATGGGATCATAAGGGCGGCGAGATTTTGGTGACGAATAGACATTGGTAAGATGTCCACTTCCACGACAATTGTAACAGATAGTTCCAGGATGAGGTGCATTTTGTTCATAGTTATGGGATTTCTACTTCCACCGTGACCACCACGAAAACCACCACGGGCAAACTGTGGGAACAGGGCACGAGCACTGTAAAGTGCCATTGGTGCAACTGAATTCTGACCAACAACTTTGGTACGCTTAATTTGCCTTTCTTCATTGAGTAACATGCCATAGAAATCATCAAATTTCACTGCTTCAAGTTTAGTTTCTAGGGCCTGGGTGAATAAGCCATATTGCTCTCTAAGAGGCAAGGAGGTTTCACACACAGTTGAGATTATTGAACTAGTCAGTGTAATTACAACACCTATTACTTAAGAAAGAGGAGGCAACGACATGGCAGAGGTATGAGTACTTGAAAGTGGCGCTGGTTATCGGAGTTGATGCGGCGGTAGAGGAACTCATGTTTTGAACGATGGAAATTTTGGTGTTAAAATCCTAGAGGACTCTGATGCCATGTGAAGGCTGTAATTCTCAATATATTATTAACAGTTCAATGTGATATACATACAAGCAGTTAGGGTTGGGACTAGGTTAATTATAACACAAGTCCTTAGCTAATATATAATTACAAAGAGAACCCAATATGCTATCAACATTGAAGAGATTATAATTGGGCAGCTAGCTAAATAAAATTTAGTATGAATACTAGCTAGCTCTATCCTTAACTGAGCTAGGTGACAACTTTCTTCCACTTTGTAATCTCATCTTCTTTAACAATGAATCTATCTTAGAGCGAGAAAACTAGCAATTACATAAAAATCCGTGTATGAAAGAAATCTATTTATTTAATTAAGTTCGATACTTCCACGTTCTATCAATTACACGATTGGATACCGTTACAAAAAGATAAAAAAAAAAAAAAAAAATGGTTTGCCATATATTCTTGTCTCTAATATCATGCAAGAAACTCTGTACATTTGAGTTTAAACATGTGTTTTTTATTTTAATATAAAAATGTGCGTTTTTAAATTCAGAATAATTATTTTCTACTTATGTTGGTGGCTTATAAATGTAATAATTTAATTGTATATAGTTTTGAATGTTTGAGGTTGAAGTTACAAATTGCTCAGCAAAGTTGGTGACTAATCATTCTGTCAGGTTGGCATTAACTCACCCTCTCAAACCTACTTAATACATGTTCGTTAGAAGAAAAACATTATTTGATTGAAGATTAAAAAAAGGCGAAGCATATCCTAAGATCCTTAAACTTTTATGCAATTTATAATTGGTTTTTTGATCAAATTTTTTCAACATATGGAGTATATGATCTTTTTGTTTTGATAATATTAGCCCTAAACTCGACACTTTTTTTCTTCCGTAGGTTACTGCATCCATTCACTGGTACGTGACACAATTTTCACAGATACGTGAGATTAAATCGGAAGTATGATTTATATCCGTAGCTGTCATAGAATTACATAGGAAGTATAATTCTGATCATTCCAATCAACTCTAGAGTCTTCAATTTTCCTCAAAAATTGTGTCACTTGTAAGTGAACGAATATTGTAGTCTACAAGAGAAAAAAATGTGGAGTTTGAGGCTCATACTATTAAAACAAAAAGATTATGTACTCAATGTGTTCAAAAAATTGATAGGTGAGCCAATTACAAATTCCATAAAAGTTCAGGGACCTCAAGATGTGATTTGCCTAAAAATAATTCGTAAAACTAACAATTATTTATATTTCTCTGGCAAAGCGCATTCTAGATCCTTTAAATTTTATGAATGTTGCAATTGACCCTGTAATTAATTTTTTCAACACATTAGATAGATGATATTTCTATTTTGATAATATCAGTCCCAAATTTGATACATTTCTTTTGTAATGATGTAATATCCGTTAACCGATATGTGACATGCATTTTCCTCAACACAAGAAACTAAATCGGAAGTATGGTTTGTATCTATAATTATCGGTCGACTTTATGTGCTAGCTAGTTAACAGATATTGTCATCCACTTGAGACAATTAAAAGTATCAAGTTTGGGATTAATTGTATCAAAACCAATATATATACTCAATGTGGTAAAAGACTTTATCAGGAACCAATTGTAAAATTCATAAAACTTTATGAGGCTTAGTTGCCTAATTTCTCTAAAATTATTAATTATCATCTATTATTGAAGTTAAGTTTATAATACAAACTGACAGTGTATCCCGTGGTACCAAAATATAATTTTAAGGGGTGCCACTATCTTCTTAAAAATACTTTTCTTAAAAACTATTTTAAAAATTGATTTTTTTAAGTAATACATGGAAATAAATATAAAAACAAAACACGAATACGTAAACAATATAGTCAGAAAAAAAAAAAAAAATTAGTTTCTAGTAATTTTAAAAATTAATTAATGTGTTATACTTACGTAAATTTTTATAACCTAAACATAAAAAATCAAACCATTCATTTGCTATTTTGTGCTTTACGAGAATACTCGCACAAAAAAAAAGGTGGGACAAAAACGACAGATGGACGAAAAAACTTGCAGCCCTATCCTCAATTTTCTATTTCTGCCACTTTCACCTCGACAAATTTGCATGGATGTGTTGAATCCATAGTTTTTAGATCCAGATCGATCAATGAACTAGTGAAAGGATGGATTTATAAATTTTGAATTAAATAAGAGTGAAACCAAATTGAATAAATATATTAAAATAATAATATATTTATATCATTTATATTTATAAAATAGAAAAATTTGAACATTTTTATTATAATTTTTAGAAAACTAAAAATTTTAAATGAATTAAATTAGCTCAATATATAATATAGTTTTTATAATTACAATTAAATTTCAATTTAATTTAAAATAATTTAAAATTACATTTTATTTTAATTCAAAAATATAAAAATAAGAACCTAAATTATTAATTAAAACAATTTTTTTAAAAGGAACAACCTCATTGAACCAGAAAATCAGTCCGGTTCACAATTTTCCAATCCGATTGGTCTGTCCGATCGGTCGTTGATCGATCTTTGACCAGAGTGTAAACCAGTTGAAAACCAACCGAACCGATCTTCAATTCTGGTTGAATCTAATCCGACCGCACGGTCCTATATGATTTTTATAACTGTGGTATAATCATAAAATTAAAATGTGTTGTTGGCTCTTTGTCCTGGATTTAAATAAGCAGAAAATGGTTGACAAAAGATGAAGGAAGAAGAAGGGTATGTGTTGGTGGAGAGAGAAAGAGGGGAGTGACTGTTAGTGTTAAACCTTGTTTTGATGAAAACAACTTTATATTTGAAGAATATAAAAATAAAAAAATACTTTGAGAATTAATTAAAAATGAATATGATTTTATTTTTAATTAGTTAACAAAGTATAAGATGAAGACACACAACATAGACATTGGAAGGAAATTACTAATAGAAGATAAAAAGTTTGGAATGGTAAGGCAAACATTGCTTCAGGAGGCTAAAGATTTAAAAAATTCTGTTACACATATTCAGAGACCTGAACATTATATAACAGTTACATTCAGAGACCTGAAGAAGTTCACTTAAAATCTTCAGAGACCTGAAAATTGTATAACGACTACATTCAGAGACCTGAAGAAGTTCACTTCAAATTTTCAGAGGCCTGAACACTGAACACTGAATAACGAATATATTCAGAGACCTGAAGAAAGTTCATTACAAGTCTTCAGAGGGCTAAACACTATGTAACAGCTAGTTTCAATACTGCGCAAAGACTAGTTTTGGAGACCTTAACAAAATTTTATTATCTTCTCAAAACTACTTCTCCAATGCCTATAAATAGAAGACAATTGTAAACATTTCAACTTGGGAAGATAATTTGCAAAAAATTCAATACATTCAAAGCAATCAAAGTATTCTTGAGTTGTCTTTCCAACAAACTTCAAAGCGAGCAATTGAAAGAATTCAAGTCTTCATCAAAGCAATTCATACACATTTAAATCAAATATCTTGAGTGAATTGTAATATTACACTAAGGGATATTAGTCTGAGGGAGAGCTTTGTTGGTAGAGTTTCATCAGCAAACTTTTGTAAAAAGTTTAGTTGTTGATATTTGAAAAACAACTGTTATAAAAAGTTTGGTGTTTGAGCTTGCAAAAAACATCGGTTGTGTTGATCCAGACAGAAGAATGATCATTGTCTTAATCCTAGATAGAAGTAGGATTAATCATCCCGATCTTGGACGGAAGAAAGATCACTTGGTTTGATTCCTATCGTTAAAGGAATTATAGTAGAAATCTCAAGTTGTTCACTTGGAGACATAAGTAGAAGAGTTGGTCTGAATCTGTATAAATCTCCGTGTCATAAATCTCTCTATCCCTACGCTCTTTAATTATTGCCTTTATTTCTGCATTCATGTTTAACAGTAATAGTCTTTAAGAGATTTTGTTTAAATTCTTTAAAAGTAATTTTTTCACAACTTTTAGAAATTATTTTCTTCCGCATTTTGAAATAAAAGTTGTTTCTTGGATAAAACTATTTTTGATTATAAAGGTTCCACAAAAGAATTTTTATTCGAGTATATACATTATTCACCCTCTTCTCTAGTATACTTCTTAGCCTATTTGGGACTAGCAGTTAGATTTTTTTATCAATTTATTTTTTAAGTTTTATTTTGAATAATTTTTTTATTGTTTATCTTTACTTTTTTGTTCTATATGTGCCGCTTGTTGAATACTCCTAGAATATGGTACTCCTTGAAAAAAAATATAAATCCCCTTTTATAACTATGAGAGCGTATATTTTAGAAGTATTGTAATATTTCTCCTCATGTTGATGGTATATGAACTTCTAGTGGCATGTAGGAATCAAGTGGTTAGTGATAGCACTTTAAACAACTTGAGGGGGTTAAGAGGTCATATTAAAAATTTTGGGAGACATTTAGGTGTTTTTAATGCAAGTTCAAAAGGCTCTCAATTTATTAAGCTTTCTGTTCACATTGGAAATTGAACAAAATAAGGAGCTTATAACTATTTCATTTTAATGAAAGTATTTTTCAAAGAAAAAAGGAAGGGGGTCTTCAATTCGTCAGCTCCGTCGTAGGTACCATTTTCTAATTATATTGGTATAAACACCAATTTTTTTTTTTTTTTTTTTCATCTCTTATATACCAATTACCTTTTTATTCCTTGACCTTTTAATTTGCTCATTTCATCACGTTTCTAACTATTTGATCCAATTTAGACATTATTGTATTCATATGTTTAAATTATATTAAAATTGACCAAGAGGAGCATTGAAGACTTTCTCTAATGTCCGGTAAGGCTTACTCATCCTGTTAAATATGCTAAGATAAAACGATGTTCTTTTTTTTTGCCAAACAAAATCTTTGTTTGATGCTGTAGAACAGTACAATTTTCTTATATGCATGGATTACAATAATTAATTTATTAATTAATAGTGGGTCAACTCTCATAATTAAGCAATAATGGTAGATAGGAGACAATCCAGGTCACTCACACCTCCCTTCTCATAATTAGCAACATAATTATCCAAACCACTCCAACATTAGGACCCCTTCATTGTACGGGATAAAATCGCATCCTAACTTTATTTCATAAAATAACTTCTTTTTTTTTTAAATGTAAATAAATCCTAACTTGTGGCCTAATTACTCTTTTAGCTCATGTACGGTATAAAATTATATTCATTTGAATCATAATTGACCATTTTACTCTAAAAATAAATTAAAAATGAAAGACAAACTGGTCAATTATAGTTCACTTGGGCATGGTTTTAAATACGATAGTGACTAAAAGCGTAACTTTGAAACGACAGGAGCTAAAAGGGTAAATGATTGATAACACAGAGGTTGAAAAGGTATTTTTACCCCTAACTCGCTCTAAGAGGTACCTCAAAAGGAAGGATTGCCTTCTTACTTACTAAGCAATATGGGATATCTAATACACATCCCTTATGCCTAGATTCATCTGAAATGTGAAACAAATATTCATAGGTGGCCGGTCCAACATCACAAGTAAGGCCCTGATACCACATAAACGAAGACCTAACTTGTCCTAAAATGTAACTCAAAAGAGATGATTGCCCTATATGTATAAAGAGCCAAATAACTCCCTTACAATAAATATGAATTTTTGAACCCACAAACTCCCAATTGGTATCAATTTAGCTACCCAATTGGTGTCTCATAAATAACTTAATAACTTTCAGATTGCTTCCTTCATCAAAATGAGACGATGCTTCTAAAATTATTATACATGTAAATGCCCAACTAAGATTTATTCGTACCTCAATTACATATGCAATTTAATAATAAAAAAAAAAATAATTATGTTAGTATACTTGATAGTAGAACATTTGTGAGAAATCAGTTTGTGATTATTGATTACTAGCAATTTTGGGGAAAGTTTTCCATGATATTAATTAAATATTTCTAAAGAATACATCAATTGCAATAATAGAAGATGAGGATTTCTAGGATCAGAGAATGTGAGACTTCCAAAATGAAACTGATCGGTGATGATTTTTTATTCACAGCTTTGTCCCATTTTGTTCCTTTTTAGCCTTTTAAGACTTTCTTTTCCATAAAAAAATCGCGTAAAACATATTATAATTATTTAAAATAAAAATACTATTAAACTCAATAATACATATAAAAAAACCATAATTAAGTCTCTCAATTTATTTACTTATCAAATTTTATTTAATTAACTAATTACTTCATTGCCAAATTCCTAAAATATAATGAAATTTTAATTTAAATTAAGGAGGTGTTTGGTTAGCTTAAACAAAACCAAGAAATCAGAATGGGAATGAGATTCCTAATGTTTGATTAAATAAAATTTGTTGTGGAATGGGAATAGGGATGGCAACATGTAGGATACCCACGGATAATAATTCCATTTCCGTTTATAAATTTCGCTACCCATCCCATCTCACTATCCGCAGGTATTGAATAAATCAATTTTATTCCCATCCCAAGACGGGTAATGGGTACCAGTTAATTACCCAAACTCGTGAAGTTACCATTAAAAAAATAAAACCTGAATAATAATAATAATAATAATAATAATAATAATAATATTCAAATGTAGTGTATAAACATAATTACATGCATAAATTATCAAAAAAATTAGAGTTGTTTTAATGGTTAACACTTTATCCTTTCTACGTAGAGATGATGGGTTTGAATCCCACCACTAAGCGGGTTGGGTTTCGTGGGTACCCGGAGGTTAACCACATCCCCGTCCCAAACGCATGACATATAGAAAATTAAATCTCATTCTCGTCCCGAACCCTTTTATACAGGATTCGGGTAGCACCGTATACCCGCGAAACCGATCCTGTTGCAATCCCTAAATGGGAACGTGAATAAATGGTGGAATTAGCCATTTCCTCCCTTGCCCATATTAATCAAATATGATTAAGGAATCAAAATAAATGGCAGTTATTCTTTTTTCCATCCACGACTCTTTATTGTTTCTTTTAATTTCTATTAAATTATCTCACACATAAAATAGAAGTTTGATGGTGCAAATTTGGACGAATTATATAAATTTCCATCCCTTTTTATATATTTTTTAATCAATTAATTAATAATGTATTTGGTAAATAAAATTTTTTTGTTAAAACTTGAAATATTTTTGATAATATAATCGATCTTGAGTTTTTCTTTTAATTTCCTGCTATTTTTATTTGATTTAGAGTTTAATATAATTTATTATATATATGTAAGTTTTTTATTCTGGCTCCAACCATTAAAAACCAAACAACTTTAAACGGAAATTGGATTCCGATTGTAAATTGAACCAAATAAAAGAAATAAAAAGTCATTCTAATTTTGATTACAACTATGATACGCCTCTTAAATGTATAGATGCCTATGAGGAGAAAAAATAAAGTGCAGCCGCTAACAATGAATAAAAATTCCACATTTAACAAATTAACTCACAGTTACATTTGAGGGAGAGTGTTGGAAATTCCAAATTGGAAGTGTAAACAAAGGCTTTACTCACCCCAAAAGGAAAATATAAATGGTGTTAAGATATACCAATTGATGTTGTGTTACATGCTCAACCCCACATATATGCTCACTTATACAATCAGACTCAATACTCTTAAGGTGCGGAAGAAAGCAAATAGACGAAATATCTTGAGCTCATATTTAAAGATTTGGTGAAATTTAAGCTAATAAAGAAGACTAAACTCGTTAATAACCTTGAGCCTGAATGACAAAAATCAAGGAAATTTTAATAACTTCGAACCATTCTACATCCAAACCTATTTAACTAACTAATTATTTGAGTAAAACCCTTATAATGAATAGAATGAAATTTGAAATTGAATTAAATGTATAGAGGTATAGAAGGAAAAGAAAAATAAAGTGAAAAACCCAATAAGAATGGAAATTCTGAATTTAACGAATGAAGTTCCAATCTTTATCCAATAAAATATTGTAAGCAACGGACAAACACAACTGCGCGTGATTCAACCGTTGTTTCTTAAATACATCACATGATTTTTGCTCTCTTTTCCTTTTCTTTTCTTTTTTTTTCCCCCTATTTTTTTTTTATCAGTCTATCTTTTTTTCACTATCTTATATTTGTCGTTTTCTATTAGCTTTTGATGCATGAAATGATATGTACTATAAGTTTTGAAGAAACAAAAACAAAATTAAAAAAAGAAAGCTATCAACTTTACAATAACTTGCAAAAAATCCTAATCATAATAATTAATGTAATTTATTTAAAAAAAAAAAACGAGTAATACAACATCATGATCGATGTTGATCCATTTTGCATGAAAACAAAAATTACAAGCAAAACTAAAGCAATAATTAAATGTTCAAATTTGTTTGTCGGTTACAACATTACTTTCCTGTATAAAAAGCATATTAACTTAATAAACTAATTATTTAGAAAATAAAATGATAAAAAAAATTAATTAACATCTTATTGTAAAATGGATCAGTAAATATTACTCCATTCATATCATAAATATATATATATATATATAGGTAACATTACCTATTACTAGTAACTTTACCTATTACTAGTAACTACTTCAAATAGCTTAATGTTTGAGGTATTACATTTAACTTTTAGCGTAAACTTAAAAAATATATCATGTAATTCAACGTGTTTTCAAAACAAGTACGATGGTTTTTTTTTTTTTGGTAAAAGGATGATTTATGATTTCAACCGTTATAACAAAAAGAACAACTAAAGTTAAATCATGACACAACAAAGAGCATTTTTGTCTATTTCTAATTGAAATTTTTAAATTGGTTAATAAAAATACAATAGATCTTAGTGATAAATTTTGAAAATTTTCGAGAAACGTAACTATTTTTTTAATTAAGTAATGATGATAAATTTAAAAAAATCAAAACAAAATAGATTAACTCCAAAAAATATTCAAATCTTGATGTAAAATTTTTAAATAATATGGTTAAGCTATAAAAATGATAAATAGACAAAAAAAATACTTTTAATCACATCATTATTTTTATGTTGTCCTTTTTTTTTATAACGATTGAAACCACAGATCTTCTTTTTGCAATATATATATATATATATATATATATATATATATATATATATATATAGTCATTGTTTTGAAAACGCACTAAATTATATGGTACTTTTTTAAAGTTTACCGTAATTTATAATATACAATAGAACTTAATTGAAGGATAAACTACTTAAAGAATACTTCGTTCAACATTGAACCGAATAATCAATGGATAAATTAATATTTATTAATTTAAAAATTATTTTATAGTTTAAAATTATAAGTTAAACACCAAATAAATAATTCAACTAATAATAGATATATATACAAGGTGATGAAGGCCGAGATCCATCACATTAGTGTTTTACCACATATTTATTCAAAAAGAACCCATTAGTGTAATAATTAGCAAAAAGAATGGAGTAATACTAAAATTTTTGTTAAAAGAAAAATGGTGTTGACAAAAAGTTGAAAGAGCATTGGTTGTTGTGGGAGTACATTTAATAACACATTAAATACTCAAACCCACAAATTTAATACACACAAGAATTGTCCTTCATCTCCCATCTTCTTTCCATCTTCTTCTTCTTCTTCTTCTTCAATCCTTTAATTTAAATATATATAACTTCCCCAACTTCCTTTCTTTACGTTTTACATTTGCATCATATCCTCCTCCTCCTTAACTAACCTCCCAAATCCATGAAGTTCCCTTCAATCTTCAAAAACAATCAAAATCCATTGCAAAAATGGCCTTCCTGCAATTACCCCAAGACTAATTCCTTCCGAGCCGCAGGCCGCCAGGATATTTTCAAGACAGTAAACTCCGTTTTCTTCGATTCTTCTGTAACCGATGAAACTGTCCAAACGCCCGAGTCATGGTTCACAAACTCATTGGAAACCACCAGCTTCTCCACTGAGACCGATCAGGAATTCGACGGCGAGTCAATAGAGGTTGTTGTGCGCGGAGCTAGATCTGAGAGGCTGTTTTACGAGCCTGGAGACACCAGTTCCATTCTAGAAGAGGCAAAACCCTCCGGCGGATTTCCGTTCAAAGAGAGTGTGGTAATGGCGATGGAATCGGAAGATCCGTACCGCGATTTTAAAAGATCGATAGAGGAAATGGTGGAATCTCACGGGATTAAAGATTGGGAGTGTTTGGAGGAATTATTGGGATGGTATTTGAAAGTAAATGGAAAGAATAATCATGAGATTATTGTTGGAGCATTTGTTGATGTTGTTGTTGGAATTGCAGAATCTGCTTCTTCATCTTCTTCTTCTTCTAATTATTCTGATTATTCTACTGCTAATTCTTTCTCCTCTGCTGTTTCTTCCTTTTCTTCTAATTTGACCTCTTTTAAAGGAGGAAGCCGTGGGATTAAAGAGGAAGACAAATTGGTACAATCTTAATTAGCTCTCAATTAAACTTATCATTAATTTTTTGTGTATATTAGTAGCTAGGATTATCATAGAGGAAAATTAATTAAATAGTGCATTATCATTATTAATATTATTTTTACCTCTTAATTACTTCATTTTCTCTTCCATGTATATAACATTTCTCTAGAAGAAAAGGGCAAAAATTAGTGCAATGTGTTCAGGTTGAATAGTCCACTGACAAAGAGCTACGCCTATGTTTTTTTTTATATATAGGGATTCAGATATATGCCATTATACTATTAAGAAATCTCTTACACTAGAGATATTGAGTTCGAGTCTTAATGTATATAAAAAACTTTAATTAGAAGAGATGCCACCTAAAAAGTGTGATAATACTCTAACAGAGTAATCGGATATATATATATATATATATATATATATATATATATATATATATCATCTTTAATTGTCTTTTCATTTCTAATTCAATTTTCTCAACATACAAGTAAATACATACCAATGAAATTTACTCCCTTTTAAATCGTTTATTTTTTTCTTTTTGAAACAAAATACATAAGTATATATTTTTTCCGACTTCTTTTTCACCAAGGTATAACTAATTATACATTTGTATCTCGAGGTATAACTAAGATATAATCACTATAACAGTGTATAATTAAAGAACCAAAAAAATTAGTGTTGCTGCGACAACATTCATTATCGCACATTAAAAATTAGCAGAACAAAAGTAGGTTGAGATAGAAATATTAAATGATGATCAATGCAATTTGTAATCTATTGAGTAATTACAGCATCTCTGCAAGGGAATTTCAATTTTTTTTATTAATGAAGATGCTCATATAACTTCTTTTTGATCCTGCAATCTCTGTGCAATAAAATAACAAGTTAACCATGATAACGCCCGGTACAAATCTTGCAACGGGTTCCCACATTCTGAAACTGAGACACTGAAAATTAAGGTAGCTACTCTTTAAAAGCCAACTATCTAAACAAGCATGTCCAATGTCAAACAGTAATTAAATTCCTCAAGATAAGATTATCATTTTCTTCATCCTGTGATTGTGATACTCTTCGTTTGAATGAATCTAAAAATAACCAAGATATTTTTATCTTAAGATACAACTAAGGTATAATTATACCTTCTGATACACTGATTATACGTTATTTATACCTTCTGATACACTAATTATACATTAGTTATTCCTTTTAATACACTGTTATACACTTTTTATACATTGTTATACATTGTTTATACACTCTTATATACTATAATGCTTAAATAATGTATAAATAAGGTATAATCAGTGTGTTAAAAGATATAATTAGTGTATCAGAAGGTATAACCAGTATATTTATATATCAATAAGTATAACTAAGGTATAATAAGAGTATTAAAGGTATAACTAAAGTATAATAGTTGTACAAAAGTATAAGTAACGTATAATAAGAGTATCAAAGGTATAACTAAAGGTATAATAACACTATTATAGTGATTATACCTTAGTTATACCTTAAGAAATATTATTACAGCGATTATACTTTAATTATACCTTAAGATACACTATTTCAATGATTATACCTTAGCTATACCTTAGTTATATCTTAAGATACATTATTACAATGATTATACCTTAGTTATACTTTCGCATACATTAATTATACCTTAGTTATTCATTCTAATACACTGTTATACATTGTTTATACACAACAATGCTTAAACAATAAATAAGGTACAAACAATGTATAAATAAGGTATAATTAGTATGTCAGAAGGTACTTATATCAGAAGGTATAACTAAAGTATAATCAGTATATTAATCTATCAGTAAATATAACTAAAGGTATAATAAGAGAATTAAAGGTATAACTAAAGTATAACTAAGGTATAATAATACTATTACAGTGATTATACCTTAGTTATACCTTAAGATACACTATTACAGTGATTATACTTTAATTATACCTTATTTATATCTTAAGATACACTATACCTTAGCTATACTTTAGTCATACCTTAGTTATACACTATTACAATGATGATACTTTAGTTATACCTTGGTTATACACTATTGCAGTAATTATACCTTAGTTATACACTATCACATTGATTATACCTTAGTTATACCTTAAGATACAAAGGTATAATTGTTAAGAATTATTGATTGAGAAAATAACACTTTTCCTATTGAAGATTGAGGAGGATTACATGAGTATATATAGAGATACAAAGTAGGGTAACTACTAAATAGGAGAGAATCCTAGTCTGAGATAATTACAATAATTACAATAAAATAAAATACATTTATTTCCTTAATACCCCCCGTCAAGCCGATGGGTATCCTCAACGTGAAGACGAGTTTGAAGATGGAGAAACCGAGAGGTACCAAGAGGCTTGGTGAAGATGTCGGCAATTTGAGTATTGGAGGCCAAGAACTGAATTTTGAGAGTGCCATTATCAACCAGTTCACGAACAAAATGATAATCAATTTCAATGTGTTTGGTGTGAGCATGCAAAACAGGGTTTTACTGAGATAGATAGCTCCAACGTTGTCACACCAAAGATGAATCTTGTTATTCATGTCAAAGCCAAGTTTCGAGAGAAGAGACTTAAGCCACAAGGTTTCAGCAGCTACATTTGCAATGGCTTTATACTCACTTTCAGTGCTGGAGCGGGCAATGATGGGTTGTTTGCGAGTAGACCAGGAGACAAGACTATCACCCAAGAAAATACCATAGCCACCCGTGGATCGACGGTCATCTGGGCAGCCTCCCCAGTCAGCGTCAGAGAAGGTGGCGAGATGCAGAGAAGATGTCCGAGAGAGAAGAAGGCCGAGATGAAGTGTGCTCTTGAGGTAGCGAAGAAGGCGCTTAACACATTGCCAATGGACATCAGTGGGTTGATGTGTGAATTGGCACAATTTATTCACAGCAAAAGCAATTTCCGGTCTGGTGAGAGTGAGGTACTGAAGAGCTCCAACAACTCGGCGATATTCTTCGTTGGAAGCAAGAGGAATGCCCATGGACTTAGATAAATTGGGAGAGGAGGCCATGGGGGTGGCGCACGGCTTGGCATCTTGAAGGTTGGTTCGTTGAAGAAGATCAACAATGTATTTTGTTTGTCTAAATAGGATTTCATGCGGAGTGTGATCAAGTTCAATGCCAAGGAAGTAAGTAGCCCGGCCCAAGTCCCGGATGGGGAATTCAGACTCCAAAAGACGGATGGTTTGCTGAACTGTAGACAAGTGAGTACCTGTAATAAGAATATCATTAACATAGCAAAGGATGTAAGTGGAAAAACTGCTATGAATCCGAATGAACAAGGAGTTGTCTGACTGAGATTTGTGAAATCCATGAGAAAGTAGAAAAGTGCAGAGGCGTGTGAACCATTCCCGAGAAGCCTGCTTGAGACCATATAAGGATTTTTGAAGGAGACATACATGATCGGGCCTGTTATGGTCATGAAAACCTGGTGGTTGATTCATGTAGATAGTTTCGGTTAGCTTGCCATGTAAGAAGGCATTGGTGACATCAAGTTGGTGAACCAGCCATGAGCGAATAGAGGCAAGAGCTAGGACTGTCCGAATAGAAGTGTGCTTGATAACCGGGCTGAAAGTCTCCTTATAGTCAATGCCTGCCTGCTGGGTAAAATGCCTTGCCACAAGTCTGGCCTTATATCTGTCTATGCTGCCATTAGAATGATGTTTAATACGAAAACAACAATTTACAATCAACAATGTTAGCATTATGAGGCCGAGGAACCAAAATCCAAGTTTGATTATTGAGTAAAGCATTATACTCACAGGACATGGCATCACACCACACTGGAAACTTCCGAGCTTAGGAGTAGGAATAGGGTTCGGTTAGTGTAAAGTCAAGGTTAGCTAGGGAGTGATTGAGGGCATAGCGGGAAGGTGGTTTTCGGTTATGGGCTGGGCGTAAAATCATGCGGTGAGGTATGGGGACAGGAGCTGAAGAGGGAGGTGAAGGTGGATTATGGGAGAGGTCAATAATTAAATTAAGGCCAGGAGGAGAGGGTGAAGGAGGAAAGGAGGGACGGGAATTAATGGGGGCAGCAAAGGTTTCGATGTTGGGTGTATATGTGCTGGGTGACGGTTCGGTTTGAGGGATAGGGGAAGAGTCAGATGCGAGAAATTATTAGGAGAGGGGCAAATGGGATTAGGTACCTGTATGTGCCACATCACATAATCCGAAGAAGGCAAGTTTAAAGAGGAAGAGCTGCTCGGCAAAGACACACAATAAGGATATTTTTCCTCATTAAATTAGACATGTTTGGCAACATAGACTCTATCATCTTGGATACTATAACAGAGATAACCTGAGTGACATTTAGATTTTCCAAGAAAAATGCATGAGTGACTACGAAATTGAAATTTGTGTTTGTTGTAGGGGCGAAGAAGTGGAAAAATTTCACAGCCAAAAATTTTAAAATTAGTGTAGTCAGGAGATGTGTTAAACAATCGATTATAGGGAGAAGAATTTTGAAGACATTAGGATGGGAGGCAATTTATCAAGTCCACACTATGATTAACTGCATAGTTCCAAAAACAAAAAGGGACATTGGCATGGGCAAGTAAAGTAAGTGTAGTATCAATGACGGATTTTTCATTCAGAAATACCATTTTTTTCATGGGTGTGAGGACAAGCCAAGAAGTGAGTAATGCCTTGTTGTTTAAGATAGGGTTGTAACTTTTGAAATTCACCACCAGAATCAGAATGAAATTTCTTAATGGAAGCATTAAATTGGCATTTAATCATGGCAAGAAATTCAAGGAAGACATGAAACACTTCACTTTTGAACTGTAATCAAAATACCCAAGTAAATCGAGTGCATTCATCAATGAATAAAACAAAATATTTCTGATTTAAATAAGACTCAACAGGGCCGGACCCCAAACATCCGCATGTATAGTTTCAAAAGGAGTAGTACTAGGGTGACTAATGGATTTAGGGTCACTCTTATACAATTTTCCTATAGGGCAAGAGGTACATTTATTTGATGACGGAACAAAATTTAAATTAGAATCATTCAAAATTTTGGAAACAACTCTCTTATGCGAGTGTCCTAACCGGGAATGCCATGTGTCAAACGAGACCATTTCTCCAACAAGCGCTTGCTTCAGATTAGGTGGCAGCACATATAAGCCCTGATCACTCGGGCCTCTCAACAATATTTCCTTCGTTACCTGATCCTTAAACAAAAAATAAGAAGGCTAAAATTCAAAATAACAACGATTAACAGTGGCAAATTTTTTAACAGATAATAAGGACTTGGTTATTTTGGGAACAAAAAGAACATCATTTAATTTAAAGGAGGCAAAGTTAGAAGAACCAGTATGGGTGATAGGCATACCCTGACTGTTGCCAACTCGAATCTGGTCGGACCCAAAATATGGTTACGGATTGTGAAGCTGAGTGTAGTCGGCTGTCATGCGATACGTGGCACCTGTGTCTAGATACCACGGTCTGGCACGTGCTGGAAGCGGAGCAAGAGGTGGCAGATTGTGGAACTGAAATTGCGGCAGAGGAGGAGCCGAACCAGTCGAACCAGAGGGAGCCCAGGCGAGGTTGGCCTGACCGAACTGCTGCTGCGCATATGAGTGAGCTGGTGGCCGAAAATTGGGGTTGGGAATGACACGCCGGCACCGATTAGCGGTATGGTTATGGAGGCCGCATATCTGACAGGGTCCACGTTGTCGACGTCGGCCTGGATTCCGATATGTGTAAGGGGGCAATGGAGAAGAAGGCGACCGAAAAGTGGTAGCTGGTCGTTGAGCCACAAGTGCTACGGGGGCCTCATTAAAGCTTTTGACTAAGATTTCATGTGAGGTAAGATGACCATAGAGAGTGAAAAAATTTGCTGGTGGATCCATCACACATAGAGTGGCAATGATGGACTGAAATTCCATACCAAGGGTCTTGAAGATGACGGCATTAAATTGAGCATCACTGAGGGGAGCATTGGCAGCAGCAAGTTCGTCAGCCAATGCTTTGCAGCGCTGAAGATAATCAGCAACACCAGTATCAGTTTTGCGAAGTTCTTGAAGTTGCATATGAATTTGTAATTGTCAATTCTGAGATACAGAGCCATAAGCTTTGGATAAAGCTTCCCATACCGCATAGGCGGAGGTAAGTCCAACAACTGTTTTGAAAACATCAGGAGATAGAGATGTGAAGATCCAGGAAAGTAACATCTGGTCTTTGGAGAACCATTCACGATAAGCGGGGTTCTCAATGAGTTGATTAGGGTTTGTAGGAGAAGGGATTTGTTGAGGCGGAGGTGGTGTGGAACCATCGATATGGCCCATAAAAGCATGACAATGAAGAATGGGTATGAATTGTGTTTTCCAGACAAGGTAATTGGTATGGTTGAGTTTGTTGGAAAAGATTTGATTGGTGGAAATAGGAAGAACGGTGGAATTGGTGTTGGTAGCCATCAAAAAGGGAGAAGAGGGATTGTTTTGGGACGGAGGAGAAGAGATTTGTGGTGGAGTTTGGGGCGGCCGGAAATCAGTAGGGCTAGAGGAGGAGGAGGTCGAATTAGGGTTAGAGGTTGGAAGATCTTGATTTTGCATAAAGAGTTCTAGTATAGCTCTGATACCATGTTAAGAATTGTTGATTGAGGAGGATTACATGAGTATATATAGAGATACAAAGTAGGGTAACTACTAAATAGGAGAGAATCCTAGTAGGTAACTACTAAATAGGAGAGAATCCTAATCTGAGATAATTACAATAATTACAATAAAATAAAATACATTTATTTTCTTAACAATAATGAGCTATACCTTAGTAGAAAACAATGTCGGAATACATATTATTTCGAAGAGAGAAAAAAAGCAAAAATTTTCTCTTATGACAAAAAATTAATTGGATTGAGAGATAAATGTAAAATTAGATTAAAATTATAAAAAGAGGAAAGAGAATTGTGAAGAAAGGTAGAGAAGGAATTATTAAAAAATTTTGAACGTATTTTTGCAAAAATCTCCTTTTGTACGTAAAAGCTAAATGAGAGGTTATTTTACACTTGTTTTCAACAATTTCTCTATTATTTATATACATGAATATATTTTATTGATCTGTTGGATTTCTCATCCTTTGCATATGTTATCAAACTCAAAATATCCAATAGTTACTATTTCTCAGGCATTATTGAAGATAATTTTGTAACACTGAAGATTTTATATATATATATATATATATATATATATATATATATATATATATATGGGATTAAAATCATAACATCTATATTCATTAGTTATGGATAAATTCAGTAACCAAAAGTTAGTAGATATTATGATATATAGGCAAACAATAATTGGAAAGAAAATCTTAGTGTAAATTTCATATATCAGCATCATGAATTTTGTCATCAATAAGGACTGCATAATATTTTTAATTGCAGAGATTAATTACTAAGAAAATAATTGACGAAGTTTAGTATTTTATTAAACAATAAACATAAAGTTTTATCCTAAAATTTTTTCTACTTCCATATTCACTGTAGTTTTAACAAAAACAAAAAACATCATTAAATATTAATTTATGATTTTCAATTTTAAATTCAGCAATTGAATCATTTCAATTTCAATATTTGAAAAGTAAAAAATAGTGATAATAAAATGAGAACAACATTATTTAGATACAGAAATTTTACAATAAATAATAGTATTTCTATAAATCCTGAACATGGTGTTGTATCCATTTATCTTAAAATGTTTTCTTTTTGTCAAAATTTGAGCTGAATCTGAAAATTGATCCATTTTAGGAAACAATTGGTTTTTCTATATATTATGCTAAAATTGAAAAAGATTTCGAGCCGGTGGCTATTCATAATATAATATAAAAGCTCAACTGGAAAAGCTTTTTCTAGGATTGCCCCAAGATTTCGAGTCGGTTCCTATTTATAATATAATATAAAAGCCTTTTCTAGGAGTGCCACATCACCATTTGATAATGTGTCAAAAAAAAAAAAAAAAAAAAACTAAATTTTTCTTTTAATTTTATGTTTTACTCCATCTATTTTTTATTATACGATGTTTAACGTTATTTACTAAGATCAATAAAGTATTAATTAGGTTACTAAAATGATTAGTTTACCCTTAATACTAGTATTCTAAAACTCTATTTTCC
This sequence comes from Euphorbia tirucalli, assembly GCA_039660915.1. Lineage (NCBI taxonomy): Eukaryota > Viridiplantae > Streptophyta > Magnoliopsida > Malpighiales > Euphorbiaceae > Euphorbia > Euphorbia tirucalli. The sequence continues at coordinate 24,805,771 of CM077633.1, forward strand.
ATGCAAAAATTCTCTTTCTTTTTAATTATCAAAGTTTAATATAGTACTTGTTGTATGAAATAATAAACCTCTCTCATACTTTAAATAAGGGCAAATATGAGAAAACATGATAAAAAAATGCATTCGTAATATAAAGTGTCAAATAAAAAAGAACAAGTGAAAAACCTAAAACATCATATAATAAAAAAACGGAAGGAGTAATTATTTTTTTGCTCCTTGTAATTAATTAGTTATTAATATTACGTTCACTGTGTTTTTTCATTCTAAAATGTTATAAATTATTTCATGTGACTATTGCACTTCATCTTCCATAATAACTTAAACATTTTTTATTTATTGTATTTAATGAATAACAACTTAAACATTTTATACTTATTAATTTAAATGATTACAATTTGTTATTATTCTTTTACCAATATAACTAGTTTTGAGTTTGCTCATTGTGCTAGTCTATTTAATAATTTTTAAATATATTCTTATAAAATTTAAAATTATTTATTTTTTATAATTTATATTTTTATAAGAGTGTAGTATACAATATTAAGAAAACTCAAACTTTAAATCTCATATTTAGTGAGAGATGGACTAATCACCAAGATATAATTAGATGTAGAGTTTATTTATTCATGTGACACTTAAAACTTTAAATTTAACTCATATTATACTTTTGCGTTAATTTTATTTTGTCATATTTTTTAATTCAACATATCTCCATATGATTTTTTTAATGAAAAACCTTATAAATTTCATTTATGTTATAATCATTTTTAATCTCCATAAAAGAAACACATATAAAATTACAATACAAATATAAAAATACAAAATTTATGATTTACAATTATAATTGTACAACAAAAATATTTTTAACCTCCGTGAAATACTTAAAAATAATGCATATTTTTATCGTTATTTTTTTTTTTCAAATTTAATTGATCATCGCCAGTATTTTCAATTATCAGCACCTATTATATGACAAACAAATATAAAAAATATGAAAGTTTATGAGAGAGGAAAATAATGGGGAAAAGAATCATTATGAATTGTAGTAACACTTATTTATATATGAATGATGATTGAACTAATATAATTTTATGGTTGTTATAATTCATTAAATTGTTATAGTTACTGCATAATTTTCTCTTTATTTTCATTATTTATTGCTCAAAAATGAAAAGTAGTTTTGTAACGTAAAGAAATAAATTTTTACAAAAAATTCTAGCTTTTATTGATTCATAAATTATGACTTAATTATCATGAAAATAATTTATAAAAATTCTTAAAAACTTAATAAAATAGATAAATATGAATGAAAAGATATGAGATTAGAAAATAAACTAACTTTGAAAACGTAAATTAGTGAATAAGTGTAGAGACCATAACTTCAAATGCCAAAGTAAATTAATTAATAGTATAAGTTACAAAATCTAATTTATTAAGAAAAAGTTACACATAGAAATTGTAAACTATAAATTGGAAAATAAGCATTGAAAAATACTTAAAAAAAATTTTCATTAAAACCAAGAAAAAACAGAGAGATAGAATCAAAGAGAAATTTTATAGAAGCAAAGAGAAATTTTACTCACATATAAAAGAGATAACATGTTATATAAAATATTCTTTTATTTTTTGAAAATTATGAAATAATATACACAACTAAAAATTTAAGCATGATCCTAAATAAATGAAAATTATTGTCATTAAATTATTTCTATTACGTCTTTCACTTTTTAAAACAAAATAACATAAATAAATTGAGAAAAAAAATTAATATACGTTATATATAAAAGATAAATTGATGTTACATGATTTTGCATTAGTAGTGAGGGGGACAATTGAAGAATAAATTACCACTAATTTTTGTAACTCATACATGAATCCATTCATTAATAACTTTTAGCTTTTATTAATTCATAAATTCTAGTTTATCATGGAAAATATTGATAAAAATTCTCAAAAAAATTAATATAATTTTTAGGTTTGATGATAAATAGTTGATGTTGACATAAGAGTATGCGAATCTGCTGCACTACTACCACGTTGCTTTCACTTTAACATGAAAAAAATGGCTTTTTCTTTTTCAATTTTTTTTTTTTCGTCCGTACCTGAATTAATTCCTAGAATTTTTATCACTGTTTTCTTTTATGCATCATAATTCATCTTTTGCATTTACACATAAATTCTATTAATGTTGTCCCGAACCATTAGCACAATTGCTGATGTAATAATCCTGAATTAGTACAATGCAAGACCATACTAGAAATTATGTCTTTTATATTTGTATCATTTATAAAATGATTATTCATAATTGTAGTCCCCCTGGGAAAATTTTTACAAAGAGTTTATGAAGTTTCATGGTGATTTTTCATAATTGTTTTTTTTTTTTTTTTTTTTTTTTTTTTTTTTTTTTTACTCGTTATAGATATACATATATAAAAGCATAAATGTATAATGAGGTGTTTGGGATGATTGCCTATAAGTAAAATTTTTTTGGACATGGTATGTCACCATCAATTTGATTGATCTTCGTTGCAAAAATAATACTTCCTTCGCTAAATGTTGCTTGAAGATTCTTTATATAATGAAATGTAATACTCTTTGGTATCTTATTTGAATGCAGTATACCTGTATATATGTTAAAACTTGAGTTGAATTTGATATTTCTTTTGATTGAAGAGGAAAATAGAAGAATTTTGAAGTGTTACGTGGACCAATACTAATGCAATTCTAGGTAGTTTCTAGATTTTGAAAAATACAAATGTTTATTAAAAAAAAGTTTACGCTAATTTGAATGATGAAAAAAAGAATTCTTGTCATATATTATAAGGCAAAACATATCCTGCACCCCCTGAATTTTTTTTTTTTTTTTTTTTATGTAACAAGCTTTATTAAGTGGCATGACCAATAATATTTTAGTACGTAATACAATTTTAGAAAATTACTTCGATAAGAAAACAGATTTACTGGAAGTATCAATTTTATAGTTTCAAGAGATAAAACCATGTAATTTTTAACTTATTTGAAAATATTTGTTTCCCAATTCCGTCGCTGAATGGAGCGTATTACACCTATGTAAAAAAATAGGTCAAGTTTGGGGATAGTAATATTGAAATAAAAAAATCAGGTACTCAGTATGTTCAAAAAATTGATCAGATGGCCAATTATAGTTTTGATATAAGATCATAGGGCTCAGGATACGTTTTTCTATATTACAATTAAAAAGATAACTTGCAAATTATTTTATAAATCTTTCAAGTAAATATAAATTACACAATTAAAATATAATAAAAATACTTAAACTGGACGGGGCATTCGACTAGCTCTTGGTAATAGCAAATTAAAATTCATGAATTTCCAAATTATGAGAGGTGACAATGTGGTAGGATATTCTAGCACAAATAAATTAATAATGTTGCAGTTGAAGAGCATAGTAGTTTTTTTTTTTTTTTTTTTTTTTTATGGAAACACAGCAAGTATAATCCTTTTTTTTTAGAGAAAAAAAAAATTTAAGCCTTATGTCACATCAAGTGAAATTACCAAGAAGCTCGAGATATTTTACTATACATCATGAGTAAATTACTCCTTGCTAATGGTATCATTTTACGTTAGCATGGTAGTTGACATGATACAATATCATTGAAAGAACTGATAAAATAGTATATTTTAGGTGGAGAAATTATATAATAGATCCGATACACGTGTATTATTCCAATAAAATACACTTATGTACCTTTTATTTTTCTGATGTACTTTAAAGTTTTTCAATAATAAATTTATATATGTATTAATTTTTCATTGAACTGTTCATGTGGATCGAATCAATCGTAAAATATCTTCGCCTAATATATACCAGGGTATGCTAGAATTTTTTTTTTTAGAAACTCTACGAATGCAATTACAGTTTGTTCGCAAATTAATCATAATATTTAAGATCAATTTATTAAATTGGATTTCATCCAACTGCAGAAATTGTCAGCAAATTTGGTGACTAGCAAAGGCTTTAAATTAATATTAAATATAGGCACCAGAAATGGGTGAAACTACAGTGCAAAGAAGGACCTGATACATTTTAAATGATTTGGCTGTATATGTGTGAACTAAAGTGAGCCCTTTCATAATTAAGACCCACCTCTTGTTAAAATGCATTTAAAAATAATAATAAATAAATAAAACAGCTCATGTGAAACAAGCATGGAAGGCTATTTATGACTACTACTAAAACTTGGATTAAAACACAAACTCTTCGCCCTTTCAAGTTCGTAGGCACAGGTAGGGGTGCCAAAAAAAAAAAAAAAAACCAAAAAACTGTGAAACCGAACCGAAACCGAACTAAAAATATAATTAACCGAAACGGATAGACTAGTGTACGGTTTTTATTTTTAGAAATTAACGGTTATGGTTTAAGTTTAGGTTTTTACATCAAAAGTCCATGTGGACTCGCGGTTAACCGACTTTTTATAAATATTTTTCTTAAAAAATTATATAATTATATATATATATAGGTAATATGAATAATAAGTGAAACATCTGGGCCTTTGATGTTATTTTACTTTCTTACTATACAACACCAAGTAGTTTCGGTTACTCCCTTCCAATCCTACTCCTCTCAATTCTTAATTTCACACTTACTGAAAAACGAAGCGAAAAATAATTTCATTAATTAATGTTTGATCTTGTATAACAATTTCTATGTTTGGGAACTTTTTTTTATTGATGTTTTAATTATTGGAGTTTATGGTTAAAATGTTATTTTGATTAATAAATTTATGTTGAGAATATTCAAGCTGAAACTCAGTTGCCACATCTTGTGGTTACAAAACAGGATGCACATTAGCAAGGATAAGGTTGGCAACACAGAATCAAGGCACAAAAGAAGAAGGCAGGAAAGAATTTCTGGTAGAGAAATAGGCGGGAAGGTAGTTAAAGTCAGTTGCAATCTCAGCCATTCATCCATACTATAAATGTACAATTTAGAGATTGTATCTTTTAGATTTTTGATTGAATCAATATAATTCTTCTTCTTCTTCCTTTCTCTCAATAACAAACCCAGAGTATTTCTGGTTTTTAGCATGGTATCAGAGCTCTAAGGTAGCAGATCTTGGAGTTATTTTTCATGGTGAGAAGAAGGAGAGCACCTCAGATCGTGATTAATACTGATTTACCAGTTTTTGAAGAAGAAAACGGAGACAATAGCAATAATCGCCGGAATATGGAGTTTGACGATGAAATTCAGAATGATCGAAGAACAGATCGGAGGAATATGGATTTTGAAGATGAACACCGGACTGATTGAAGAACAGGATATGGAGAAAACAGGAACAATGGATCGGGATCTGATAATCCAGGTCTCATTCTTATTAGTTCAGTGCTGAAGGGGAGTTCCAATTTCATAACCTGGAAGCACGCTATGTTAAGAGTAATAACAGCCAAGAAAAAACTGAAGTTTATTAATAGAGATGAAATTCCTCCTCGAAGAACTTAGCCAGAATATGATGAATGGAAAGAAACTGATTGTCTGGTAATTTCTTGGATTCTTAATTGCATTTCTCGAGAATTAGCAGATGCTTTTGAGTTTACAAGTTCTGCTAGATCTCTATGGATTGAGTTAGAGGATCGATTTGGAGACAGTAATGGTCCAACCTTGTTTAAGCTCAAAAGAGAAATTAGTATGCTATCACAAGGAAACAACTCTGTTACAACTTATTTCATTCAGCTTAAGAAGCTATAGGATGAGTTTTTATTACTTAGGCCACTTCCTGAGTGTCAATGCGGGGCCGTAAATGATTGTGTGTGTAATGCTTTCAGACAATTTGTAGATTTAGAAGAGGAGGACAAGCTATTGCAGTTTTTAATAGGGCTTAATGAGGGATATGAGCATGTAATCAATCAAATATTGCTTATGGAACCGATGCCTAGTATTGATCGTGCATATTCTATGATCTCTAAAATCGAGAAACAGAGAGAAGTGTTCATAGAGCAAAATGTTGAGATGGCCCATTTTACTTCTTCCAGAAACAACAACAAGGGAGGATCCAAGCAATCATATGGTCCTGGACGTGGAAATGGATATAAAGGAAGAAAGAATGTTAAGAAGGAATATTTGATGTGTAGTCATTGTGATGGAGTGGGACATGACAAGCAATCATGTTTTCAACTCATTGGCTATCCAGACCGGTGGCAAGGCCCAAAAGTCACTCCAGGAAATACAAGTAATTAGGGATATGCAGGAGGCCGAGATAAGCACAAGACAAGAGCTAATGCTGTTCAAGAAGTCAAAGATAATCCACTTGATGAATACACAGATTCAGAAGAAGAGACTTTATTTGAAATTAATACTAAACAGATGCTACATGAAGTTTACAGGATGCTAAAGCAACAAGGCAAAATACCAAAGTCATCTACAAATTTCTCTGCGTTCGCAGGATTTTTTGGTAATGTTGTTTCTTATTGTTTCAACATACAAAGTCAAGATGATGTGTGGATAGTAGATAGTGGCGCTACATCACATATGACTCCAAATTTCTCATTGTTTGAGTCTTTTGAACCTATAATTTCTAAGGAATCTGTTTTATTGCCTGATGGAAATGCTTAATTCATCAAACATATACGAACTGTTAAATTGGCATCTAAAGTGTTGTTACAAGGAGTGTTACATGTACCTCAATTCAGATTTAATTTACTGTCATTAGGGCAGTTGTTACAGACTTCTAACCTTGAGGTTCATTTTGCTGCAAACTATTGTTGTTTACAGGACCGCTCCACATATAAGCTTGTGGCAGTAGGATGGTACAAGGATGGACTTTATAAGCTAAATAAAGCTTCTTTTACTACTAAATGTTTGAAGAAAGTTCAATGTTTGGCTTTACAATCCAGTAATGTAGTTTCACCACCCATAGTAAATAATGGAAGTGCACGGCACCAAAGATTAGGACATGCCTCTCCTGATGTACTGAAGCATATTTCAATTCTTGAACAGACTACATTTGATTTTTGCAATGTTTGTCCCCTTGCCAAGCTGTATAGACATGTTTTCCATAAGAGTTCAATTTCTACAACTGCAATTTTTCAGTTATTACATCTTGATATTTGGGGGCCTTATAAAAGGGCTTCACTTACTGGTGTAATATATTTTCTAACTCTTGTAGATGATTATTCAAGAGTGACATGGGTAATTTTGTTGCAGCACAAATCACAGGTATATAATGCATTGGTAAATTTTTTCAATTATGTTCATACTCAATTTAAGACTGCAGTAAGGGTCATTCAAACAGATAATGGTGGTGAGTTTGTAAATCATAAATTTAGAGAATTATGTCAGCAAATGGGCATTATTCATCAGAGAACTTATGCTTATACACCCCAGCAGAATGGTGTTGCAGAGAGAAAGCATCGCCATCTTTTGGATGTTACAAGAAAAATACTCTTTCAAGTTTCTTTATCTTCTGCATTTTGGGGAGAAGCTTTAATGATGGCAACAAGTATCATCAATGTCCTTCCCTCAAAGGTTCTTAAATGGGAGACTCCTTATTACAGGTTATATCAGAAACAACCAGCATATGATCAATTCAAAGTATTTGGTTGTCAATGTTTTTACACTGATGTTCATCCTTACAAGGATAAGTTAGCTCCTCGTGCTCATCGAGCAATGTTTCTTGGGTTTTCTATTGGGAAGAAAGGTTTTAAAGTGTATGACCTGGAGACTAAGAAAATTGTTGTAGCTAGAGATGTTGCTTTTCAGGAAACAATATTTCCTTATGCTGTTCCTTCATTGCAGGAAATAGGGATGTTGAATATCCCTCTCAACACTTCTTCTTCTCCTTCTACTACTACTGTAATTCCGGTTTCATATGACTTACAGCCACAAACTGATAATGTGTTTCACAGGTCAACCAGGGTTACCAAACCACCAACTTGGCTAAGAGATTTTGTATCTTTTTCTTATTCTACTACTCATCCTCTACCTCAAATTTTAAGATTTTCTCCAGACCACACAGTTTTCTTGTGCAACATTACCCAAATTAAAGAACCCAAGAACTATCTTGAAGCAAGTCAACATGATGAATGGGTTTTGGCTATGCAGCAAGAACTTGATGCACTGGAGAACAATGGCACATGGGTCATCACTGATCTGCCTAAAGGGAACAGAGCTCTTGCATCAAAATAGGTCTATCGAGTCAAATACAAGCCAACTGGTGAATTTGATCGTTTCAAGGCAAGGCTTGTGGCCAAAGGCTATAATCAAACCTTTGGTATTGACTATCATGAATCTTTCAGCCCTGTAGCAAAGGTGGCAACAGTCCGCACAGTATTAGCTTTGGCAGTGGCAAGAGATTGGCCAGTGCAACAGATTGACATCAACAATGCTTACCTCCATGGTTAACTGGATGAAGACATTTATTTGCTGCCACCACAGGGGTATACAAAATGCATAGGTGATCAAGTCTGTCATCTCAAAAAGTCCTTGTATGGACTGAAGCAAGCTGGCCGCCAATGGCACAAGGAAATTTCAGCAAAATTAATTAAGTATGGCTTTCAACGCTCACCTCATGACTATTGTTTATTTACTCACACTACAGCAGATGGCAACAAGGTAATCCTAGTCCTTTATGTTGATGATATTCTTCTCACCAGTCAACACATGACAGATATCTCTGCAGTAAAAGAGTATTTGCATGCCCTGTTCACAATTAAGGATATGGGAGATGTAAAATATTTTTTAGGGGTAGAGCTTGCTAGATCCAAAGAAGGAGCAGTGTTGTCCCAGCAGAAATATATAGCAGATTTGCTTACAGATGCAGGGATTACAAATGCTATTGCAGTTTCAAGTCCTGCAACACATGGTGTCACCTTACTGTGCCAGGTATGCCTTTTGAATATGTGGAACTTTATAGGCGTATTATTGGCAAATTTTTGTATTTGGGTTTCACTAGACCAGACATTGCGCATATTAGTCAACAGTTAAGTCAATACATGCAGTCCCCATGTAAACACCATTTTCAAGAAGCATTGCATGTTCTTAAATATCTAAAAGGCACACAGACATATGGTTTGTTCTATTCACAACAAAAGGAGATAGATTTGCTACTTATTGCATACTGTGACTCTGATTGGGGTACTTGTAAAATCTCCCGGAAATCATTGACAGGTTATTGTTTTTTCCTGGGTTCTTCTCTTATTTCCTAGAAAACTAAAAAGTAGTTTGTGGTGAGCAAAAGTTCTGCAGAGGCTGAGTATAGAAGTATGGGACAGACTGTTTGTGAATTGAAGTGGCTTTCATACATTCTTTCTGATTTGGGAGTCCAAGTTCAACTTCCAATTCAAATGTGTTATGACAATGAATCAGCCATTGCTATTGCAAAGAACCCTGTATGTCATGATAAAACAAAACATCTGGAAATTGATTGTCACATTGTGAGGAATTCGGTAGAACATGGTTTTATTTGTACACCTTTTGTTCCAACTGGTTCCCAACTTGTAGACTTATCCACCAAGTCCTTATCACATGCCAAAATGCTACCAGCTTTGCAAAAGATGGGTATGGTTCAGATTACAGACTCTATTGGCAAACTCGTTTCAGCTTGTAGGGGGAGTGTTGAGAATATTCAAGCTGAAACTCAGTTGCCACATCTTGTGGTTAAAAAACAGGATGCACATTAGCAAGGATAAGGTTCGCAACACAGAATCAAGGCACAAAAGAAGAAGGCAGGAAAGAATTTCTGGTAGAGAAATAGGCGGGAAGGTAGTTAAAGTCAGTTGCAATCTCAGCTATTCATCCATACTATAAATGTACAAATTAGAGATTGTATCTTTGAGATTTTTGATTGAATCAATATAATTCTTCTTCTTCTTCCTTTCTCTCAATAACAAACCCAGAGTATTTCTGGTTTTTAGCAATTAAGACTATGGTTTGTAATTTTATATTTTTATTTGACATTTGAAATTTGTGGGCTATTTATTTGAGGTTTCAAAATTATATATTTAACAAAATCATAATATTTATTTCGTAAATGGTTAACCGTCAAGAAATGGTTAAGCGACCGAAATTAATGGTTAACCAACTAATGGTTAACCGAATTTAATGGACAGTGTATGGTTAGTAAATTAAAAAAACCATTCAAAGGGTTAACCATTTGTAAAAGTCCACATGGACTGGTTAACCGACCGTGTGCACCCCTAGGCTCAAGCTATTTCTTGGACTATTGTCTGCAATACCATATCATCCATGTTCTAACCAAATAATATTATGGCAATTCCAATCTCAATTAATAGAAAAATAATAAAATATAATTAATTAATAATTAAAATAAAATTTTAGACTCTAAAATATAAATTTTAGAGACTAATTTATCGATCCTAAATCCTAAAATGTATTACGTGATATAATTTTACTTGCTTGGCGCACATGTAACATGGTGTGTCAGGCGCATTTTATAATTTCTCTATTGCTGGTTGTACAAAAAAGGTAAAAATAATATCACGAACATATACTTATTTTAATTTCTTTAATAAAATCTACAGATTATAGCTCACTTGGCAATACAGACTGAGTTTCTAGGAATAGATTAGGGTTCAAATTTCAATAAATATATCTACAAAGAGGGATAAAAAAGCTTAATTGTTATTAAACTTCAAACAAAATTATCTCAATAAAGATAAACGCTGTTAAAAAAAAAAAACCTCCAATAAACTCATGTCTTTTCATTTGGTCCTAATTAGTTAATGTATTTATAATTTTTACATAAGCTCATCTTTGAGCGACCGATTTGCCAAATATATATTATTGGGCAAATTTAAAAAAAAAAAAAAAACATTGTGGTTTCTTTTTTTTTATAAATAAAGGAGGTTTAGGGAGGATTATATTTCCAACTGTTAACAGAAAAAGGACAACTAACATTTTTCTATTAAAAATTATAATATAGCGGAGAGTATTTTTGGCTATTTAACATTCCAATAATTTAGGGAATTTATCAAAAATACCTTTGTTTTAGGTTTTGTTTTGCAACTCTACATTTTCAAAATTACTTTTCTACCTTTTTTTTTGTTTCATAATTATTGAATTACCTTTTTTTCTTAATCCATATTTTTTATACATTTTCCCTTACAAAAATCCCTTTCAAACTTTTAAAATTTACTCAAATACATAAATATATTTTGTCCATATTTCTCTCTTCTCTTAATGTATAATTACTGTAATAGTATATAACTAAGGCATTATTATCTTCAGCAAGTTTTGATAACATTGTTAGCAGTGAAAAGTGACAACAGTGATTTACGTAATTGATATTTTAATCTAATTTTAACATTGTTTCACATTATTATCTTCGTCTTTATTTTCTTTCTGCATGTAATGACAACAATGATTAAATAATACAAGAACCATGAGGAATCATAAACAACAAACATCAAAATGATGTACGCAGAAAACCAACACAATCTAAATTAATATGAGATCTGCAAAGATATAATTATTTCAGTCACCGAGAAATAATTGCATATACCAGAAATGCAACTGAGGAACTTGGATGTATTTTTTGTTATGCACAATGTTTACATTAATTATACCTTACTTATAAGTCAGTGTATATTAAGGTATAACTAAGGTATAATCAATGTAATAGTGTATATTCAGGTATAAGTTAGTGTATATTAGTTATACCTTAATATACACTAACTTATACCTTCATATACACTATTACATTGATTATACATTAATTATACCTTAAAATTCGTTATTACATTGATTATACCTTAGTTATATCTTAATTATACCTTACTTATACCTTAAGATACACTATTACATTTATTATACATTAATTATACCTTAAGATTTATTATTACATTGATTATACCTTAGTTATACTTTAATTATACCTTAAGATACACTATTACATTGATTATACATTAATTATACCTTAAGATACATTATTACATTGATTATACTTTAGTTATACATTTATTATACCTTACTTATAACTTAAGATACACTATTATATTGATTATATATTAATTATACCTTAAGATACATTATTACATTGATTATACCTTAGTTATACCTTAATTATACCTTAAGATACACTATTACATTGATTATACCTTAGTTTTACCTTAATTATACCTTACTTATACGTTAAGATATACTATTACAATGATGATACCTTAGTTATACCTTAAGATATAAAAGTATAATTAGTTACACATTAGTGAAAAAATATGTCGGAAAAAATATATACATATAGATCTTGTTTCGAAGATAAAAAAAAAAAAACAAAACTTTCTAAAGTCGCATGACAAAAAAATAAACGGATTAAGAGATAAATGTGAAATTAGATTAAAAATTATAAAAAGAGGAGAGAGAAATGTGGATAAAGTAGAGAATGTATTTTGGTAGAGAAAGAATCACGTAATATTTTTTTTTTTAGGTATTTTTGAAATTTTGAAAAGTTTTTAATATATTTATACAAACTTTTCCTTTTGAGGTAAAAATATTATATGGTGTTAAAAAATATGTATTTATGTAAAATGCCCAATAATTTATGCATATTATTTAAGAATTTTACATCAAATTTGAATATTTTTCAAAAAATTTTCAATTTATTATGAACTTTAAAAATTTATTGTCATTATAAATATTTTCAAAATTTATCGTTAATGTCTATTGTATTTTTATTAAATAACTTGAAAATTTTGAGTTCAAAATGAATAAGAATACCTTATGTAATGTTATAATTTAATTTTAGTTGTCCTCTTTTTGTAATAAAAAAAAATCACAGTCCTTTATTTGTAAAAAAAAAAAAAAAGTGAAACCACAAAATATTTTTTTTATAATTTGCATTATATTATTCTCATTTCTGTTAATTGGTCCGACATAAATTAAGAAAATTAAATCTAATGATGTGTTAATTAACTAAACATTGAAGTTATATATGCTAAATTTGTTAGTCAGGGGCCATATGATTTAAAAATTATTAATACAATGAGTAAAGCCTTGTTTGATAAACAGTGACTTAAATTAATACATGAAATATTTATTTTTAAGCTTGTTTGATAATAATACTTAAAAGTTTCAGTTAAGTCAAAAAATACTTAATCTAATAAGCCAAAATATTTGACTTAAAATTTTAAGTTGAACATTTTCAATAGTTTTTTTGAATTCAGTGTTTTATTTTTCGTCGTTATCAAACAACTTTATCATTTAATAGTTTCAGCATTTATAATATTCAACACTTAAAATTCAACACTTAATTTTTCAGCATTTAATTTTCAAGTTTTACTAAACGCTACCTAACTAATCTAAATAAAAATACAATTTGTCTTATTAAATGTTTTAGAAAATATAGAAGAGAAAAAATTGACTTATGCCTAATAAAGTAACAAAATGGTTTTCGCTTAAATAATAATAACAATAACAATAACAAGATAATTTTAAATTTCGAAAATTAAATCTCTTATCTTTCAATTTTATTAATGTCTCGTCCAATTTCTATTACAAATGTATATGTGCTCCTGAATTGGCAGAGTGATATATGAGCAATAATACCAATACACATAATAAATATAGCAGTTTTTAAGCAAAGGCACACAGAAAAAATATTGATTTGTAAAATAGCAATCAAATTCACGTAACTTGTAGCAGTTTCTCAAAATTAATTAATTTGAAAAGATTAAATTTTGCACGTGGATAATATTGTAAACCTTAAATATTTAACCTCTCGCAAAACTCAACTTTTTCTACTATTTAACTTTCTAATAATTTATACACATTATTTAATAACTTTTAATCAAAATTTGAATTTTGAATATTTTTCAATCATTTTTCTATTTTTTGAGATTTTTTTTTTTCATTTCTTAACATTATTAATTGAAAAAAATACATGCACTTTTCGAAAATTCTTAAACTTTGTCACTAAGGCTGTTGTCTTTTTATCAACCAACATGAAAAATTTCAGGTGCAAATTCGAGGCTAAAAGACTTCTTAGAAGAGTGTATTTGATAATATAATACTTTTTATTAATACTGTGAAACCACATATCTCATTTTATAATATTTTACAGGTACCGAATCACCAAAAAATATAGTTAATACAATTTAAACACAAATTTTCACAAATAAGTTTTTTTATATATATTCTTTTTAAACTTGATACTGTTGGTCAATTTATAGTTGCAACCAGAATCTAATATAGTTCCACATTATTTTGAACACCACCCTACATTAAGGTGTTTTTTTGTTGTTCCCCATCAAACAACAGATTTAATAATATTTGGTAAGGTTTAGGAAAAAATGTTGATAGTTGTTTCAATAAGAAAATAACATTTTTTTTCCATCACCAGTATATTTGAAACACTTCTTAGTATTTAATATTTTCCTAAACAATCATTGAAAAAACTGCATTTCTAATGGAAATAGAAAAAATTAGAATAGGTAAAAACAAAATAGATAATTAGTCTATCTATAGTTTATAAGACAAGAGGATCATATGAAAAATGTAACTAATTATTTCGTTTTCTGGGGCCACTTGCCACCCTTTTACATCATAACAATAAAATTTCATCATATTTTTACAAAACATTAAATTTCAATCAACAATAAAATTTCATAATATTTTTACTAAACACTAATTTTCTTTCAGCAAACAACAACAAATAACAAATAGCAATAACATAACCAAACATGCCCTATGTTTGGTTCTGGTGTTGTTGTTTGCTGTTTATTATTTACTGTTATTTTTTATTATTTGTTGTTTACTGTTTGCTGATTAATAATTAGTATTTGGTAAAACATGATAAATTTTTGTTGTTAGGATATATAATAACTCATATGGAAAAAAAATAAATAAATAAATAAAAGGAAGTGCTTTTCATAACAAACAGATTTTATATCTGCTGATGGGAAACAACAATTTTCATTCTTTAAAATCTATAAGCAGCTATTAGCAAAACTTAACCAAACACTTATTTTTCTGTTATTTGGTATTGAACAATTTGAAAAATAGGTATGCAAACGGGCTCATATTTGCAGAAAATAAAATCTCATTATAATCTAAGAAAAACAGAACGTTAATTTGAGACATACAAAATAAAAAAGTATTAACTATATATTGTAATTTATTTCACGTAAATAGTATATTTAGAATTGAAAAAGTTGGATATATTATTATTAACACTAAGACTATAAATTTTAAAATTAAATTTATTTTCATATTTTAAAAAAATTATTTAGTTGCCAATTGGTGTTGATACAAGCGGTTGAGGGCTTGAATTCACTTCACTAAGGTCTTAACTTCAAACATATGGATGTGAAAAGGAAAATATACAAAATTGTCCTTTTTCCAACTTTTTTTTTTCCTTTCCTTGTCAGTTTTTTCTTTTCGTTTAGAACTTTTTCTAATTATTACTTTATACCCCTTTAGAAGCATATATGATTTTTGTAATTGTGTTGGTTATGATAAAATGTACTGAACATAACGAACGAGATTTACGGGAGTTTCTTTTTAGTTTGTACTTGCTACCAGTTTTCCATCTTTTCAATAATATATATGTGTGTGTTAACAGTCAAAAATTTATACATGATTATATGTGATCCCATACTTAGTTATAAATTTTATACCTAAGTTTAGAATCAGTTATAGATTTTATACCATGGTCGGAAATCAACTATAGATTTTCATACTTGAACTTTGAATCATATATATAGATTCCTATACATGAGTTTGAAATCTGGCATAGATTTATACATGAGTCTGGATTAAGGTATCCATTTTTATAGTTGTGTATGAAATAGAGTACAATTTAAGAAATTAGGTGAATAGATTTTATATACTTGAGTCTATAATTTTGTAATTTTTTATTTTATTTCTTATTCTAGATTTTTAGTTATATTTTTTCTATAGGATTCAAGAATTTAAATATATTTGTTTTATATCATAGTCCATACTTTAGGTATATTTTGATGCTGTATTCTAGAACTTAGATATATTTTTTTATAATTGATTCTAGAATTTAGGTATATTTTGTTATACTTGATTTTGATGTTCTGGTATATAGTTTTATACTCGTATTTTTCAAACTCAATACTATGTTAGTTATATAGATTTTATATACTTGAGTTTATAATTTAGTAATTTTTATACCTTATTCCAGAATTTAGGTATATTTTTTATACAAAATTCAAGAGTTTTGGTATATTTTTTTCTACCATATTTCATAGTTTAGCTTTATTTTCATATCATATTCTAGAAATTAGATATATTTTTTATACATGATTTTGAAGTTTTGGTATATAGTTTTATACATATAGTTTTCAAACTCAAATACGTAGATTTTTTATACCCTTGTTAGAAATTAAGTATATATATTTTATATACTCGAGTCCACAATTTTTTTTGCCTTATTCCAGAATTTAGGTATATTTTTTAGGGAAAATTTCAAAAAAATACAATGTGGTTTCACTCGTTTTCAAAATAAGGATTGTTTCTTTCTCCAAAACGAGGACAATTGTTTCAAAAAAAAAAAGAAAAAGAAGATAATTAAAATTAAATCATGACATTATATAGAATATTTTTGTCTATTTTGAACTGAAATTTTTCAAGTTGGTTAATAAAAGTATAATAGACCTTAGAGATAAATTTTGGAAATTTTCAAGAAGTACAAATATTTTTCTTAATTAAATAATGATAATAAATAAAAAAAAATACAACAAAATGGAAAATCTCCAAAAAAATATACAAATTTTGATGTAAAATTCTCAAATAAAATGAGTAAACTATTAGAATACTAAATAGACAAAAATAGCATTAGCTACATCATCATTTTTAACAAAAAAATATTAGTTGTCTTTTTTTATTATTATTTTATAATAGTCGAAACCACCTTCCTTGTTTTTATTTTAAAAAAACCACAATCCTCATTTTGAAAATGAGTGAAACCATAAGGTATATTTTTGAAATTTATCCTTTTTTTTATACATAATTCAATAGGTATTTTTTTTATACCATGTTTCATAATTTATTTATTATTTTTCATACCATATTCCAGAAATTAGGTATATTTTTTTTATACCATATTCCATAATTAGGTATATTTTTTTTATACCGTATGCTAAAATCAAGCTATATTTTTCACATAGGTCTAGAATTTAGGTATATTTTTTATATATATGATTCCAAAATTTAGGTATATTCTTATAAGATTCCATAATTTAGGTATGACAATATTCATCAATCATGTTAATATGTCATAGCCTGTATTTATAGACATTATACAGAAACTTAAGCCAAAACTAAAATACAATGCACCCAGCACAACCAAAAGCCTCATCATTCTAGAAAGTAGCATCAATATTCATTTTGAAAAGAGCAATTCTTGGACAAGACCTTGTATAGGAATTAGTTGCAACTGTCCGATTAGAACCCTGCTCTAAATCAGCATACTCTTTCACTATCTATCCACTCCGCTAATAATAATAATAATAATAATAATAATAATAATAATAATAATAATAAGGGTAAATAACTTATTAATCCTTATAATTTTACATATTATACTAGTTAGTCCATGCGATAATTGTATAATCCTTAAGTTTTATCGTTGTCAACTATTTAGTCCTTTTAAATTAAATTAGATTAATAATACCAAAATTACCCTTATGTTATTTTATAATAATGAATATATCATCTTTTTTATTTTATATCTTTTTCTTACATAATCCTAATATTAATAATATTACTAATATTAATTAATTAATTTATTAAAATTTATATAATTGCATAACTAAACTCTTGGCATATAGTTTGTTTTTTAAAAATAACTAAATATAAAATATTTTTAAAAATATAAAATTAGAAATAGAACTATATAAAATTATAAATTTAAAATTTTAATCTCTAATACACCTTATAAATAGAATTAGTAAACAACAAGATATCATTTTAAATAATTAACAAGATTCATGATAACATTTATTGTTAGTTTATAGATATCATATTAAACTAATGAAAAATAATAATATATATTAAAGAAAATAAACAATATAAATAATTTTATTTTTATAACTAATATATAAAAGTATAGAAATATTAGTGCATGTATATATGCTACAAAAACTTTTATTAGAAATATTTAATTAAAGTTAAAAACTAAAACATAAGTTTTTACCTATAATCAAGGGTAATTTTATCCTTTCATAATAAAAAAAATGAGAAAAAGGACTAAAGAGTTCATTGAAACAAAACTTAAAAGTTTTAAAATTTATCTAAAGACTAACTAGTGTAATACGTAAAAACATGACTACTCATAAATTGTTTAGCCTAATAATAATAATAATATCAGTTGCGATGAAGGAGCCACCATGTGTAAAAGTATATCCCTGGAACACCACCATGTGGGTACTTTGTTTTCAGCAAAAGAATCTTGCTGCTAATTTCAAAAGTACAAATCCACAGCCAAAGATGTAATCGCACCACGTATCCACTGAATTTTGACATCTCTGTGTTTTTCATTCCTCTTCGGAGCTTATAATGCAAATTAAGGGAAAAAAAAAAGTTGAAAATAAGAGTTTGGCGGAAACTAAATCATTCATATGATACAAATTATAAGAGACACCTCATTTGGCGACAACTTCGTTTCCGCCTCTAACCAATCCAGACACCTAGAAGTTGCCTTCTTGTTTAAATTAAAGGATAATAACAAGAATTATATCAGACGCAAAGCAATTCTACCGTAAATGCACATGATATATTCAAAAAAATAAAAAAAAGTAACTAGCATCTTACACCAAGGGCAAAAAAAATGAAGGCTAAATCAATACAATTTGTCTGCTTATATAAACAAGAATGGTGTTAATTATCTCTAACACATTTCATCAAACACCTAGTGATCATAAAAATGAAAAGAGTTGAAGAGGAGAGAATTCCACTTACTTGCAAGACAAATTCCATTTATAGGACGCCAGTTGAATCCAGGTCGGCAAAAGCATCGCTTTTGTCCGGCATTGAAGGAATCTGGACTGTAGACAGTAGGGGTGGCAACGGTGCGGGTGCGGGGGCGGGGGTGCATTCCCCACTTCGCCCTCAATGATTGCGGGGACGGTTTCGGGGATTCCCCATTTAATAGTTTGGGGATTTTTTCACCTTCATCCCTGCCCCGCGTGGGTGCTTACGGGTATCGGTGAATCCCCACCCATATCCAATAAATAAATAAAAAATTAGTATTTTGTTATTTTAATAACTTTTTTAACATTTAATATCCAAAATACAAATTCTACCGCATCACAAATGTGGTCTAACATTAAATATTCAAATTACAAAATATATCCAATATTACAAAATATGTACAAATTCATTAGAAAGTTGGGCTTTAATAGAAAGAAAAGAAGAGAGATTGGCTTTAATCGTCCAAACCCATCTCTCTTACTTTCTTTCTTTCTCTTTGTATATATATACGAGGATTTATATGGGAGCGGGGCGGGGATAGTACTATCCGCCCCCACGCCTATTTAAGAATCGGGGATAAAATAACCCCCATCTTCGTGGGGGAGAATATCGGTTATTCTCCGCACCCGCCGGTTCGTATTCCCACAGTTTTCGGGTAATCTTCGTCCCATTGCCACCCCTAGCAGACAGAGGTTGGCAAATCCTGACCGTCCAATGGCATTTTGCATAAAGGTTCTTCTGGCAGCACGCCCACTCCATTTCTATCCTAGAATCCTACCATTTGCTCAATTGTATAGGTTTTCTAGGAGAGGAAAGATAAACCGAGAAATTAAGAATTGAATATTGCAAATGCAGTATCTTTGGGTCTTTATTAAAAAAACTACTAGTGCCTATTTATAAGCTATGAAGCACGGACACTTTCCGGAGGGTGCCGTATCCGTGTCGGACACTCCCGGGACACGTGCTGACACGGCAAAATAGTGTCCCTTTTTTTTTCTTCTTTTGTTAATGGGGGACATGACGGGGACACGGACAGGGGCGAAATCAAGAGGGTTCCGGTGCCCCCTGGTCGCCGGAGACGGAGGACCCTCCATGGGATCCCCCGTCGCAGAGCTTGCTGTAGAGCACTGCAAAACTAAGTGCTGTCAGCTTCAAAAATGAGTGCTGGGTGGTTGTTGAAGACAACCCCACCAGCTTTCTTTATTTTTACATAAGTTATTAAACAAAAACGTAGCCGTTTTGTTTACTGGTGATTTTAAAAAAACATTGAAAGTAGAAATGAAGAAACACGTCACCTACTACTTCCACCCCCAGCATATCTACATGTCCTACTAAAAGTAATTAAAGAACAATTTCCTTAACCAACATTTGTTTTCAAATTTATTAAGATATATATTATCTATTTAGTTATAATTTTATGCCTAATAGATTTATATATATTTATATACATTTTATAATTTTTAAAATATTTACCGTATCCATGTCTCATATTTTTAAAAATTATTGTTTGCTATGTCTTTGTCCGTATCTGTATCCGTGTTCATGCTTTATAGTTTATAGGCTTACAAGACAATTAAAATGCAGAAAATTATTACTTAAAAGATAGTAATTTAAACTTAACTAATAGAATATTTAATTCTATCATTCTCCAACAAACTAACAATTTTTCAAATGTTAAATATTACAAATTTTGTAACAAATCTCTAACAAATTGATACAGTTTTTGATATTTAATCCGTGAAATTTTTTTTTTTTTGGTTGAATCTTTGTTATTTTGTTCTTCAATGCTGTTGCTTACACTTTTGGGATCGTGTATTTGGTTGCAATCATCATTTTAGGTAGTTTTTTTTTTGCTACAATGGGATATTTTGTCAACTTTGAGCTTAATTATCTTACAAATAGATTGCATTTTGAGTAACGAGAATGGTGTCTTTGTACGAGATCTTTCTAACAGTATGTAATATGTTCAAAACAGATAAAAAATGAATGAAAAATTGATGTTCAAATTGAGCTTGAAACTAAGAATTTTATGGATAAAAAATGAGATATAATTCATATCATGCATCCCTAGTTTATGAGATGGTTAATGGGTTTATAACCAAAAACCTTTCCCTAGGTTGATAAGAAATATTAGACAAGAGACTCTCTCTTGTGTGTGTAGGGGGTGTAAATCTTATCCCGAAAGACCGAATGTGCCTACATGGACGATATGAATGTTTCTCCCAATTGCGCCATCACAGGCTTGACTAATTTGCTTCGGCCCATATCATATTTCCTCTAAAATATTTGAATAAAAGCCTTTTATTCTCTTTTGCTTTAACGTTGTTGCATCCTGGGAGGCGATTCTTAAGGAGACGGAATGTGTTTAGGCATAGGCATTTTCATTTCATTTCCATATTGTTCTTCCACGGTTAAGGTTTAATCTATGTTTCATCTTTTCAGTAATCTTTTATTTAATTTAATAAAGTATTATTCTGTTTGCTCTTATTTATATACATACACTGTTTTTAACCCTTTTTACATTGGGGCATAAATCTGTAACATTAAATGGTTAAAAAGTGATT
Organism: Euphorbia tirucalli; assembly: GCA_039660915.1. Lineage (NCBI taxonomy): Eukaryota > Viridiplantae > Streptophyta > Magnoliopsida > Malpighiales > Euphorbiaceae > Euphorbia > Euphorbia tirucalli. Next base: position 24,827,260 of record CM077633.1, read on the forward strand.
ATAAAAAAAGAAAAGTTAAAAAGTACACGTGTTATTTTTTTTTTTTTTATGACTGGAGTGAAGTTGTAATTTAAAAAACTGTGAGACCTAAAGATATAAGAAACTGTGTAAAAAAATAGGGAAATTGTCATATTTACCCTGTTTTTGAGTTTGCTTTTTGTCCATACCTTTCTTTATTCTCTTAAATACGTTTTTCCCAAATTCTACTTCTTTGAATACGGTTTTTTCTTTTTTTTTTTTAAATTAATTACGTTTTCTCTACGCTTCTTTGATCTGCCCTCCTTCATCTATCTCTCTCTTTCTGTCAATTTCAACAGCGTTGGTTTGATCGGAACGCATAGTGATCGGATCTCTGAACTAATTGAATGGCACCTCCTCCAGGTCCTTACTCCGGCACCATCACTCTCGCTTTGGTATTTCTTCTTCTTCTTTTTTTTTTTTTTACTAACTCTCTGCAAGCTATTTCTCTCTCTCTTTTTATTGTTTCCCAACTTGTTATACTCTTCACCTGGTTAGGTAGCTCGGCATCAGTATTCAGTTTTGGTGTGGTATATGGCAGTGTGAAGCTCAAGATTCTCAAGGTAATTTCCTCATCTCAAATTCAATTTTTGCAATTAGGATTCAGATCTGAAACGGCAATGATTTATTTTGTAGAAGGATCGCCAAACTCTGCGATGTGATGGTTGTGGCCGTCGGGTATAGATTGGCGCCAGAGAATAATTACCCAGCAGCATTTGAGGATGGATTGAAGTTTTGAATTGGTTGGGGAAGCAGGCAAATTTGGCGGAGTGCAATAAATCTATGGGGAACACCACCTTTAATTTGCTTTAAAAATGCGAAACAATATCAATTTGATTCTGGATTTGGGATATTGCTTCCATTTCATGAAAAGTGGGATTCAATTCCTGAGCTTCATTTCTTGATTGATTACATGGCACTTGATTTGCCGATTTGGTGAATTTGAAGAAATTAGGTAATTAGAGAAGGTTGAATTGCCTTTAACAAGGTCTGCTTCTTGGTTTTTGGTATGAGAAATTCCGAATGAACATTAATTGCATTGGTAATTAGCTTGCATTTTGTTTTGGATTTTTTTTTTTTAATTATCATTGTTTAACTGTATTGGTAATTAGCTTGCATTTTGTTTTGGAATTTTTTTTTTTTTAATTATCATTGTTTAATTGTATTGGTAATTAGCTTGCATTTTGTTTTAGAATTTTGGGACTGCAATTTTGAGACTGGATTTCCACTTTATAACTGCATTTTAGGAATGTAATTTTTGGGACTGTATTTGCATTTCCACTTTGTTGATTGTATATTCTGCTTTACTTGGTCTGCAATTTTGGGACTGCATTTTAGTATTGTAATTTTGGGACTGCAATTTTGGGACTGCATTTTACAACTGCAATTTTGGGACTGTAATTTTGGGACTGCAATTTTGGACTACATTTTTTGGACTGCAATTTTGGGACTGCATTTTAGGATTGCAATTTTGGGACTGCAATTTTGGGACTGCATTTTAGTACTGCAATTTTGGGACTGCATTTTATAACTGCAATTTTGGGACTGCAATTTTGGGATTTCATTTTAGGGCTGCAATTTTGGGACTGCATTTTAGGACTGCAATTTTGGGAATGCAATTTTGGGACTGCACTTATATTGTTAAACACTGTTTATATATTGTTATACACTGTTATATATTGGTTATACACTGTTTATACACTTCTTATACACTGTTATACATTGGTTATACACTGTTTATACACTTCTTATACATTGTTATACACTGTTTATACACTTCTTATACATTATTGTACACTGTTATACACTTCTTATATATTGTTATATATTGTTTATACGCTTCTTATATATTATTATACACTGTTTATACATTTTTTATACACTGTTTATACACTTCTTATACATTATTATACACTTCTTATATATTGTTATAAGCTGTTTATACACTTCTTATACATTGTTATACATTGTTATACACTTCTTATATATTGTTATACATTGTTTATACACTTCTTATATATTGTTATACATTGTTTATACATTTTTTATTCACTGTTTATACATTTTTTATTCACTGTTTATACACTTCTTCTACATTGTTATACATTGTTATACACTTCTTTTATATTGTTATATGCTGTTTATACATTGTTTATACACTGTTTATACACTTCTTATACACTGTTATACACTGTTTATACACTTCTTATACATTGTTATATACTTCTTATATATTGTTATACACTGTTTATACATTGTACTTCTTATACGTTGTTATATATTCTTATATATTGTTATACACTGTTTATACCCTGTTATATACTTCTTATACATTTCAACTGATTCAAGTAACATTGCTATGCACGCAAAGCTCTCCAATGGAACGGCCTAAGATGTCAGAGGTTGTGAGAATGCTTAAAGGTGATGGACTGGTAGAAAGATGGGAGGAGTGGCAAAAAGTAGAGGTGGTACGACAAGAGATAGATTTGGCTCCATCTGAGAACCTATATGCTGTAGAATTGTCTAGTCCAAGATGACATCTTCTTGTACACTGTTTATACATTGTTTATACACTTCTTATGTATTGTTATACACTGTTTATACATTGTTTGTACATTGTTTATACACTGTTTATACACTTCTTATACACTGTTATTCACTGTTTATACATTGTTTATACATTTATTATACACTGTTGTACATTGTTATACACTTCTTATATTGTTATATATTGTTTATACACTGTTTATACACTTCTTATACACTGTTTATACATTGTTTATATATTGTTTATACACTTCTTATACAGTGTTATAAATTGTTATACACTGTTTATACACTTCTTATACATTGTTATACATTTATTATATGTTATTATACATTGTTTATAAACTTCTTATACACAGTTGTATACTATTGTACACTGTTTATACACTTTTTATACACTGTTTATACACTTCTTATACATTGTTATACACTTCTTATATATTTTTATACACTGTTTATACATTGTTTATGTATTGTTTATACACTGTTTATACACTTCTTATACACTTTTTATACATTGTTTATACACTACTTATATATTGTTATACATTATACACTTCTTATATAATGTTATATGCGTATACACTTATTATACATTGTTATACACTCTTTATACACTGCTTTTACATTATTATACACTGTTTATACATTGTTATACACTTCTTATACATTTATATATTGTTATGCATTGTTTATATACTGTTTATACACTGTTTTTACACTTCTTATACACTGTTATACACTGTTTATACACTGTTATACATTGTTATACACTGTTTATACACTTCTTATACATTGTTATACATTATTATATACTTCTTATATATTATTATACATTGTTTATACACTTTATACACTTTTTATACACTCTTTATACATTATTATACACTTTTTATACACTTCTTATACATTGTTATACATTGTTATACCTTCTTATATATTATTATACATTGTTTATACATTGTTATACATTGTTATACATTGTTATATACTGTTTATACACTTAGTATACATTGTTATACTCTCTTTATACACTGTTTATACATTATTATACACTATTTATACATTAAGATATACTATTACATTGATTATACCTTAAGATACACTATTCTAGTGATTATACCTTAGTTATTCCTTATTTATACCATATTTATACCCTAAGATACATTATTATATTGATTATACCTTACTTATACATTAATTATACCTTAAGATACACTATTATAGTGATTATACCTTTGTTATACCTTAATTATACCTTAAGATACGCTATTACAGTGATTATACCTTAGTTATATCTTAATTATACCTTGGTTATACCTTAAGATATACTATTAAAGTGATTGTAACTTAATTATACCTTAGTTATACCTTAATTATACCTTAAGATACATTATTACATTGATTATACCTTAGTTATACCTTAAGATACAGTATTACATTGATTATACCTTAGTTATACCTTAATTATACCTTAAGATACACTATTATAGTGATTATACCTTAGTTATTTCTTATTTATACCCTATTTATACCCTAAGATACATTATTATATTGATTATACCTTTGTTATACCTTAATTATACCTTAAGATACACTACTACAGTGATTATACCTTTGTTATACCTTAATTATACCTTAAGATACACTATTACAGTGATTATACCTTAGTTATACCTTAATTATACCTTAGTTATACCTTAAGATACACTATTACATTGATTATACATTAGTTCTACCTTAATTATACATTAAGATACACTATTACAGTGTTTATACCTTAGTTATACCTTAATTATACTTTAGTTATACATTAAAATATACTATTACAGTGATTATACCTTAGTTATACCTTAATATACAAAGGCATAATTAGTTATACTTTAGTGAAAAAAATATGTCGGAAAAAGTATATACATATGGACTTTGTTTCGAAGATAAAAAAAAATAAAAAAAACTTTCTAAAGTCGGACGACAAAAAAATAAACGGATTGAGAGATAAATACAAAATTAGATTTAAAATTATAAAAAAGGAGAGAGAAACGTGGACAAATTAGAGGATGTATTTTGGAGATTATGATTTTTTACTTTTGTTGTTTTTTGGGCAAAATTCATGTAAAACAGGAATAAGTGTTTTAGGCATTTTTGAAATTTTGGAAAGTTTTTTATGTATTTATGTAAACTTTTGATTTGTATGTAAAAAAGTTATATAGTGTCAAAAAGTAAGTATTTATGTAAAAACCCCAAAAAAATACCATTGGAGAAGACAACTCGTAGATAGAAATAGGGCCCTTATGATCATGGATCGGGAATTAAGTGGACTTGGGCTTACGGTTTACTTTGCGGGAAAAGAAAAACAAATTGTTTAGTTTGTATTCAAATGGTGAGGGTGGTGCCAAGTGGTGGGTCAATTATCCATGCCTTGTATGGACGTTATTCTTCTTCTTTTTCCTCAGTCTCCCCATTATTATTGGACTTCATTAAGAGTTTTTTTCTCATCATCAAACTTTGCCTTCTTTGGCTGCCCAGAATTTCAATTAAACCACTATGAATGGACCTAATTCACAACAAGGTATGCATTCTCTGTAACTGTAACTTTAATTTGTCTCCTACAATTCTAATTAATTAATTAATTATTTTTTCTTTTTCTGTGGGGGGGTGGTAAATTGTGAAGAAGAGCAAATTAAAAAGGAAGAGATTAGGGAAAGCTATGGGAAGGAATCATGTGAATCTGCTGCAAATAAGCGTTTATCTCCGAATATAATTCCTCATATTCTCAACTTGTTAGTTCCTTAATTATTTTCCTCTCTCTCTCTCTCTCTCTCTCTCATATTTTATATTTTAAAATTAGTTTTAAGAGACAATTTAGTTAATTTTGAGGGATAGAACAAGTGATTAGTCCCTTTCTAATAACGTTCGGATCATGATTCCTTTAGTATTCACCCATAATATTTTATTGATAGTAATTTCCTTTTGTTTTTTCTCCATTTTATGTTACTGGTCATTTTTTAATGCTTAAAATTTGTTAAAATATTAAATCTTCATTGTTGATTTAAATTGAATGAATTGAATAGTCAGAAGATCCACTCCCAAAAATTTTCTGCTTGTTTGGGGAACTAGATTTTTTTTTTTTTTTTTTTTGAGAAAATAATTTGTAAGAAAAGATATCTAAGAAAGAGATAATGGCCGGAGCTGATCCGTAGGAGGTGAAACACCAAGAGACCTCATATGCACCCCAAGATTAGGGACGTTGGCGGTAAGCCCTCAACAAACACTCTCTCGGAAGGGTGTTTCGAACAACATCAAGGCCAACACACCCCTTGCCGCCACCCCTTAGACACAAATGGGAGGGGTTATAAGTAAGGGTGGGCATGTTTCAAAAACTAAACCGAACTGAACCGAAAACCAAACAGTAAAAATTATAAAAATCAAAACCAAACATATATTCAGTTTTAGTTCAGTTTGGTTAAAAACTGGATGAGAAAAGCTTTCAAATTTGATTTCTTACTATTATTATATTACTATGTAAATTACTGCTAAAAAGTATATATATATATTACTAAATTCTCTTATATACAAATTATATAATAATATAAAATTATAATATATTAAATAAAATTTAGTTTATTATATATATACAAAAAATTTTCTTTAATATTTTTTTGTTTAATTCAGTTCGGTTCGGTTTTATTTCGGTTTTTTGAACAAAAATCGAACCGAAAACCAAATTAGCATACTTTTAAAAATCAAAACTAAACCAAAATAATTTTAGTTAGGTTCGCTGTGATATTTTAGGCTTAGATTCGGTTTGTTTTTGGGTTACGTTTTGGTTTTGCTCACCCATAGTTATAAACTATATTCCATTTATCTCATCTGAAATACAAGCCTTTGTCAATAAATAGGTGACTTGGTTGACTTTAGACTAAATTGACAATTCATAATAGGGGTGAGCAAAACCAAACCAAGAACCAAAAACCGAACCGAACCAAGATTGAAAAACTGAACTGAACCGAACCAAACTCTATTTGGTTTGGTTTTGGTTTTACAAAATATAATAGTTTGGTTTTTAGTTCGGTTTTCGGTTTTTGTTAAAAAAACCGAAACTGAACCGAACCAAACCGTAATAGGAAAAAATATTTTTTTTAAAAATATGTGTATATAAATAAATTTTATTTGGCATATTATATATTTATAATATTATTATATAGTTTGTATTTATGAGATTTTAGTAATGTATATGTAATATAAATCCTTTTTAAGCAATACTTTACATGCAATTTATAAAAAATAATGATAATAAAAATTAAAAAATTAAAATTTTTTTTGGATTCGGTTTGAAACTAACCGAACCGTAACCGAACTGAACTGGTTCGGTTCGGTTTGATCCGAACCATATGAACTTTGGTTTGACTTTGGTTTTTATTTTTCTTCTACTTTGGTTTTTGGTTCGGTTCGGTTCAAAACCGAACCGTGTTTTGCTCACCCCTAATTCATAAAACCTAAAGCTTCAATTAGTAGTAGTTGTTAGGTCATGTAAATTAAATTAGCAATAAATAATAGAATAAAATAAAACAATAAAAAGACACGAATATTTACGTGTTAAACCTTTTTCCACGGGGTGCAAAAAAAATAAATAATTAAGGCTCTCTCAAGCATTCCTAAACTGGAGGTATACAATAATTTTTGGGACAGTTGGACCACGCCATACAGTATAATATTTTTAAACTCTTTACTCCCCCTTCCTTTTTTTTGTCCCTCTCTTGTAGTAAACTATTTATAGAAAGAAATTTTTTTTTTTAGCATCATTTTGGGTTTGTAGGATAATGCCTTTTATAGACAAAATAATGAAGCATTTGTTGTCCAAAATTATTTGTCATGGCAACAACCAACTAAATTAGTTGGCAATTAATTTTGCCAATTAATGAGACTGGAAACTTAACAAATCTCCCCCTCCAGATGCTAAGCTCCCCCTCCAGATGCATGAGCATATCAAAGAAGCTCCTACTTAGAGCTCATGCCAATTAGTTTGTTGCACAATTTAAACTTCTCCCGAAAAATCATTTTAGCTAACATATTTAAAGGGTTCTTTTCTATAGGGATTTTCTCTAGATAAAAAACTCGTCTTTCCAACTTCTCTTGAATCCAATGATATCGAATATCAATGTGCTTCGTTCTAGAATGATACCTAATATTCTTGCTCAAGTCTATGGTGCTTTGACTATCACAATATACTACGCAATCAACTTGTTTCTAACCCAACTCTTCAAAGTATCTTGTTAACCATATCATCTTTTTACCTACTTCAGCAGCTGAAATGTACTCTGCCTCAATCGTAAAAGTGCAACACATTTTTGTAATTTACATTGCCAAGAAATTGCTCCTTCGGCAAATGTAAATACATACAAAAGTTGACCTTTATGATCAGGATCTCCTGCCATATCAGCATCAATGAATCCTTCTAAGATTGGTTTAGATCCTCCAAAACATAAGCAAATCTTAGAACTTCCTTTCAAATATCTCACAATCCACTTACCAGTTTCCCAGTGTTGTCTCCTGGATTATCCTTGAGTCTACTCACGACTCCAACATCATGTGCAATGTTTGGCCTTGTGCAAACCATTGCATACATTAGAGTCCCCATTGCAGAGGAATATGGAATATTCCTCATGCCTTTCTTCTATTGATTGGTTGTAGGATATGACTCTTTACTCAACTTTAACTGACCAGTAGGAGGAATGTTAACTGGTTTATAACTTAACACATTGAAACGTTACATCACTCGTTTAGCATATTTTTTGTTGTGATAACCACAACCTTTTGTTGCTTCTATCACGAACAATCGTCATGCCTAAAATTTATTGTGTTGATCCCAAGTCCGTTATGCCAAAGGACTTAAATAACTGCTCTTTCAATTTATGAATTGATAGAGCATCTTGCCCTATAATCAATATCTCATCAACATATAATAGCAATATGATGAAGCTGTAAAAAAAAAAAATCCTTCTAAAATAAACACATGGATTCGCCCGGGTCTTCTTGTAGCCATGCATAATTATGAAAGAATCAAACTTCTTGTACCACTGCCTGGGTGCTTGCTTTAATCTATAGAGACTCTTTTATGGCTTGCAGACCATGTGTTCTTTTTACTTCACTTTGAAACCTTCTGGTTGCTCCATGTAGATTTCTTCCTCCAAACTAGCTGCCAAAATTAGAATTGCTCGAATGGAAGTCATTTTAACAATTGGAGAAAATATTTCATAGGAAACAATCTCCTTCTTTTGTTGAAACCCTTTCACTACTAAACGAGCTTTGTACTTCAACAGTTTTTTGTTTCCATCTCTTTTGAGCTTGAAAACCCATTTGTTCTTCAGTTCTTTTCCTCTAGGAAATTAAACTAACTCATATATGTGATTTTTATTCAAGGAATCCATCTCGTCTTGCATCGCTTGGATCTAAGGTTCTTTGGCTAGATGAGTTTGAACTTCTTAAAAGTCTTTGGCTCCCCTTATCAGTGGGGAGAATATACTCAGAAGTAGGATACTTCGATATTGGGTGATGATCTCTGGTAGATCTTTTAAGCTGTTGTTTAGCTTTCGCTTACTGGGTGGGTTGCTCCACCTGGTCGTTAGCATCTTCTGGCTCATAATACTCCATTACTTTTAGTAGTTCATCATGGTGTTGATCTTGTACCTTATCTCCACCAGTGACCCTGAGTAAAGGTGAAATGTGACTGGTAATGATGTCAGTCACTTATCTAGACTTTGGATTTTTCTTGAAGCCTTCTATAATCTCATTTTCTCAAAAGACTACGTCTCTGCTTCTAATGATCTTCTTCTTTGGATCCCACAGTTTACACCCAAACTCTTCATCTCTATATCACAAGAAGATACAAGGACTTGATTTATCATCAAGCTTTGACCGTTGATGTCTTGCACCCAAACCCCTTCGAATGAGAGTATTTAACATGTTTTGGAATATTAAAATCTAAAGTAGCAGATGGAGACTTGTTAATGACATAGGCTATGCAAGCCACTTCCCCCCAAAATAACTTAGGTAACTTAGCCATTCCGAGCATGCATTTGGCCTTCTCCATAATAGTGCGATTCATCCTTTCTGCTAGACCATTGTGTTGAGGGCTAGTAGATACAGTCTTCTCAAGTCGGATTCAATGTTTAGAACAATAGTTCTCGAACTCGTGTGACGTGTGTTCACCTCTGTTGTCGATTCGAGGAAACTTTAGTTTCTTGTTAGTCTACCTTTAAACCATGACATTGAATTTCTAAAATGACTGGAAAACCTTATCTTTTGTTCTCAGGAAATACATCTATAGCTTTCGTGATGCATTATCAATGAATATGACAAAATATTTGTTACCTCTCAGGTTCTCTATTTCAAAGGAACCACAAACATCTGAGTGCACCAAGTCAAGGACATTCAACTTTCTGCTTGACAACTTATTGAATGAGATTCAATGTTGCTTGCCAAATGGACAATAGCCATATAGGGACAATGTAGTACCGTTAGTATAAGGTACAAGAGCCTTCTTTACTAGTGTCTGCAGCCCTTTTCCACTGATGTGATCCAATCTTGTATGCCATTAGTGCAGTGAAGATTCTTCTTCAATAACATGCAATCCTCCTATGCAAATGACTACATTTGTTTTGTACATCGTATTACCCATGCTTCCTTTTGTAATCCCTAAGAAATTCCTAGTAAGCTTCCATTTTCTACTCTTGAAGAAGTTCTTGAAGCCTTCGTGATCTAGAAAACCACGAGAAATTAAGTTGAGCCTCAAATCAAGAACTTGTCCGACTTCTTTGAGGATGAGTGTGCAGCCAATATTCGTCTTGATACGAATGTCACCGTTTCCAACAATTTTGGAATAGCCACTATAGCCCATCTTCACCGTTCCAAATTTGCCTCTTTTGTAAGCGATGAAGAAATCCTTATTAGGAGTGGCATGATAAGATGTTGTAGTGTCAATCACCCACTCCGCATCATCTTGACTTGAGACTTGATAAACATTAGAAATTCCTAGCAAACCATTTGGAAACAATCTAGAGAATTAAGAGAAATCTCAAAGAAATATTATTAATCAAAATATAAAAGTATGAAAAAAATACTAATACAACTCAAGACTATTTACAGGCTAAAACTAGTCCTAATTAGTACAGAAGAAAGAAAACTAAAAACTATTAACTAAAACTAATAAAAGCAATGCAACTAATTAATTCCAATTAACTTTAGGAGTTGGCCCTCCATCAAGATACCACCAAGGTATCCCAACCATCTGTTAAAGTGCTAATTAACAATAGGGATTATACCTCATCTTCAAGTGCAATCTGCATAGAAGACAATTTATTAATAGCACTCCGAAATTCATATAAATATTTGGCGACTGGGGTACCCTGTATATTTCATGTTGATGAGTTTTCTTATAAGGAACAATTTGTCCCCAACTGTTTTTCAGTCATAAAGATCCTACAAATTCTTCCACAATTCATAGGTAGACATTTCATCCAAAACATGGTGTAACATGGTGAAATGTAATGAAATTATATTATTAGATTAATAATATAGTAGAAACATGGTGGGTCATTTCCAAACTCTCAACTCCCCTTTTCTATGTTTTTCTCTCACTCTCTTGTAGAAACTCTCAACAAAAGGAAACTTAATTTTTATTTTTTTAGGATGATTATGGATTTGCATGAGAATGCTTCTTATATTGAATCAATTTGTCGGCCAAAGTTAATTGCCAATAAGGCTGGAAAGTTAACAGTGGTGGTTAATAATGTAATGGAATTTGGTTGATGGGAGTTACAGATATGGATCTTGTGCTACTGCGGATGACTTTGAAATCTACGATCCAAATGCTTCCTTCGAAGATCCCCTCATGTCTGCTCATGGGTTGGTATCTATTCCTTAATTGTTTTTTCATTTCTAAATCCTCACCTAATTACTGGCTGGACCCCGATTAATATTAATTACTGAGTGTTTTTATATGTTTATTATACAGGGTTAAGCAGATTAAATCAGCCTTCTATTCAATCTCTAAGGTAAATGCATACATCTTCAGGCATGTGTTTGAAAATTATATTTTAATTTAAGGATTTTTCTATATAGGATGTGTACGTTAATTGAAACCATATTTATGTGCGTTCATAAATAGATTAATGTGCCTATAAAATAATGTTCTTTTATCAAAGTAGACTTATTAAAATTCTTTTTGAATTTTGTTCAATTTTAATTTGAGTCCTACATAGTTCGCAATAGATATTAATGTTTTCATTCATTTTTTTTTCGTGTTAAACAATTATATTATTAGATAGAATAAAACAAGGGTATTAAATTTGTCTTAGTTTCTTAAGGTGACTACCATTTTAATAAAAATAAAATTGATTAAAATGACATTTATTATGAACCAGAGTGAGTAATTGATTTATATTATTTTCTTAAAATACTGGTTAGGTATTTAAAGAATCAAAGATCGTTGAGTACAGTGTAGAGGAAAATATGGTGGAATCCGGAAAGGGAGAGGTACGCGTGGACTTTATTTAATTAATTAATTAATGATGTGAAGTGCATAAACCTAATCAGTTGGTGGCGTGGATGAGTGTAGATATTAATTCACAGCAAACAGCATTACAAGATGCTGGGGAAAGACATAGATATGACTTCACTCATAAAATTGTATGTGGAGAATGGGAAAGTTGTTCGGCACGAAGATTGGTATGACTACTTCTAATTAAATTAATTAAAACCTCAATTTTATAATTATTGTTGATTTGATAATTAAAAATGTGGGAATTATTTTAAGGTGGGACAAGGAGCCGATAGCGAATAGAGAAACAAGTAAATATGCAGCAGTTGGGCGTTTGAAGGAAATTCTGAGAAGGGGATCAATGATGGCTACCCATGCTATGATGGGCTTTGGCAAAGATCCTACTCACTCTTAATTCACATTAGAGCTCCTGAATTTTCATACATTTTGTAATCGACTCTTAATAAATTTTTTTTAACACATTTAGTATACGATATTTCTATTTTGATAGGATTAGCCCCATATTTGATACTTTTTATAGCATGAACTGTGGTATCCGTTAACAAGCATGATGCATAACTTTTGGAAAAAAGTAAAAGAATCTAGAGTTGACTAGCAAGTCTAAATCGTGCTTCTTGTGCATATATATCATAGTTACGGATATGAATCATATTGCCGATTTAGTCTAACGTGTCGTACAAATTGTGTCATGCACTAGTTAATAGATACTATAACCTATGTGGAAAAAAATGTCAAGTTTGGAGCTAATACTGTCATCGTAGAGAGATCTATACCTAATGTGTTGAAAACTTGATTATGAACCAATTAAAAAATTCATAAAAGTTTAAAGGCTCTGGTTTGTCTTTGTTATTAAACAGAGATTTCAAATATTCTACTGTCTACAATTTCTTTCGACTTTTGAAATACACTTGGTATTTGGAGGCCCATGGGCCTTGGCCTTCGTATTTTGGATTTTTAATACTTATGTAACTATATTAACAGTTAATCTTACGGAAGGGTTAGACATGATTTGGTCCAATTTGGAGATTTAGAAATCTCCAGAATTGGATTAGAGGAATAAATCTCTAGAATTGGATTGTCACAAAAATTTTGGTCCAGTCCAGTTTGGATATTCGGCGATCAATTTCGATCTTATCCAGTTATGGTGTCCCTAGATTCAGTTCGGTCTAGTCCAAAAACGTAAATTAAATCGTAAAAATTAAAAACGTAAATATTTTCTTATACAATTTCAACTAAAAAATACAAATTCAAATAATATATATCAAAATATTATAAATTAAGTTGGCTTAATGGTTAGAGATATTATAAATTATTTTACATGGTAATAATTATATTTTTTACATATATTATAAAATTTTTGAAATTTTAGAATCTCTTTATATATGAAATGTAAATTTAATACTAACAAATTCTCGATTTGAAGAGTCCGGTCCTCAACCTAGTCCAATTCAATCCAATTCTCGTTCCGGTTTTGGATAAATTTCTATCCAATCTAGTCCAGTTCTTTATAAAAAAAGTCAATAGTTCAATCAAATCTTGTATCTTTTTCCTTGAATATTCGGTCCGATGCAGTATATCCGGTTATCATGTCCAACCCTAATAGAAGTTATGCAATTTTTATTTAGGGAAAACTTCAAAAACCATTCTTGTGGTTGTACCCTTTGACAAATCCAAGATTGTGTTTTTTTAATAAAAAAAAAAAAGATTTGTGGCTTCAAAAGTTAACAAAAATATGATAACTAACATTTTTCATTTAAAAATGATGATGTGGCATATGTCATTTTTGTCCATTGAGCATTCCAATAATTTACTTATAGTATTTAAGAATTTTACATCAAAATTTAAATATTTTCCATAATTTTTTTTGTGATTTTTTTTAAAATTAATAATCAATATTTAATTAAAAAATATTTACACTTCTTGAAAAATTTCAAAATTTTTTACAAAGGTCTATTGTATTTTTATTAAACAACAGGAAAATTTTTAGTTTAAAATTGATAAAAATGTCCTCTTATATGTCATGATTTAATGCTAGTTATCATTTTTTTTGCTAACTTTTGGAACCACAAATCCTCAAAAAAAAAAAAAAAAAAAATCATTGATTTGTTAGAGGGTGGAATCACATGGATGATTTTTGTTGTTTCCCTTTTATTTATTAGTATTACAAAACTTGCCAAATGTACCACAATATATGTCCAACATATAAAATATAGTTGGGTATTCAAAATTAACAGAAGTTAGATTCATATAAGTTAGTACAATACAATCTCTAAGGATTCGAAATTAACAGAAGTTAGATTCATATAAGTTGCCAAATATACCACCAGGTGAGAATGAGACGAAATTTTTTCCCATCATCCTTAATGGGGAGGGGTGTGGTATAAGGGTTCCTGCCCCGGTGTTGTTTAAATCGCCGTGGGAATTTCCTGTGAGGATTTATATTTTTTTGAAAAAATATTTATAT